>CAUOFW020002625.1:0-600000 GCA_963454935.2 Ilex paraguariensis
GAATCATTGAGGCACACATCTTTAATTTGAATTGTTTCCCAAACACTTCTCTGTCATTGGTACGTACTCTATATAAAAATAAACACTTGTTACATTGGTATTTAGAATTCTTGTGTAGTAGGAAATGATCATTCTAGTAGCAAGAATTTGTTATATAACAAACATTCTACTTTATCACCTCCCATGGATAGCTTTGATTTCTCAATCTCTCTTAGAATGCTCTCAAACAAAAAATTCACTCCGATTATAGTGACTTGTCTCTCAATCAAAGGGCATGTGATCAGAGGATGGTCAATCGAAGAATCACATGCACAGTTAGAAGGGAGTGAAAGTCTTAAGAAAGTAGGCTAATCATGTTCTTGGCATAATCTCATGGAAGAATATCAATGCAATTAAAGAAATAATATTTAACATACCCCAGTTTTCGGTCACAGTGCACATGCTTTAGACTTGAGATCAATTAGGACTTTTTATAGGTTGTAATGTGGCCAGAGGTTAGTGGCTAATGAAATGACGTCAATGGTATTCAAAAGCTATCCCCTTTTTAATGTAGCACACACCTCTTTCTTGCTTTTCAGTCTTTTGCCTAGAAATGGTATTTCTTTCTTTCATTTTTTTTTTTCGATTCTTTCATTGAACAGTAGCCACCATCTTCTTTTATTTTTTTTCTTGCCTTTCTATGTCATACCGATTTATAAGAGGGTGCAAGAAAAATTGGATAGCAAGATATGTTAAGTGTATTTTTTTTTTTGTGTGGCTCGGTTATCATATGGGTTTTTCGAGAAAAAAATCATCATTCATTGAAGGCTCAAACATGGCTAACTAGGGATATAATTTTGTAGAAGCAATGACTAAGGTTCAAAATCAACTCAAAGATGGCCTAAAATCCTTTCTCAAGTATGTGCTTGTGTCGCATGCAAAGGTTCCCTGTAGGATATGTCAATAGATTACTTTAGTTGCATTTAATCAAAGCAAGTTTAATGAGATTATTCAACAATTGAAAGTGAAAGAGCTTACTTGAGTAAATGTTGATTGTCTCTCAGAAAGCATCGTAAGGCTCAAACTTACCATGGTATTCTTCGTTATCTCCACTGGTTATGTCAGGTTTCCAAAGAATGTCAGTTATATTATAATTCTATTTTCGAGTTGGTCATTCTGTACCTTAAGATTAACAAATACCAATGTACATTTGACATTTAAGCATAGAGAAAATACATTTTTCAAGGAAATGCAATTTTTTTTTTCACTCGAATAAAAATCAAAACTATTTACATACACATTTATCTATGAAAATTTACAAAAAGACTAAATGCACATATTGAACTTGGAAAACTATGGTGTCTCAGGATAGGTCCCTACCCACGCTACAAGTTGGCATTTTAGGACAATCCTTACTCGACCCACATTTTTTTTCAACAAAAAGACTTTGTACATAAACAAATATTTACAAAAAAAAAAAATTCGGACCATTAACCTTCATCCCAAAACACATTTTTCCACAGCTTTGTCATTATTAGTTTAAATTTAATCCGAGTCGTCGCTTGTGTCTATGTCATTATTAGTGACTCTTTCCACTTCTTGTCGCACATAACATGTAAGTCCCGGACTGGTATAAGATGGCGTCTCAGGAAAATCCTTACTCTGCTCATACACTATCCAGTTTAATCGATCGGTTGCACGACCCGAAATTGGTTCAGAACACTGATTGTATTTTTTCATGTGAAAACATCTGCCACATTGTTTACAAGCACCCAACCGTTTGGCACGACGACGTTTAGCAAAAGTACTTCTGTCCACATAATTTTGCTTGTGCTTCTCGGATTTCAATTTTTCTGACTACTCTTGTTTTTCTCATGATCACAGCATGCACATCAGATGGAAATGTGCGCAAGACTCCCAAACTAAACCAAAAAATTTTAACATCCATGCTTTCTATGCTTCAAGACTCACTATCTGGTTCTTTAACGTCTGCCAGTCACAAAGACGATTGACGCTGCATTTGATGTGATCATGAAATATAAGCAAAAATGCTGTAAAAATACGCAATCCAGAACAATCTTTTTTTTTTAAAAATACGAAACTATAACAAACTGGAATCGTAGATCACACCCCCCAACCTAAACCGAACATTGTCCCCAATGTTTCGAATTTACCAGTGTGTAGAGTTTAGAGATCAAGTTGTAGGGTAGAGATCTGTTCAACTGTCGAAACCTACAAAGAAAATACACAAATTAATCTTCTCTACGCAGATCTGGGTTTTCGCTAGGACGAAAACCCTTGATTTTAAATGCAGACAGAAAAGAAGAGCCATGTACAAATAGAGTAAACAAATGCCGAGCATGAGACAAACGACTGGGTCTTCGGGGAATATGGTCATGGGATTGTTGGGAGTTGGGTCGTGTTATAGAGAATAGCACAATAGAAATAAGAAGAAGAAGAAGAAGAAAGAAGAAAGAGGAAAAAGCGGTGGGTGTAAAGATCTGTTTAGCTGCGAAACCAACAAACAAAACACAACAATTAACCCACTCGAGGGAGATTTGGGTTAGGCTGGAAACCCCTCACCCTAAGTGTGAGCAGAAAAAGAGCACCCATGAACAAATACAAACATATAAGGCAAATTATTAAACAAAGGACTGGGTTGTCGGCGTATATGGTCATGGATTTGCATGGGTGGTTTGTTTTACAGAGAACAGAGAGAACGACGAAGAAGAAGAAGAAGAAGAAGAAGAAGAAAAAAAAGAAGGGAAGAAGAAGGGGAGACCAATCACCGGTGGATGGGAGAAAAAAAAAAAATTGAAAGCCTTATAAAGGCATCCTATTTTTTTATTTTTTTATTTTTATTTTATTTTTTTTTGAGTGTCGGCAGCCGCATATCCGTGCGGAATATTCCCACCATTTTTTTTTAGTGTCAGCAGACACGAATATTCGCGCGGAATATTTCCACAAACATTGGTGTAATATGCAAATAGTGCAACCTCACCCCCCCCCCCAACTTGATTCATGCAGTGTTCTAAAACAAATATGATATTCAATGATGGACAGTAAAAAGATAAGAAGGGTTAGAGAACACCTCGCACTTGAGCTTTGACAAAAACACCAATATCTGCGACTAAGAAAAACAAAACTATACGACAAAAGAACATAATTAACATGGAATAAAAAAATAAAGTAAGTAAATAAAAACCTGTACATTAAAAAGCAGAAAAAAGAAAAACTAATTATTCCTTCACAACTTCCGGGTATACCGGATCCATCAAATTCTCCTCCACCACTTGTTCTTCAAAGCCCCCAAAAAATGGCTTAAGTCTTTGGCCATTGACCTTGAATGTCTGGCCATTTTTGGGGTTTTGAACATCCACAGCTCCGTTGGGGTAGGCCACCTTGACAAGATAGGGGCCATCCCAACGGGATCGGAGTTTGCCTTGGAAAATGGAGAGGCGAGAATTGTATAAGAGTACTTTTTGCCCGGGCTCAAATGATTTCCTCACAATGGAGTTATCATGAAAGATTTTGGCCCTTTCTTTTGAGATTTTGGAGCTCTCATACGCATCTCGTCGAATCTCTTCCAACTCATTCAGCTCTAACTTCCTATGATCACCGGCCATTCTCAAATTAAAATTTAAAGTCTTAATGGCCCAATAGGCCTTGTGTTCCATTTCGACTGGCAGGTGGCAAGCCTTTCCATAGACAAGCCGGTAGGGAGACATGCCCAAAATAGTTTTAAAGGCAGTGCGGTATGCCCAGAGGGCATCGGTCAATCTATCGGACCAATCCTTCCTATTTGGGTTAACCGTTTTTCTAGAATGTTCTTTATCTCCCTATTGGCTAGCTCGGCTTGACCATTTGTTTGTGGGTGATACGCAGTGGATACTTTGTGAGTGACGCCATATTTGAACATTAGAGATGCAAATGGCCTATTACATAAATGTGATCCACCATCACTTATTATTGAATGAGGCATCTCAAACCTTGAAAAGATATTCTCCTTGAGAAACTTGACTATGACTCGGTGGTCATTAGTCTTGTTCGGGATAGCTTCCACCCATTTGGACACATAGTCCACTGCCAGGAGGATGTACAAATAACCAAATGACATAGGGAAAGGACCCATGAAGTCGATGCCCCAACAGTCGAATATTTCTATGACAAGTATTGGTGAAAGGGGCATCATGTTTCTTTGGGTCACACTACCCAACCGTTGGCATTTGTCGCATCCCTTACAAAATGAAACACAATCTTTGATAAGAGAGGGCCAGTAAAAACCTGATTGAAGAATTTTGGCCGAAGTCTTTTTCACTGAGAAATGTCCAACGCAAGCTTGTGAATGGCAAAATGCAAGGACATCCCGCTGTTCATTTTCAGGTACGCATCTCCTCATGATTTGTTTGGGGCAATACTTGAACAAATACTGGTTGTCGAAGTAGAAGTACTTCACATCTACCATAAATCGTCTTTGATCTTCTGGGCTCCATTGTGGTGGTGTCTGTCCTGTTGCAAGATAGTTACATATATCAGCATACCAAGGACATACAGAGTGAATTGACAGCAAATGCTCATCAGGAAAAAAATCAGGGATAGGAATGTGCTCATCGGCCTCTTGCACCACAAGCCGGGATAAATGATCCGCCACCACGTTCTCAACTCCTTTCTTGTCCTTGATCATCAAGTCGAATTCTTGTAGGAGGAGTATCCACCTAATTAGTCTCAGTTTTGCATCTTGCTTAGACAACAAATACTTTAAAGCAGAGTGATCAGTAAAGACAACAATAGGCGAACCAATGATGTAAGCACATAATTTATCTAAGGCAAACACTACTGCTAGCAATTCTTTTTCGGTGGTAGTGTAATTCATCTGAGCCTCATTAAGTGTTTTGCTAGCGTAGTGTATCACATATGGTCCATTTTTCTGCCTTTGACCGAGCACTGCGCCGACCGCATAATCACTTGCGTCGCACATGAGCTCAAAAGGTAGATCCCAATTGGGTGGTCGCATGATCGGAGGTGTGACTAGCATGCTTTTAAGTTTTTTAAAGAATGTCTGACAATCATCCGACCACTCAAATGGGACCTCCTTAGACAACAGGTTGGTCAAGGGTCGGGCTAATGCACTGAAATTCTTTATGAATCGACGATAAAACCTGCATGGCCCAAAAATGACCGGATGCCTTTGATGGCTCTTGGCGTAGGGAGGTTGGAGATGGCCTCCACCTTGGATTTATCAACTTCAATACCCCTTGCCGAAACTATATAGCCAAGCACAATTCCTTTTGTCACCATAAAGTGACACTTTTCCCAATTCAAGACTAGATTCTTCTCCTCACATCTTGTTAGAACTTTCTCCAAGTTTGCCAAACATCCCTCGAATGAATCCCCAAACACCGAAAAGTCTTCCATAAAGACCTCCACTATCTTTTCGACCATGTCACTGAAAATTCCCATCATACAGCGTTGGAAAGTCCCCGGAGCATTGCACAGTCCAAATGGCATACGACGGTAGGCAAAGGTACCATAGGGGCATGTGAAAGTGGTCTTCTCTTGATCCTCCAAAGCAATCTCAATCTGATTGTAGCCGGAGTATCCATCTAAAAAATAGTAGAATAGATGCCCCGCTACTCGTTCTAGAACTTGATCGAGGAATGGCAATGGGAAGTGGTCTTTCCTTGTGCAAGCATTCAACTTTCGGTAATCAATGCACACCCTCCATCCGGTGATTACTCTTGTAGGAATAAGCTCATTCTCATCATTCTCAACCACCGTAACTCCGAATTTCTTAGGTACTACTTGCGTGGGGCTAACCCACTTACTATCGGCAATTGGAAAAATGATCCCCACATCACGTAGTTTCAGAACCTCATCCTTTACCACCTCCTTCATGATGGGATTCAACCGCCTTTGTGGTTGTCGGGAAGGTTTGGAATCCTCCTCAAGATATATGAGGTGGGTGCAAATGAGAGGGTTTATCCCCTTGATATCCGCAATGGTCCACCCAATTGCTCCTTTATGTTTTCTCAACACCTCCAAGAGTTCTTTTTCTTGTTCCATGTTTAATGTAAGCTAATGACCACCGGAAATGTTTCACCTTCCCCAAGATAGGCGTACTTCAAATGAGTGGGCAAGGGCTTCAACTCCAAGTTGGGCTTTTGTTCATCCGACGGAAAAATTTTCTTTTCTCGATGGGGTAACTCTTCGAATGTAGGGATCCACCTTTCCATCCCTTTCAAATCTTCTACCTCCTCTTGTTCATCATAATTCTCAAGATCCACAATTCCTTCTTCCTTAAATTTCAATATCCCCTCCAGCTCCAAGTGCTCCTCAACCAAAGTGTCGATTCTATTGACCTCACTTACTTCCTCATCATCACCCGGTTGCTTTGCCAAGTTGAATACATTGTGCTCCATTGTCATATTCCCAAATGCAAACTTCATTAGACCGTTCCTGCAATTTATCACGGCATAAGATGTAGCAAGGAAGGGTCTTCCAAGTATTACGGGAATTTGAGAGCTAAGGTTTGCAACAAGGTGTGTATCAAGCACAATGAAATCGACAGGGAAGTAAAATTTATCAATTTGAACTAAGACATCCTCAACTACTCCCCTTGGTGTACGGATACTACGATCCGCCAATTGAAGTGTGATTGAGGTGGGCTTCAACTCCTCCAGCTGCAGCCATTGGTAAACCGAGTAGGGAAGAAGATTCACACTTGCCCCCAAATTGAGGAGTGCTTACTCCACTCAACAATTTCCAATGGTGATGGTTATGGTTGGACAACCGGGGTCTTTGAATTTGGGAGGAGTGTTAGTCCTCAAAATTGAGCTCACTTGCTCGGTGAGGAATGCTTTCTTGTGGACATTCAGTTTTCTCTTCACCGTGCATAAGTCCTTCAAAATCTTAGCACATGATGGAATTTGTTTGATGGCGTCAAGGAGAGGAATGTTAATCTTCACCTGCTTAAACATTTCCAAAATATCAGCATAATTAGCCACCTTGACAGGTGGCTTCAAACGACTTGGGAAAGGGGCAGGCAAGGGAGGAATAAACACACAATCATCAATTAATTTTTCTTTCTCAACGACCTCTCTTTCTTTCTTTTCACGCACCTCACTCTTGTCGGCGTCACCCAAGAGATCTTTTTCTTTTGGCAATGTGGTCTTAGGTGAGACCGTTGGCAAAATGGTTTTGTCAATTTCTTTGCCACTGCGGAGGGTGGTGACAGCTTTGAGTTGCTCACAACTCTCTTTAGAAGGTTCCGATGACTCAACAAGGTGTTGACCCCTAGGGTTCTCTTGTGGTTGAGCGGGGAACTTCCCCTTTTCTTGTTGAGATGCCCCTATGGAGTTTGTCAACTTTGTGAGTTGGGCTCTTACACCATTGATGGCGGTTTGGCTTTGAATGAAGGAATGAACCATATCCTCCAAATTCCTTTTGTGAGGAGGTTGGTATGTGGATGGATTGGACGGTCCTTGAGAAAAACTTTGTGGAGGTGGATTTGGTGAAAAATTCTGTGGTGGTGGGTTTGACAAATACCCTTGTGGATTGGTCCGGGGGTATTGAGAGCTAGATGCTTGCCCTTGGCCATGGTATTGGTTTTGCTTGGGAGGAATGGGAGATGCATATGCACTTGAACCATGAGGATTGGGGTTTTCATTTCTCCAACTAAAATTTGGGTGATTACTCCAACCCAGATTGTAAGTATTTGAATTGGGAGAAAATGATTGCCTCGTTTGGTTGAATGCATGGACTTGTTCATGGTACGCTTCTTTAAGGGTCGGAATATTTGGGCTATCCGATAAGGAATGCTCCATACATTCGCAAATTGAACAACCCTCCTCGGTTCATGACACATTAGACACCTCGTGTCTCTTATTGACTTCAAGACTCTCAACTTTTCTTGACAATTTAGCAATTTTTGAAAACAAGTCTTCCCGGTCTCTTAAATCATAAATCCCTCCCCCTTGAGTTTGGCCAGTTTTTTGAGGAGAAGACCTTGGTACATCGATGGGATCTGTAATGTCCCATGATTGTGCATTTTGTGCCAATGTATCAAAGTAATCTAAGGCCTCACCAGGGTCTTTGTTCAAAAACTCCCCATTACACATCATGTCAATGAACTGTCGATGGCCCGGTGTGATTCCTTCATAAAAAAAACTCACCAATTGCCATGGTTCAAAGACATGATGTGGAAGGGATTGTAGCAATTCCTTGTACCTCTCCCAACATTGATAGAATTGCTCATTGGGCTTTTCCGAAAAGTTTTGAATTTACTTTTTTAAGGCAGTGGTTTTATGCACTGGAAAGAATTTGTTCAAAAACTCAGGAATCATTTGGCTCCACGATGTGATGGTTCGAGGCCTTAAGGAAATAAGCCACATTTTTGCCTTGTCTTTTAGGGAAAAGGGAAACAATTTCATTCTAGCTCTCTCTTCTATCCCATGATTGGGGAGGAAGGTTGCAACCATTTCCTCAAAATCTCTTATGTGTGAATAGGGGCTCTGAGTTTAAAATCCGTTGAACATGGGAATTAGTTGCAACATCCCTGGCTTAACTATGAAAAGATGAGCTTGGACCGGAAGGAGGATGCATGATGGTGTGGTGCTTCGTGTTAGTTGTAGCTAATCTCTCATTGACCTCACCGGGGGACCCATTTGAAAATTATTCCCCTCATTCATGGGAGGGGGAAAATTCATTCTCGGATTGGGAATTTGGGATTCTTGTGGTCCCCCACCCCTTTGGACATTTGGATTTGCTCCCCTTTGGACATTTGGATTTGCACCTATATTGTCAAAATTGTCACTCGCATCCTCGGGTTGTTCTTGCTTAATATTCATGATAGGGGCCAAATTTTGTCTAACAAGTCGGTTTCGGTCGTTCTGCCTCCACATAAAACAAAATATATACAAACAAAGTTATACACAAACAAGATTATATACATGGAACAACGTACCTCAGCCCATGATGAAGATCATGGGACTTACCTCCGTCGTCCAAAAATCACCTTCTTGGTTTGACACTTGCCTTCCCCGGCAACGGTGCCAAAAATGCTTGAAAAATTTCCTTGTTATTTCCTAACCTATAAACATCACCTTTTAGCATGTATAGTATATGAATAAAGGGGAGTGTCACTCTCCTAGAGATGATGTCAAAAGAAAGGGCAACGGAATGGTCGATGAATGAGATTTCAAATGTGAGTATGTGTGAACAAAAGTGCTCCCCAAGCGCAAGGAGACTTTCGCGGATCGTGTTTTACTTGGTGATATTCCAAGGTCGTTTCCACGGGGAAGGAAGTAAACCGAGGGGAGGTGATTTTGGGAGAAAGAAAGTGTAAAATCTTTGATTGTTGGAAGTTGTTTGGTGAAGTTGTTTTGATGCTAGTAAAATGAGAAACAAATGTTTGCAAATCCAAGAGGTCACTCCAATAGGAATACCGTCTCAACTCGAAACCCTCCTCCAATAGAGCATGAATGAACTATTGATTCGTGGGAAGCTAGGGGTAAGATTGGTGAGTATCTAAGCATAAATCGTGACTAGGCCTACAGAATGTCAAAGACTCACCAAGTTATCCACCCTCAACCCAGTCAAACCGAACCATTGAACTCTGAAAGAGGGGAGGAGAATGAGTTGAAATGGTATACCCAAGTGGAGATTCCTCTTGGTTTTGCCAACTAAGAGATTTAGCTATTCATGCTTAAAATAAAGACAACAATATGATGAGAAGACATTATGAAAAAATAAAGACTAAAGCTAAGCATAAACGAATTGCATAAATTTAACTTTCGGATAACCACCTCTTACTAAAGATTGGATGAGAAACTACTCACTCTTCATGGCTTTGTTAAAACTAAAAAAGTGAGTGATGTTCATCCCTCCAAGTAGAGGAGTTACAAGGTAACACATTTTACACAAGGAGCCGATCTTCGACAAAGAATGAGTAAATCACGTTCCAACCTTCACAGCTTTGGTAAAGCTCTAGAAAAGTGGAAGAGTTTCACTCCTCTAAGGGAAGTAGGAAGCTCAAGCAATGGAAGTAAAAGAGCAATAACACAATAAAAGAAAGCAATACTTAAAGTAAAAGAAAGCAATAAATTAAAAGGAAGCAAGAATACAATAAAAGAAAGCAATACTTAAAGAAAGCTATAAGCAATAAGGAAAGCAATAATACTTTTGGAGGGTTTTCCACTCCCAAAAGATGAATGTTTTACAAGTCCTAAGGGGTGGTATTTATAGGCAACAAGGGAGGGTAAAAGTCTTGTTAGGTGGCCTTGAATCTTGTTAGGTGGACTTGAAGAGTCTTGTTTGGTGGCTTTGAATCTTGTTAGGTGGACTTGAAAATCTTGTTAGGTGACTTTGAATCTTATTAGGTGGACTTGAAAATCTTGTTAGGTGGCCTTGAATTCTTTGATCCTCCTTTGTTTTGTGCTTTGATAATTGGCACCCCAGTAGTTTGTAGCTTTAATGCAATTGGCTCCCCAGTAGTTTGTAGCTTTGACGCACAAAATCCTGAAAAGAACAACAATTAATGCATTATCCTTTATTCACACACTAATTCTAATTTGATTTATTTTGACTAGTTTAACTTTATTCAACTAACACAATTTACCTATTAAATTATGCCTTAATTAGGGTTAATCACGTTCAAACGTTGGTTGACGTTCGAACGTCCTTATTTTGTTCCAACCTTCTGCATTTTTGCTCCCTTTTGTGCTGGTGTTACATTCAAGTGTGATTTTTGTTGTTCTTGGGCCTTTGTTCATTTTAGGACATGAAATGTCATTACTTAAACTATGTCAAAGTACAATTAGTCCAAAAAGGCATAGTAAAATTTGTTAATTTTACGCACGAATCACACCCCCCAACCTAAATATTGCTAGTCTCTAGTAATACAATGACAATAAAAGGTAAATCTATTCCTAATGCCTTTTTCGTTGGTCATCCGGTTGCATTTAGCTTATGCAACAAGTCGTTGAACCGCTAGGTTTACCCTAGTGGACGAGTGTTGTCTCGTGAGGGTTTTCAGTGAAGCTACCCACAAACTTCAGTTGAACAAATGTGTGTGCAAGATTACTGACTAAAAAAAATGAATTAGCATCATGGTCGTTGGGACACTCAACCCTCAATCGTGACTTATCCCCTACATTTTCCTTCCATTGGTACTCACTTTATGCAAAAATTAGCACATGTTGCATTAGCATTTGAGATTCTCTAAATAGTAGGATGATCATACTGGAAACAAGAATTGGTATATAACAATCATTCCCTTTTTCCACCTTGCATGGATAGCTTTGATTACACAAGTCTCTCTAGAAATGCTCTTAGCAAAACAAATCGCTCCAATTGTAGTGACATAACACTCAAAGGTGGCATGTGATCAGAAGATGGCCAGTCGAAAAATCTCCTGCATCATTAGTATAAGAATGAAGTTTTGAGGAAACCAGTTTTAACCTTGGCATAATCTCATGAATGAATATTGATGCAAATAAAGAGATTCTAGTTAACACACCCCACTTGTAGTAGATAATACACATATGCATCACACTTGAGATCACCTAGGGCTTTTTGTAGGTTGTAATGGGGCCAAAGGTCAGTGGCTAATGAAATAACGTCAATGGTGATCAAAGGCTATCTTTTTATGTAGTGCTACACACCTCTTTCAAACTTTCTTGATATTTTGCCTGGAAATGGGATTTCTTTCTTTTATTTGTCCCTTTTTTCACTTTCTTGGCAATTCTTTGTGTCACAGTGTCTTTGCTCTTTTGCCTGCTTCTACTGATTTTCCTTGTATTGAACAGTAGCCACCATTGTCTTTACTATTTTTTTCTTGCATTTTTGTTTTCATATTGATTTGCAAGAGGGTGCGAGAAATTCGATAGCAAGGAATGGTAAATGTGTGCTTTTGTGGCTTGGGTCATTACACGGGCACAAAAGAATTCATTTATTTTGAGGCTCAAGCATGGCTGACTAGGGATAAACTTTTGTAAAAGAATTAGCTAAGGCTCAAAGTCGATCCAAAGATGGCCTAAAATCCTTTCTCAAGTATGTGCATATATATGTATGCAAAAGTTCCCTGTGGATTATGAAAAATAGATCTCTTTGCATCAATCAAAGCAAGTTTAATGAGATTATTGAAAGAGATCAGAAGTGAAAGAGCTTACTTTGAGTAATTGTTGGTATCCTCTCAAAAAGCAGTGTAAAGCTCAAGACTTACCATGGTTTTCTTTGTCAGCTCCACTGGTCATGTTGGGTGTTTCAAGGAATATTAGTTATATAATGATTCTGTTTTCGAGTCTGATCACCTTGTGATTTAAGAATAACAAATACTTATGTATATTTGACAATTTAAGCATAAAGATAGCATCGATGTTCCAAAAAAAATAAGGTTTTATGTCGTGGGTGTTAAGCTGAGGTGTCAAACCGATCATGTGCTTAGTCATTTTCTCAAGTAATCTTAACATCCACATGTGTTTCGTTATTAACAAGAATTAGAGTGCTAACCCTATATGTGCATTTTAAACAAATAAAAGTGATAAACTGAATCATTCACTGCATAAAAGATACTTGTTTACAATAATGTCAATGATGCAATTTATCCATTCAAAATATCACTTCAACTATCCATAATCATATACAAGTGTCCACAATAAGCACAAAACTACCACAAGAATTATCAAAAGAAACTCCTTCACAACGGCACAGAAATCTCCTAAAGACTATTCAAAGAAGAATTAACAACCAATTCAGAACAGAAATCATCTACTCTCCCTCAAGAACAGAAATGATCAATCCTCTCCTTCAACTCCACTCGCACTACCAGCACCACCAGCTCCACCAGCACCACCCCTCAAAAGCCTCAGGATCTCATCCTGCTTAGCTTCAATGCTAAGTATGACGTCCATTAATGTCCGCCGAGGGGCCGTGCTGGGGCCTGCCTGATCATGCTGCTCCTGAGTCTGCATGTACTCTCTCTCTAGCTCCCTCTCTTCCTCTCGATCTAACTCTTCCTGCATCTCATCAACACCTTGGGGAGGGGGAACTTCTTGCCTAGCAGTCGGGGTACTACTATGCCCTTAGCTTCTCTTGAAAGATCCCTTATTGAGTGGCCCCATTGGCGTTTGCACCTTCACCCCACTGTCGACACACATCTTCGTCACCAAAGTGCCAACGAAAGTGCACTTCTTTACACATCACATCCTTTTTTTCATTTCACTCAAAATGAGGGAAGGAAGATCAATACTATGGCCTCTTCCAAGTGCATAGAGCAAGCAAGCCATTTCTGGTAAAATTTCATTTGATCTTTTTATGGGAGAGAAGTTGGAGACAGCAATCAGGTTTAGCATTTTATATCAATCTGTCAACTCCCCTTGTTTCAGAAAATTCCTCCCAGTCCAAGAAAAGTTGGCTACCCCAATCAATTTTTTTCCTACCCTATCCATTGGTACATCTTTCTTTGGAGGGTATATGGGTTTGTCTACTCGAGGCAACTTTGTTCTTATCTCTTTTATGTATGCCTCATCCACGTCAATGTGGATACCTCTCACTTAAGTGCGGATCGCGTCGTTGATGATTTCGGCGTTGGAGTATAACTCCCGCACCAAATCGACAATAGCTTCCCCACCATTTCTTAAACACCAAACCCATTCCCTCTTTTCTATTTCCTCCTTTATTCCCAATTCAGCAAAATTAAAAGTACGACGTCCCTTTCGCAAACAACAGAATGCTTATGGTAGAAGTTTTCATACCTTTCAGCCTTTAAGGCACTTGGGAACCAGCTACAATTGTATCTTTTTATTCTTTGCCTTCCTTCTCTCTCCACTATCACTTCCTCAACAAAGTTTGGCTCCTGACTTGCTGGTGGATCTCGTCTGCCATGAAGTTTGAAAACTTGGAAATTTTCGTGTGGGATTGAATTTTTTTGAGGTGGAAATGAGTTGGTGAGGGTCGAATTTAAGTTTTCTTGGGTTCTAAGGGTGGATTGAGGTCTGAGTAATGAAAAACGTGCACTAGGGTTTCAAAGATTTAGAGGGATTTTTGGGATTTCAAAATAAATCAGACGTTCAGGCTTTTATACTCTGAGTCGCGACGTTCGAACATTTGTAGAAGGATTTTTGAAATATCATTCAAACGGGAATGTTCATTTGAACGTTAGGAGCTCCCAGGACTTTTGAGTTCTTTCAGAGGCCAAAGTACTGTAAGCTCTCTTCGTTCGAATGTTCTATTGGCGTCCAAACGTTGAGTCACGTTTGAACAGTCTATTGGCATTCAAACGTGCTGAGCTCCCAATACTTTTGGTTTCGTTAGGGAGTTCATCAGAAGCAGAGTACTGTAAGCAGTCAACGTTCGAATTTCAATTGGCGTTCGAATGTTGAACCAAAACTAAAACATTTCTACACTACACTATGTACAATTACAAAATTTTATTCACAAAAATTTGAACCAAATTTCATGGCGTCTCAGGACAAATCCCTACCCACGCTTTTAGTTGGTATATCGGGATGTTCCTTTACTAGGCCCATGTTTTTCATTTCAAAAGATTTTGCACAAAACAAAAAGATTTTCACACTTTTTACAAAAATTCGGACCCTTGGCTTTCATCCCAACTACTCTAATCCGAGTCTTCATCTGTCTCCATGCCATTTGAACAACTAGTAACTCTCCCAATTTCCTATCTCACGAATCGGTTAAGCAAAGTACCGGAATAGGATGGCGTGTCAGGATAGTCCTTACTCTGCCCATTTACTATCCAGTTTAATCGATCGAGTGCACAACCAAAAATTAGTTTAGAACACTGATTATATCTCTTCTCGTGAAAGTATCTTCCATACTATTTACGGGCACCAAGTCTTTTGGCACGATGGCGTTTAGCATTGGTGATTCGGCCGCACAGAGGTTTCGCTTGTTGTTCTCAGATCTCATTCTTTCTTACCAATCTTGTTTTTCTCATGATCACAGTGTGCACATCAGAAGGGAAAGTTCGTAAAACTCCCAGACTAAACCAAAAAAATTTAACATCCATGTTTTCTATATTTTTAAGACTCATTATCTGGTTCTTTAACGTTTACCAGTCACAAAGACGATCAGAGATGACCAACAAACATAATCATCAAAATATAAAACATGGTAAAACTACGGTACACAATCTGGTCAAGAACAACAACAACAAAAATTTTAAAAAATTTCTAACAGGCTCAGGCTCATATAAACTGTAGTTCTCTCCCCCAACCTAAACTGAACATTATCTCCAATGTTTCGAATTTACCAATCAAGTGAGCTTTGAATGGTAGAGATCTGGTTCATTAGCCGAAACCTACAAGCAAAATACACAAATCAACCATCTGGGTTAGGGTGATAACCCTTGATTCTGAGTGCAAACAGAATATGCATAGCCGTGTACAAATAAAGTAAAAACACGTAGATTATGAGACAAAGGATGGGATCTTCCGGTAGTATGGTCATGATGTTGTTGGGTCTAGAGTATCGTAACAGCGGAGAAGAAGAAGAAAAGTAGAAAAAGAAGAAAGAAAAGAAAAGAAAGGGGAAAGGGGCCGAGGTGCGTGGACAGGGAGGAAAACGAGGTGAGGCCTTATAAAGGCAATGGTGTGGTTTGGGTTGGATCAGGTTCTCCCTGACCCGGCCCTTTTTTGTGTTGGCAGGCGATTTTCTCGACGCGATGTTCTAGATCCATTAACAGAATGGTCTCCACATTTTTGACAAAGTCCTCCACAAATGGTTTCAATCTCTAACCATTGACGGTAAAGATATTACCATTTGATGGGTTCTCCACTTCCACTGCCCCATGTTCAAACATTTATTTTGACAATGTAAGGTCCAGTCCATCTTGATTTCAACTTTCCAGGAAAAGACGGAGTCTTGAATTGAACAGTAGAACTTTTTGATCTGGTTCAAAAGACTTTCGCACTATGTTCTTATCATGAAAAATTTTCATCCTGGATTTTGCAATCTTAGCATTTTCATATGCTTCATTTCTTAATTCCTCCAATTCATTAATCTAAATTTTTCTTGTTAGTCCAACTTTGTCCATGTCAAAGTTCATTGCCTTTATGGCCCAGTATGCCCTATGTTCCAATTCCATAGGTAGGTGACACGGCTTTCCATAGACTAATCGGTAAGGAGACATGCCCAAAATTGTTTTAAAAGAAGTACGATATGCCAAGAGTGCATCAGTTAATCTTGACGACCAATCTTTACGGTCTAGATATACCATTTTTTCTAAAATTAATTTGATCTCCCGATTAGCTAATTCAGCCTGTCCACTAGTTTGTGAATGGTATGGAGTTACAATTTTATAAAAAATCAAGTATTTTTTCATCAGATTCCAGAAAGGTCGATTACAAAAATGAGCACCTCCATCACTTATGATGGATTTTGGGATTCCAAATCGGGATAAAATATTTTCTTTTAGAAACTTGATCATTGTTTGATGATCATTATTCTGACATGGAATTTCCTCGACCCATTTGGATACATAGTCTATAACTACCAAAATGTATAGATAGCCAAAGGAAGGGGGAAATGGTCCCATAAAATCAATGCCCCAACAGTCAAAAACTTCAATTATCAGGATGGGGTTTAGAGGCATCATGTTTCTCTTTGAAATATTTCCCAACCTTTGACATCTATCACAAGTTGAACAAAAGACATGGACATCTTTGAAAAGTGTGGGCCAGTAAAATCCGTACTGCAGGATTTTCGCAGCGGTTTTTCTGGATGCAAAATGACCTCCACATGCTTTGGAATGACAAAATGCTATTACCTGTTTGCTTTCTTGAGCGGGGATGCAACGTCTTAGGATTTGATCCTTACAGTACATAAATACGTACGGATCTTCCCAAAAGAAATTGCGAACCTCTCTCAAAAATTTCTTTTTGTCTGTGGGGGAAAAGGATGGATGGAGTGTTCCAGTAGCAAGAAAATTAGCAATATCAGCGTACCTTGGGGTCTCATCAATTATGAACAGTTGTTCATTGAAGAATTTTTCATTGATTGGCATTTAAAATTCATAAGTCAACCTAGAAAGATGGTCTGCTACCACATTCTCAACACCCTTTTTTTCCTTAATGACCAAATCAAACTCTTGAAGTAAGAGTATCCATCGCAAGAGCCTAGGTTTAGCATCCTTCTTTGTGAGCAAAAATTTTAATGCTGCATGATCAATGAACACAGTAACAAAAGAACCAATAAGATAAGAACAAAATTTTTCCAAAGTAAAGACTACGGCAAGTAATTCTTTTTCAGTTGTTGAATAGTTCATTTGAGCATCATTCAAAGTTTTACTTTCATAGTAAATCATATGTGGTTTCTTATCTATTCGTTGACCCAACATAGCACCTACAGCATAGTCACTTGCATCACACCTTAGCTCAAAGGGTAAAGTCCAGTCAGGGGATTGCATTATTGGGACAGAAATTAACATGCCTTTAAGCTTGTCAAAAGCTTTTTGGCATATTTCACTCCAATCAAAGATTACGTCCTGACTCAGGAGATGACACATGGGTTTAGCTATGATGTTGAAATCTTTTATGAATCTCCTGTAAAACCCTGCATGTCCCAGAAATGATCGGACATCTTTTACAGTCTTGGGAGCCGGTAAGTTCCCAATCAGATCTATTTTGGCCTTGTCAACTTTCATGCCCTCAAACGATACAATGTGACCTAAGACAATGCCTTGTGTTACCATGAAATGACATTTTTCCCAATTAAGCACCAGATTGGCTTCTTGACTTCTTATCAACACTTTTTCTAGATTGGCCAGACATAAATCAAATGAGTCACCATACACAGAGAAGTTACCCATGAAGACTTCCAAAAATTTCTCGACCATGTCACTGAACAGACTCAACATGCATCTTTGGAATGTTGTAGGAGCGTTACAAAGTCTGAATGACATCCTTTTGAATGCAAAAGTGCCAAAGGGGCATGTGAATGTGATTTTCTCCTGATCATTGAGTGTTATCTCAATTTGATTGTATCTGGAATACCCATCCAGGAAACAGTAGAATTCATGGCCTGCAATTCTTTCTAGAACTTGGTCAAGAAATGGAAGCAAAAAATGATCTTCCCTAGTTACCAAATTGAGCTTTTGATAGTCAATACACATCCGTTATCCTATGACGACTCGAGTTAGTACTAGTTCATTTGCTTTATTTTTGACCACTGTGACCCCAGAATTTTTGGGCACAACTTGGGTTGGACTAACCCATTTGCTATCGGAGATGGCGAAGATTATCCCGGCATCTAAGAACTTTTAAGGCAAATAAGAACTCTTAAACCTTTGCCTTTACTAATGGTGCTTTTGTGACTTTTAAGAACTTCAATCAGTTTAGACACTTGCAAGTCTGTGAGTTTAGATGAAATTACCACTGGGAATGACTCATCCTTTCCTAGGAATGCATATTTGAGGTCAGATGGGAAAGGTTTCAATTCAGGCTTTGGTGACTTGTCGCTTGATGAGAATGGCTTTGTGCCACTTGGCGAAAGTTCCTCGAATTTAGGGGCCCATGTATTAATAGCATGAATTGGGCAATTCTTTGGATCATTATCCATGGTTTCAGATGTGATGGATTCTGACAAAGAAAGTTTAGTGGAATTTTCACATAATGTGTTGTTGAGATGGTCCTGGACAATAGACTCAATGGAATTTATTTCTCTTTCTTCTCTGACCTCTCCTGGGTGTTTGGCAACATTCAAAATATTCAGCTCAAGTGTCATATTTCCAAAGGTTAATTTCATGACCTCATTCCTACAATTGATTAGTGCATTTGAAATTGCTAGGAAGGGTAGACCAAGAATAATAGGAATTGGATTCTCTAAATATTGTGTTGGCTGAGTATCTAAGACGATGAAGTCAACAGGGAATACTAAGTTGTCCACTTGAACAAGTACATCTTCAACAATACCCCTAGGAATTTTGATAGACCTGTCTGCCAACTAAAGTGTGACACTTGTGGGTTTGAGTTCCCCCAAACCCAATTGTTGGTAAACAGAGAATGGGAGCAAGTTGACACTTGCTCCAAGGTCTAACAATACTTGTTCAATTCTAAAATTTTCAATGACACACGTCACAATTGGACACCCTGGATCTTTGTATTTTGGAGGGATTTTATGTTGAAGCAACGCACTGGCATGTTCTGTCAAAAATGCTCTTTTTTTAACATTCTGGCTTCTCTTGACTGTACACAAGTCTTTTAGAAACTTAGCATAAGATGGAACCTGTTTGATTGCATCCAGAAGTGGGATGTTGATTTTTACTTGCTTGAAGAGCTCGTAAATTTATGGCTGATTATTCAACTTCTGTGCAGTTTTGAGTCTATGAGGAAAAGAAGCAGGAATAGAACACGAGGGTTCTTCTTTCTATGATGATTCTGGTTCTTGTTCAATCATGGGCTTGGGTTCCTCTTCTCTCACAAGTTCAAGCTTATTTGATTCAGGCTCGATTGGTGAGTTAACTGGGATGGATTTTGGCTTTGGAATTAGCTTGTCTCGAATGGTTTTGTCAATCACCTTGCCACTTCTTAGTATAGTGACAACTTGGGCTTGACCTTGTGGATTTTCCATGGATGAAGGATTTCCCACCTGAAATTGGCCTTGTGGTGGTTTTGGTTGGGTAGGAAACTTGTCATTTTCATGTGTGGTCATAGATTGGGTCAACTTTTGAATGTGACTTTTAAGATCCTTGAAAGATTGAGTGGTCTAGGTTTTGAAGTCAGTAAAAGCCTGAGTCAACTATGGTTGTAGTTCATTTGAGTTTGCATGAATTGGTTCAGTGTGTCCTCAAGGTTCCTCTTTTGTGGTGGTTGGTATGGTTGGTATGCGAGAGGTCCTTGAGGTGGTAGGTGTGAACCTTGTTGGTTCATTGGAGTTGGCTGTGTGTTCCTCCAACTGAAGTTTGGGTGGTTCTGCCACCCTGGATTGTATGTTTCAGAGTATGGGTTGGAGTAAGGCTTGTTGAAATTAGATACAACATTTGTTTGTTCCAACAAAACCTCTTTGAATGCGGAATTGTGGGACACTCCCCAGTAGGGTGTCTTGTTAGCGTACAGATCCCACACACTTGTTCTGTGGGAGAGCTAACATTAATTTGATGAACTTTTTTCATCTCTAAAGCTTCAAGCTTTCGAGATAGGGTGGACATTTTTGCTCTAAGGTCATCATCATCTTTCAAGACATACTTACCCCCTTGGCAAGTAGATGGTTTAGCTTCAATAGTTGTGGGAGAGGCGGTGTCCCACATCTGAGAACTGTCAGATATGGTATCAAAGAAATCGAATGCCTCCTCTGAACTTTTCCCATAAACTCTCCTTGAGCCATCATTTCGACAAACTAACGTAGTCTACTGGGCAGGGAGTCATAGAAAAATCCTACCAAGGTCCAACTCTCAAAAGCATGGTGTGGGCAAGACTAGAGTAGATCCTTGAATCTCTCCTAACTTCGGTAAAAGGTTTCTCCTTCTTTGACCGAAAAATTCATGATTTGCCTTTTCAATGCATTAGTGCGGTGTAGAGGAAAAAACTTTCTAAAAAATTTATTTTGTAATGCCCGCCAGTCAGGTATTGAAAGAGCTTTTAAAGAATTTAGCCATTATTTAGCTTTATCCCTTAGGGAAAAAAGGGAAAAGTTTCATCTTGGCCAGTTCAGAATTGTCTTGAAAAGTTCCACATACTTCCTCAAAATCTTTTATATGCATATATGGGTTTTCTATTTCGAGTCCACGAAACTAAGGGAATAGTTGAACTATCCCCATCTTTACAGTAAAGGGGGGTGCATCTTCAGGAAAAATAAAACAAGAGGGGACACTATTCCTTGTGGGATTCAAGTAATCCCTCAGAGTTTGAATGTTAGGTACTTCCCCTTCCCTTACAGGAATTTCCTCTTGTCTCTCACCATTTGCCATTTTGCTTTCACAAGAGTCTGCTACTGATCTAGGTGAAAGTGGTTCAGATTGATTCATAGATCCAAAGGATTTCACTGGCAAATTTTGATAGTAAGGGACGTTTTCAGACATAAAAGTAATTAACACAACTTTATATACAGTAAAGCAAAGTTATACACAAAAATGAGGTCTTTTTACCTTTTACCGTAAAACACCTTTTATGGCTCCCCGGCAACGGCGCCAACAACTTAACTTGATTCGAAATGTGTATACCCAAGTACAGGCAGTCAAGCTATAATAATAATCTGATGAAGTTCGGAGTGGAATCCACAGGGAACTATGATTGGTGTTTCTAAAGTAAGCAATAATAAAAACCAAGTAACTTTGGAAATTTCGAGTGTTTGGAGTGGTGGGGTTTTCTTGATTAGAATAGAAGATTCTTTTCAAGAGTTTTCTAGACAAAATATAAGATTCTCAAAATGTAACAACCACCCTTTTGTTCGAGGATTAGAACATGTAATTGATTATCCGGTTTATTATGTTTGTGCTTTATGACTCAATTAACTCCCGTGTCAACAGCAAGTTAATCAGAGGATAAAGATGGACTGTAAGGATTAAGCACATGATTCCGATGCCTTTCTAGAAGTTTACAATAATTGTCTATGTCGAGACTTAGCCCGTCTACAAACAAGCAAGTGTTTCTACAAGGCATCCAACCATGGCATTAATGGTCCATTCTTTGAAAAAAGCACAATAATATTGGAGATTGAAAAGATGTCATGAAAAGCTAGCCGGGGTGCTTGCCTTGAACCACTGGGTCTTTCTATGCAGGAGTCATCCATATCATAGAAGGAACCCTTGGTTATACAAAATATCTTAGCTTTTCTAGATGCATTTAATCATCCAATGAACAAGTGGAATATAATTCATTAAAGCATAAAGGAGTTGCACAAACATAACTTCCGGGTAATCTTTACATATTCTTCACCTCTTACTAAAGAGTGAATAAGGAACTACTCACTTTTCATGGCCTTGGCAAAGCTAGAAAAGTGAGTGCTACTCATCCCTCTAAGTAGAGACGCTACTAAGTAAAGCAACTAAACAAAGAGGTTTTCTTCAATGAAGAATAAGTGAATCACTTTCCACCCTTCACGGCTTTGGTAAAGCTCTAGAAAAGTGGAAGAGTTTCACTCTTCTAAGAAAGAAGGATGCTCAAGCAATGGAAATGAAATACATGAACAAGAAAAGTAGAAGAAAGTTAGTTACTTTTGGAGGGTTTCCACTACAACCAAAAGATGAACTACCTCTCTTGATACTTTGTAAGTAAAAGTAAGTACAACTACAAGGGGAATCTAAGCCTCCATCATGGTTGTCACAACGTGAATGGAAAGACTTCAACTACAAGGGGAGTCTAAGCCTCCAACATGGTTGATATAAATGGAAAATGAAAGCATAAACATGAAATATTCAAGAACTAGATTACTAAACACTCTTACTTTACAAGAATAAAAATTGCTCCCTCCTTTCTCTCCAAGAGGAAGAATGCCTTTTAAGCTCCCAGCAAGGGAGTATTTATAGGCAAGTAAGGGGAGGGGGTAGGAGATAGGTGAGGATGAGTGAATAGTGTTTGCCACCCATGGGAGTCAACTATTCTACAGGCAGTCTGTAGGGGGATGTTCAAACGTTATCTGGCATTCGAACGTCAAGTCTGCCTTTGCTTTGAAGGCATTCAAAAGTCAGATGACGTTTGATTCTTCCACTCAAGTGATATGTGGTCACTGACTTGGTCTCTGACTTAGTCACTTCCATACACCTTAACATCATTGATTGTACACTCAGCAACTCCTTAGTCACTCAAGACAACGTTCGAACGTGGAGCAACGTTCGAACATTGTACTCAAGTGCTTCTGGTTCTTCTCTTTTTGTTGACTGCAACACGTCATGTCTCAGCAACTGGTCTTGGCAGGGTTTTAGATGACATTCAAACGTTGGTTGATGTTCGACCGTCCTTGCTTTGTTCCAACCTTTTGCATTTTTGCTCCCTTTTGTGCTGGTGTTACATTCAAGTGTGATTTTTGTTGTTCTTGGGCCTTTGTTCACTTTAGGACCTGAAACGTCATTACTTAAACTCCATCAAAGCACAATTAGTCCAAAAAGGCATAGTAAAATTTGTTAATTTTACACACGAATCAGTAGGATTTTTCCAGCAGGTAAAATCTACCGGTAAGTTTTGGCAATGGCAGCGGTTGAAGGAACCTAATGCGTTAAACCTACTGGTAGGTAGGTTTTGGCATGGGCAGAAGTATAGGGTTTCTAGTGTACAAAACCTACCGGTAGAACTATGACCAAACCTACTGATAGATTTTCACTTGGTTTTCCATTTTCTTGGTTTCTTGACCTTCCAAGTCGCCCGTTCAGCCTCCCTTTCTTCTCCATTGTCTTTAAGCACTATGGTGGAAGCTTAACGCATGCCATTACCCACTCATTACCTAAAATCACACAAAACTCCATTAATTGTTAGATTAAATTGATTTTCTCCCATTTTCATCACAAATGCAAGTATAAAAGGGTGCAAAGAGATATATAATATGCAATATTTTGTGATAATCATACCCCCCAACTTGAGTTTTGCTAGTCCCTAGCAAACTTTATTTTCAAACCAGAAAGCATAAACTAAACAATCCAATCATGCCAGGTAATTTACCAAAATAATCAAAATGCAAAAATCACAATGCAATTAAATTAATGACTTTGGGTAAGATGGAACAAAACAAATGTGGTTCTTTTCATTCATTACTTCCAAAAATTTGGTACAAGGATTTAGAATTCAAAACAAAACGGCCCAAAAATCCTAGAGACTCTTCTACTAGGCCAATAATTCTAATCCTATATGTGTAACAACTAAAACCACAAAGAACAAAGACAAAACATCCTACTCATCGTCCTCATCTCTAGCCTCATCCTCGTCACTCTCATCCTGGTTCTCCTCATCATCGAAACCCTCTACCTCGACAATAGTAGAAGCCATGGGGGCAGAGGTAGAAGGTCCGGTAGAAGGAGGTGGAGGTCCATTAGAGATCGGCTCTCTTGGAAAGGTGTGCTAAAAAATCCTGGTCATCATCAAAGTAAGTCCATGCATCATCCCCTCCAAGGCATCTAAGCGTTGCCCAACTGTGCAGAGAGGGGCAGATGTTGAAGGCTCAGTAGTAAACAGTATAGCAATAGATGACTCCGGTCTGGGTGCTCTAGCTCTTTCACTCCTAATAATCGTTGTCCTCTTACTGCTACTAGATTTCTCAATAGCCCCAAATTCAGGAGGTAGTAACACATCAGAGATATAGGTCTATACCTTACTATGATAGCACATCCTCGTGACTAGATTGGCGAATGGGAGATTCACCTTTGGCTTTCTAGCCTAAGCAAAGTCCTTCATGAACTCCCAGATCAATAAAGGCACATCCATTCTCTTCCCAATAATAAATGCATGGAGGAGGGCAAGCTTCTCCACATTTGGGTTCTTCTCCACACCCTGGGGGATCAAATTGTAGTGCAAGATCTTGTTCATGACCCCTTATGAGTGCTCGAGGCCCCCAACTTGAATTGTCCTTTTGATTTGGTTTGGGTCCTCATATGTCAACTGCACATAATCAGGGAGTGATTTTCTCCCTTGGACATTGTCGAGATATACTAGGATAATGGGAGGAGGTATCTGGTACTTCATCAATGTCGCAATCAAGTCTGAGGTAATCTCAAAGACCTTCCCCCTCACATTGGTCTTGAGTACACAAAGGTCCTTGTCAACCATAGTCAATATCATATAAAACTCCCTACACATCGCCAAGTTATACCCACTAACTGGCTCAAACCAAATCCAAATACCATGCCCCTCAATCACCCTCACCACCTCGTCATTCAGCTCGAGGGTGGGCATGTCCACGTGATGCTTGCAAGTGACATTTTGCTCATCGATGCTCTTATTGCGAGCATCATTTTTCTACTTCTTTCTTCTCTCCCCACTCTCTCCACTAGGGCCCTCATCTATTCTATTGCGAGAACTCGTGTCCGCGGGTTGTGGGGAACCCAACCTAGTTTGTTTCGTTTGGGCCATAAAGGCCAAAAACCACATCAAAAGTTGCTCCACGGGGTCGAAAGCGACAAGAGATAGCTTACCTATGTGGTCCATTGCAAAGGATTCGAAGGTTTTAAAGAAAACATAAGTGAAATGGATTTGGGAAAAAAACTAGGGTTTTGTGAAAAATCCAAAAACTTTCAGTAAAATCCAAATAGAATCAACTTATAGGGATGAAATGTTGGAGATTGGGTGGATGGGTGAGAGATCATTGAAGTTTGGAGGAGTTTTTATAGAGAGGAGAGAGCTTGAGAGGTCAAGATTAGAGGGGAGAGTGAAAGGTTTCCCAAAAGAAACTGACTTAAAACCCTCATTTCCTAGTTTTCTGGGCAAAACCTACTGGTAGAATGTTCAAAAGAAAATATTTTTTGGCTTTTTCTTTTTTCAGTGTTTTCAAATTTTTAATATATCATATAAATAGAAAAATATTCACAAGCATGAAATAAATAAAGGAAAAATAAAGCAATTAAACATAAATCCTAAAAAGAATGTCAAACTTGACATCAAAACTATGTTAGCATTTTTTAATTTCTTTTGTTTTTAGTTTTTCAAATTTTCAATGTTTTTGTCTTTTCTCATAAGAAAATAAATCAAAAATAAATTTAAAAAAATATACAAATTATGTCTTTAGGGTATTTGATGCAATGTATGTAAGATACATCTAGGTCCATACTACTCATCTCACCTACTTCTTAGGTGACGTGACATTGTTGGAAGCACTCAGAGCATCTAACTTGGTTGAGATGGTGAGTCTCTCAAAATCCTCCCTAGTCACCCATACTTGTTGTTCCTTCAAACTCGGGTTTAGTCGAGAAATGGGTGGAGGAATAACTCTCTTCTCTCTAAAAGTGTGTAGATCAATCTTGACCTTTGGAGTAGAAGGAGCTTTGTGCATTCTAGCATGTAAGCCTTTAGATGATGATGCATGTCTATGCTTGGACTCACTTGACCTTTCCAAAAGCCTAGAAATATTTATGACTTGGATATTTTGTTTTTTTTTTTTTTGGTCAGGATGACTTGGTGTTTAAAGCTTTGGATTAGTTGGCTAGATGCATGAGCTTCTTATTTGAGACTTCCCTATCTTTCATGTAGTGTACACTATGATGACCATGTTCTCCACAAGTGAAATAATGATTGGCTTGAGTTTTTTTAATAACCAGCTTCTTTAATTTCTTACCCTTACCATTTTTAGTCTTTGGTGGACCAGTGTTCACTCGTGGAGGTCATGAGTTGGGATTTCCTTTCACAAAACACGTTCTTAGAAGAAGTGTTGGTGGTGTGTTCATATGTGTAGCCTAAACAACGCTTGTTAGCCACACTTTTTCCCATAGACAACATTCTATCAAGCTTTTCAATTCTTAGGGATAGTCTTTTAGAGAGTTCATTCTATTCAAGAAGATCTCTATCAAGTTTGACAATTTTAAACTCAAGACTTTTCTTAGATTCTACAAGCCCATGACACTCTCTTTCAAGGTACCTCACTCTATCTTGAACTGATTTCTTCCTTTCTTCAAGCCCACAAATTTGAGCTTTGGATTTCATTAAGTCCACATGTAGTGATTTTCAATCTTCTTCACTTGAGTTTACCCGATCACTCAAGGCAATCACTTTCTTTTATTGTTTGAGAAATTGCTCATACAATTGATTATATGCATCATGAATATCCTCAAAACTCTCTTTGTCCTCCTCATATGTGGGGAATTCCTCTTTCAAGTCTTCTACCATCGTGGTAGGACTTGGTTCAACTTCATTAGCCAAAGTTTCTTTAAGGGAAGAGGAGTGTGAACCTACAAAGGCCATGAAATCTCTTCATCATCATCAAAAGAGGAGTCATCATTCAATGTTAACTCACTGGCCATATTTGGCCTTCAATGTAACACCCAGGTTTTCAGTGAGCAAAAATTGGGGCAAGAAGGAGAGCAAGAGTGATTAGGGGTTTAGATGGTCGGACTATGAATTAATATCTTTGGAGTGTGTGCTTGGGTGTTTTGGTGATGGATAAGGTGATAGATTGGGGTAGAAGTGTGACTAGTGAAGAGAGATGCTTGATCCCAATTAGTACACCCAAGTACAGGAGGTTAAGTGTATAAATAAATTCTATAGTCTAAGGTCAATCCATAAGGAAATTGGAACACAAAAAAGGTCAAACAAAAGAACTTGAATCGAGAGTATTGATTTTAGGTGATCCATATCCAATTGAGAAGGAATTTAACAAAGGAAAAGAATACTTCCTATCATCAGGATCAGGGAATAATCTTATGTACTAAATATTATATTCATGCAATCATTCATTATCTCAATTGACGTCCAACATCAGTGTAATCAACCGAAAAATTAGCCTAGTGAATAATTTCATAAGTTTACAGAGTACAATCCTTTGCTAAACTCATTCATTCAATCTATATATTGGAAAAGATTTAACTTGGAAGAACAAAAAATAATGATTGCATTAATAAAATATTCAGTACACAGTCATACAACCGTACCCTAGCTAAGAAGTACAAGGAGATTATTCACAAGCCATGTGAAAATCTCACAGAAGAAGAAAGAATAATTCTAAGGGTTGAATATCAGATCCCCCTTCTGATGAGTTCCAAGCTAGAGATCCTTTTCACATGTCAAGGGGTCCAATTACTAAAGCTCAGGCCAAGAAGGTTAAAGTGGCAATGAAAGGGTTTGTTCAAGCAAGCGTGGTTGAATACTCCAAGGAGTCAAGTAACTCCACCTTATCAAAGATGGGCTTAAAAGAAATGGAAGCATCTAAAGTATACTTGCTACAAGCTAGGAATGAAGAGGAGCATCAAACTGGACCCTATCCTAATAGGCCGGGTCACGAGGCCCGTTGGGCTAAACCTATTGGGCCAAATTTGGGCCCAAATATGGCCTAGAATTGTCATGCATTATGGGCTGCCAAAGATTCCAGAATTATTCCTCAAATCTTGTGATGATTATGGGAAGATCTTGGGGATATCTTCCCATGTATGGCATGCCACTCTTTTTGGAAAAGCATTAATCAAGCTTGGAGAAGAGTCAAAGATTGGGAGATCCTTATCACAAGCATGGAAGGAATTTGAAGACCAATAAAACTCCTATTCTTGGAAGGATTATCTTCTAGAATAATCTACATTAATTATGTTATTTCCTTTATTTTAAAATTTCAGAGTTACTGTTCATACCTTCCTTGGAGGCCAAGTTTTGTAGCCTATAAAAGGCCCTTTAGTGCAATGAATAAAGGGGGAATTGTTTTGAGAGCAAAAGCTTTGTGAGTTGAGAGTTTTCTCCTCTTGTTCTTTTGTGAGCACTCGGCTTATCAAAGGCTTGCAACCTTTGTGGTGCCTCTTTGCAACCAAGGTTTCTCGAGACAGGTTCTCATTGGGTCTTGTGTTTCGAACCAAGGTTTCTTGAGACAAGTTCTCATTGGGTCTTGGGAATTTTCCCTTTTCCACTTGAATTTCGGCTTTCTTGGGATTGAACCAACTTGTTTGTGGGTTCAAGGAGCTTTATCTCCGCGGTTTCACATCAGTTGGTATCAAAGCTCAGGCTCCGAATTAGATTTTGTCTTTCTTTTCTAATTTATTTATTCTCCTCTTGTTGGGTGAACCTAGAAGAACACAAGTTGATCTCTCTTTGTTTATCATCCTTTTGTGTTTTTTTTGATACTTCTTCTTCTTCTTCTGACTTGGGTGCGGTGAACTAGAAAAAAAACAGAAGGAAAAAAAAAGAGCAAAAAAAAAACTAGAAAAAAAAATATTTATGCTCACGCACTTCCAGATCCTTTGTTGGGCGAACTTGATGGCAGTAAATCAATAAAATATATTGATTGGTTTCTGAATATTACTATTATTGCTATTGGTATTATATACCAGACAATATCTTAGAGTTTTTTTTTTTGGATTCGTGCGTTAACTTCAGTGAGCACTCTCTTTATTGGACTCTGTGTCTCATATCAAGGACTTTAACTTCTCGGGGATCTTGGTTGTCAGGGGCTACACCGAGGCCAAACTTTGGTTTGCATTGTGTTCATCCTTAGGAACTTGATTGGGGATTTTTTTCTCTTGTAGATATACCCTAACAATGTCTTCCAAAGAAGGCTCTAGAGAAGAAAGGGGAGGTGCCGGATTTGACGAGGAGTTTACCTTGCATGCAGTGTTCCAGAAATTACAACAAATGTCCTTGCAGTTCAGAAATATGGAGGACAGAATTGCTAGACAAGAGGTGACCTTACAAAACATACAGGGGGGACGAGGAGGACCTCGAGCTAACCCTAATGAAAACTTGGAAGATGAGGATGTAATGGGATTTTATGATGGTGATGACGATCGGGATAGGCGTGTGCAAGGAGGCCCTAGGAGACCCGATATGGGCCATGAGGGTATGGATGGAGATCTTGGGTGCATCAAGATGAAGATTCCTTCCTTTTAGGGCAGAAATGATCCGGAGGCATACCTTGAGTGGGAGAAAAGGATTGAACTCATCTTCAATTGCCACAACTATTCGGAGGAGAAAAAGGTAAAGTTGGCAGTGATTAAGTTCACAGACTATGCCGTTATTTGGTGGGACCAATTGATTAACACAAGGCGGAGAAATTATGAGAGACCTATTGATACTTGGGATGGGTTAAAGGCCCTTATGAGGAAGCGATTCATTCTGAGCCATTACTATCGCTAATTGTTCCAAAAGCTCCAAAGCCTTTCACAAGGCTTGAGGAGTGTTGAGGACTGTCACAAGGAGATGGAGGTGGCCATGATTAGGGCCAATGTGGAGGAGGATCGTGAGGCCACCATGGCGAGGTTCTTAAATGGCCTAAACCGTGACATAGCCAATATAGTAAAGTTACAACACTATGTTGACCTAGAAGACATGGTACACATGGCAATGAAGATGGAAAGGCAACTCAAGAAGAAGGGGACTACAAGATACACTTCCACATCATGGAAGCCAAAGTGGGAAGGCGGAGGAAGGAGTGAGGGAGCGATGTCCAAAGCAAGAGTTGAACCACCAAAAGGAGGTAGATGGGAGGAAGCCCCTAGCAAGCCCAAAGTCGAATCCCATCCTTCACAGAATAGGGACATCAAGTGCTTCAAGTGACTGGGATCGGGCCACATATCCTCACAATGCCCCAACAAAAGAGTAATGATCATGAGAGACAATGGAGAGGTGGAGACTGATGATGAGGATGTTGATGAGACCAAGCCTAAACTTGTGGAGGATAGCGATGATGGAGTGGAGGATCCTATTTTTGGTGAATCTCTTGTTGCTCGAAGGGCACTTAGCATGCAATCCAAATTTGAAGGTGAGGAGCAAAGAGAAAACATCTTCCATACACAATGCTTCATCAAAAACAAGGTATGTAACATGATCATTGATGGTGGTAGTTGTACAAATGTGGCTAGTACTACTATGGTTGAGAAGTTGGGATTGAAAGAACAAAAGCATCCTAAGCCATATCGCTTGCAATGGTTGAACGATTGTGGAGAGGTAAGGGTTACTAAGCAAGTCTTATCGGAGGCCTTGGCAATATGATCGGAGGGTGATGCATGATGGCTTCCGCAACCATTACATCTTTGAGAAAGATGGAAGAAAAATAACTCTTGCACCTTTGACACCCAAACAAGTGTATGAAGACCAATTGAAGTTGAGAGAGGGTGAGCAAAAGAAAGACAGTGACAAGAAAAAGGAGAGAGACAAAAAAATGAGATTGAAAAAAGAAAAGAAAGAGAGTGAGAAAAAAGGAGAGAGAGAAAAAAAATGAAACTGAAAAAGAAAAGAGAGAGAGTGAGAAGGAAGAAAGAGAGGTGGTGGAAAAAATGAGAAAGATGCCACTGGAGAGAAAAGAAAAGGAACGGAAGTGAAAAATAAAAGAGAGCTTCTTTGCAAGAGAGAGTGAGGTAAGGAAGGCATTTTTAGCAGATCAACCCTTGATCTTGCTCGTATACAAGGATTCATTCCTTTTAGAAACTAACTCTTCTCTTCCTAGCCTTGCTAATTCTTTATTGCAGGAATTTGAGGATGTCTTTCCCAAGGAGATGCCTAGTGGATTACCACCCATTCGAGGCATCGAGCACCAAATTGACTTGGTACTCGAGCCTCAATACCTAATAGGCCAGCCTACCTTTTATAAGGTGGACTTGACTCCTTAGAGTATTCAGCCACACTTGCTTGAACAAACCCTAGCATTGCCACTTTGATCTTCTTGGCCCGAGCTTTAGTAATTAGACCCCCCGACACATGCAAAGGATCTCTAGCTTGGGACTGATCATTCCCACTCTCCTCGAAAGGATTCATCCTCGAATCATCACCTGCATCAAAATGGGAAAGGTCAGACACATTAAAATTAGGAGAGACATTATACTCACCTGGAAGATCCACTTTATATGCATTATCATTTATCTTCTCACGAATTTGGAAAGGACCATCTCCCCTAAGTAACAATTTGGATCTTCTATGGGCAGGAAATCGTTCCTTTCTCATGTGTACCCACACCCAATCACCAGACTCAAAAATCACATGTCTTCTTCCTTTGTTAGCTTGAGAAGCATATTGCTTGTTATTTGCTTCGATTTGAAGGCGAACTGTCTCGTGTAGGGCTCTCACCAATTCAGCCTTTCTCTTGCCATCCAAGTTGTGCCTTTCTTCCACAGGTAAAGGCAACAAGTCCAAAGGAGTTAGTGGATTAAAAGCACAAACAATTTCAAAGGGAGAATAAGATGTAGTAGAATGCACACTCCTATTATATGCAAACTCTATAAATGGTAAACATTCCTCCCATGTTTTCAAATTCTTTTGAATGACAGTGTACAAAAGTTGAGTCAAAGTTCTATTAACAACCTTGGTTTGTCCATCGATTTGTGGGTGACAATAGTTGAAAATAACAGCTTAGTTCCCAATTTTGACCACAAAATCTTCCAAAAATGGCTAAGGAACTTGACATCTCTATCTGACACAATACTCCTAGGCATACCATGGAGTCGCACTATCTCTCTAAAGAACAAATCAGCTATATTTGTAGCATCATCGATCTTATGACATGCAATGAAGTGTGCCATCTTGATAAAACGATCCACTACAAAAAATATGGAGTCTCGACCCCTTTTGGTCCTAGGTAAGCCCAAAACAAAGTCCATGGACACATCAACCCAAGGCTCACTAGGAACAGGCAAGGGAGTATATAACCCATGAGGCATAACCCTAGATTTGGCCTTTTTACATGTGATACATCTACTACAGATTATAAAAACATCTCTTTTTATCTTAGGCCAAAAGAAGTGCTCATGTAGCACCTCTAGGGTTTTAGTAACTCCAAAATGTCCCATCAAACCACCCCCATGTGCCTCTCACACAAGCAACTCACGCATGGAACATTTAGGCACACACAATTTATTTTCCCTAAACAAGTAACCATCATCATGCTTGTAAAACTTACCAAATGAGGTTTTCTTACATGATTTGTACAAATACAAAAAATCAACATCATTGATGTACATTTCTTTCACTTGCTCAAAACCAAGCAATTTGGTACTCAAAGAAGTAAGAAGAGCATACCTTCGAGATAAAGCATCGGCCACTATATTCTCCTTACCTTGCTTGTATCGAATGACATAGGGAAAAGTTTCTATGAATTCCATCCATCTTGCATGCCTTTTGTTCAACTTACCTTGTCCCTTGAGATGCTTCAGAGACTCATGGTCAGTGTGTATCACAAATTCTTTCGGCCACAAGTAATGTTGCCACGTCTCCAAAGCACGGACAAGAGCATATAATTCCTTATCATAGGTAGGGTAGTTCAAAGCCGCCCCTCTTAGCTTTTCACTAAAGAAGGCAATAGGTTGATTTTCTTGCATTGAATAGCTCCAATACCCAATCCTGAGGCGTCACACTTAATTTCAAAAGTTCGGTTAAAGTTAGGAAGTGCTAAAATAGGTGCATAACACAATCTATCTTTAACAATTTTAAAAGCATTTTCTTGATCAATACCCCAATGAAAACCAAGATTCTTTTTTATTACCTCAGTAAGTGGTGCAGTAATGGTGCTAAAGTCATGCACAAAGCGTCTATAGAAGCTAGTCAAGCCATGAAAGCTTCTTACCTCAGTAACGCTCTTAGGTGTTGGCCATTCCTTGATGGCTTTCACTTTCTCCTCATCAACTTCAAACCCTTTTGCACTAACAACATAGCCAAGAAATACAACCTTTTCCATGCAAAAGGTACACTTTTTGAAATTAGCATATAGCTTCTCTTGCCTTAACGCAACAAGCACACATCTCAAGTGATCAATGTGCTCTTCTAAAGATTTGCTATACTCTAAGATATCATCAAAATAAACTACAACAAACTTACCTATAAATGCACGTAAAACATGATTCATCAATCTCATAAAAGTGCTTGGTGCACTAGTGAGACCAAACGGCATGACTAACCACTCATAAAGCCCATGTTTGGTTTTAAAATAGTTTTCCACTCATCTCCTTCTTTCATTCTTCTTTGGTGATATCCACTTTTGAGGTCAATTTTTCTAAAAATACATGAGCCATGTAACTCATCAAGCATATCATCTAGCCTAGGGAATGGATGGAAATACTTTACCGTTATGTTGTTGATGACTCGACAATCAACACACATACTCCAGGTCCCATCCTTCTTAGGCACAAGTAGTACTGGTATGGCACATGGATTCATGCTCTCTCCGACATGCCCTTTTGCCATCAATTCTTCAACTTGCCTTTGAAGTTCATTTGTTTCCTTAAGATTGCTTCAGGGATCTTATTTGTCTAGTGCTTGACAAAATTCCTTGTTGTTTCCTAACCTCTAAACATCACCTTTTAGCATGTATAGTATATGAATAAAGGGGAGTGTCACTCTCCTAGGGATGATGTCAAAAGAAAGGGCAACGGAATGGTGGATGAATGAAATGTCAAATGTGAGTATGTGTGAACAAAAGTGCTCCCCAAGCGCAAGAAGACTTTCGCAAATCATGTTTTACTTGGTGGTAGTTCAAGGTTGTTTCCACGGGGAAGGAAGTCAACCGAGGGGAAGGTGATTTTGGGAGAACGAAAGTGTAGCATCTTTGATTGTTGGAAGTTGTTTGGAGAAGTTGTTTTGATGCTAGTAAAATGAGAAACAAATGTTGGCAAATCCAAAGGTCACTCCAATAGGAATACCGTCTCAACTTGAAACCCTCCTCCAATAGAACATGAATGAATGATTGATTCATGGGAAGCTAGGGATAAGATTGGTGAGTATTTAAGCATAAACCGTGACTAGCCCTACGGAATATCAAAGACTCGCCAAGTTATCCACCCTCAACCCAGTCAAATCGAACCATTGAACTCTGAAATAGGGGAGGAGAATGAGTTGAAATGGTATACCCAAGTGGAGGTTCCTCTTGGTTTTGCCAACTAAGAGATTTAGCTATTCATGCTTAAAATAAAGACAACAATATGATGAGAAGACATTATGAAAAAATAAAGACTACAGCTAAGCATAAACGAAATGAATAAATATAACTTTTGGATAATCACCTCTTACTAAAGATTGGATGAGAAACTACTCACTCTTCATGGCTTTGTTAAAGCTAGAAAAGTGAGTGATGCTCATCCCTCCAAGTAAAAGAGTTACAAGGTAAAACACTTTACACAAGGAGTCGATCTTCGACAAAGAATTAATGAATCACATTCCACCCTTCACGGCTTTGGTAAAGCTCTAGAAAAGTGGAAAAGTTTCACTCCTCTAAGGGAAGAAGCAAGCTCAAGCAATAGAAGTAAAAGAAAGCAATAACACAATAAAAGAAAGTAATACTTAAAGTAAAAGAAATAAATAAATTAAAAGGAAGCAATAATACAATAAAAGAAAATAATACTTAAAAAAAACAATAAGCAATAATACTTTCGAAAGGTTTTCCACTAACAAAAGATGAATGTTTTACAAGTCTTAAGGGGTGGTATTTATAGGCAACAAGGGAGGGTGAAAGTCTTGTTAGGTGGCTTTGAATTACATGAAAGTCTTGTTAGGTGGCCTTCAAAAGTCTTGTTTGGTGGCCTTCAAAAGTCTTGTTAGGTGGCCTTGAATTCTTTGATCCCCCTTTGTTTTGAGCTTTGACAATTGGGACCCCAGTAGTTTGTAGCTTTAATGCAATTGGCTCCCTATTTTTTTATAGCTTTGACGCACAAAACCCTGAAAAGAACAACAATTAATGCATTATTCTTTATTTACACACTAACCCTAATTTGATTTATTTTGACTAGTTTAACTTTATTCAACTAACACAATTTACCTATTAAATTATGCCTTAATTAGGGTTAATCACACCCCCCAACCTAAACATTACTAGTCCCTAGTAATAAATAACAACATAACAAAATAAAACCACTTTCGTAGATAACACGATTGCATTTAGCATATGCAACAAGTCGTTAAACCCCTAGGTGATCCCTAGTGAACGAGTTTTGTCTCGTGAAGGTTTTAAGTGAAACTACCTACAAACTCCAATTAAAAAGATGTGTATATATAAGATTTCTTGTCAGAATGAGTTAGCAACAGGATCGTTGAGACACACATCCCTAATTTTGAATTGTTTCCCGAACACTTCTCTGTCATTGGTACGTACTCTATACAAAAATAAACACTTGTTACATTGGTATTTGGAATTCCCTATGTAGTAAGAATGATCATTCTAGTAGCAAGAAGTGTTATATAACAAACATTCCACTTTATCACCTTCCATGGATAGCTTTGATTTCTTAAACCTCTCTTAGAATGATCTCAACAAAAAATTCACTCCGATTATAGTGACTTGTCTCTCAAAGGGCATGTGATCAGAGGATGGTCAATCGAAGAATCACATGCACAGTTAGAAAGGGAGTGAAAGTCTTAAGAAAGTAGGCTAATCATGTTCTTGGCATAATCTCATGGAAGAATATCAATGCAATTAAAGAAATACTATTTAACATACCCTAGTTTTCGGTCGACAACACACACATGCATCATACTAGAGATCAATTAGGACTTTGTATAGGTTGTAATGTGGCCAGAGGTCAGTGGCTAACAAAATGATGTCAATGGTATTCAAAACCTTTCCCCTTTTTAATGTAGTGTAGCACACCTCTTTCTTGCTTTTCGATCTTTTGCCAAGAAATGGTATTTCTTTCTTTCATTTTTCTCATTTTTCACTTTCTTGGCAATTCCCTGTTTTTTTTTTCTCGGTTGTTTCCACTGATTCTTCATTGAACAGTAGCCACCATCTTCTTTTCTGTTTGTCTTGCCTTTCTATGTCATACCGATTTATAAGAGGGTGCAAAAAAAATCGGATAGCAAGGTATGTTAAGTGTATTTTCTTGTGGCTCGGTTATCATATAGGTTTTTTCGAAAAAAGGAAATCATTCATTGAAGGCTCAAACATGGCTAACTAGGGATATAATTTCGTAGAAGCAATGGCTAAGGCTCAAAATCAACTCAAAGATGGCCTAAAATCCTTTCTCAAGTATGTGCCTATGTATGTGTCGCATGCAAAGGTTCCCTGTGGGATATGTCAATAGATTACTTTAGTTGCATTTAATCTAAGCAAGTTTAATGAGATTATTCAACAATTGAAAGTGAAAGAGCTTACTTGAGTAAATGTTGATTGTCTCTCAGGAAGCATCACAAGGCTCAAAACTTACCATGGTATTCTTCGTTATCTCCACTGGTTATGTCAGGTTTCCAAAGAATGTCGGTTATATTATAATTCTATTTCGAGTCTAGTCATTCTGTACCTTAAGATTAACAAATACCAATGTACATTTGACATTTAAGCATAGAGAAAATACCATTTTTCAAGGAAATGCAGTTTTTTTTTTCACTCGAATAAAAATCAAAGTTATTTACATACACATTTATCTATGAAAATTGAAAAAAGACTAAATGCACACATTGAATTTGGAAAACTATTGCGTCTCAGGATAAGTCCCTACCCACGCTACAAGTTGGCATTATAGGACAATCCTTACTCGGCCCACATCTTTATTTCAACAAAAAAGACTTTGTACATAAACAAATATTTACACAAAAAAAAAAAAAATTCGGACCATTAACCTTCATCCCCAAAATACATTTTTCCACAACTTTGTCATTATTAGTCAAAATTTAATCCGAGTCATCGCTTGTGTCTATGTCATTATTAGTGACCCTTCCCACTTCTTGTCGCGCATAATGTGTAAGTCCCGGACTGGTATAAGATGGCATGTCAGGAAAATTCTTACTCTGCCCATACACTATCCAGTTTAATCAATCGATTGCACAACCCGAAATTGGTTCAGAACACTGATTGTATTTTTTCATGTGAAAACACCTGCCACATTGTTTACAAACACCCAGCCGTTTGGCACGACGACGTTTAGCAAAAGTACTTCTGCCACACAATAGTTTTGCTTGTGCTTATCGGATTTCAGTTTTCCTGATTACTCTTGCTTTTCTCATGATCACAGCATACACATCAGATGGAAATGTGCGCAAGACTCCCAAACTAAACCAAAAAATTTTAACATCCATGTTTTCTATGTTTTAAGACTCACTATCTGGTTCTTTAACAGCTGTCAGTCACAAAGACGATTGAAGCTGCATTTGATATGATCATGAAATATAAGCACAAATGCTAAAAAAATACGCAATCTAGCAATTTTTTTTTTAAATACGAAACTATAACAAACTGGAATCGTAGATCACACCCCCCAACCTAAACCGAACATTGTCCCCAATGTTTCGAATTCACCAGTGTATGGAGTTTGGAAATCAAGTTGTAGGGTAGAGATTTGTTCAACTGTTGAAATCTACAAAGAAAATACACAAATTAATCTTCTCTACCCAGATCTGGGTTTTCGCTAGGACGAAAACCCTTGATTTTAATTGCGGACAAAAGAAGAAGAGTCATGTACAAATAGAGTAAACAAATGCCGATCATGAGACAAACGACTGGGTCTTCGGGGAATATGGTCATGGGACTGTTGGGTGTTGGGTCGTGTTATAGAGAATAGCACAACAGAAATAAGAAGAAGAAGAAGACAAAGAAAGAGGGAAAGGCGGTGGGTGTAGAGATCTGTTTAGCTGCCGAAACCAACAAACAAAACACAACAATTAATCAACTCGAGGGAGATTTGAGTTATGCTACCCTAAGTGCGAGTAGAAAAAGAGCACCCATGAACAAATACAAACATATAAGGCAAATTATTGAACAAAGGACTGGGTCGTTGGCGTATATGGTCATGGATTTGCAGGGGGTGGGTTGTTTTTACAGAGAACAGAGAGAACGACGACGAAGAAGAAGAAGAAGAAGAAGAAAAGAGGAAGAAAAAAGAAAAAAGAATGGAAGAAGAAAGGGAGACCAATCACCGGTGGATGGGAGAAAAAAAAAATTGAAAGCCTTATAAAGGCATCCCATTTTTTAATTTTTTTTTTGAGTGTCGGCAGCTGCATATTTGACGGAATATTCCCACTTGGTTTTGTTTTTTTTTTTCTTTTTAATTGTCGGCAAGCGCGAGTGTCGGCAGACGCGAATATCCGCGCTGAATATTCCCACAAACATTGGTGTAAGATGCAAATAGTGCAACCTCATCCCCCAACTTGATTCATGAATTGTCCTCAATGAAACAAACAAAGTATGATATTCAATAACGGACAGTAAAAAGATTAGTTGAGTTAGAGAACACCTTCGCACTTGAGCTTTGACAAAAACACCAATATCTGCGACTAAGAAGAACAAAACTATACGACAAAAGAACATAATTAACATGGAATAAAAATAAAGTAAGTAAATAAAAGCCTGTACATTGAAAAGTAGAAAAAAACTAATTATTCCTCCACAACTTTCGGATATACCGGATCCATCAAATTCTCCTTCACCACTTGTTCTTCAAAGCCCCCAAAAAATGGCTTAAGTCTTTGGCCATTGACCTTGAATGTCTGGCCATTTTCGGGATTTTGGACATCCACAGCTCCATTGGGGTAGGCTACCTTGACAACATAGGGGCCATCCCAATTGGATCGGAGTTTGCCTTAGAAAATGGAGATGCGAGAATTGTATAAGAGTACTTTTTGCCCGGGCTCAAATGATTTCCTCACGATAGAGTTATCATGAAAGATTTTGGCCCTTTCTTTTGAGATTTTGGAGCTCTAATACGCATCTCGTCAAATCTCTTCAACTCATTCAGCTCTAACTTCCTACGATCACCGGTCATTCTCAAATTAAAATTTATAGTCTTAATGGCCCAGTAGGCCTTGTGTTCCATTTCGACTGACAGGTGGCAACCCTTTCCATAGACAAACCGGTAGGGAGACATGCCCAAAATAGTTTAAAAGGCAGTGCGGTATGCCCAAAGGGCATCGGTCAATCTATCAGACCAATCCTTCCTATTTGGGTTAACCATTTTTTCTAGAATATTCTTGATCTCCCTATTGGCTAGCTCGGCTTGGCCATTTGTTTGTGGGTGATAGGCAGTGGATACTTTGTGAGTGATGTCATATTTGAACATTAGAGATGCAAATGGCCTATTATAGAAATGTGATCCACCATCACTTATTATTAAACGAGGCATCCCAAACCTCAAAAAGATGTTCTCCTTAAGAAACTTGACTATGACCCGGTGGTCATTAGTCTTGGTCAGGATAGCCTCCACCCATTTGGACACATAGTCCACTACTAGGAGGATGTACAAATAACCAAATGACATAGGGAAAGGACCCATGAAGTCGATGCCCCAACAGTCGAATATTTCTATGACAAGTATTGGTGAAAGGGGCATCATGTTTCTTTGGGTCACACTACCCAACTGTTGGCATCTGTCGCATCCCTTACGAAACGAAACACAATCTTTGATAAGAGAGGGCCAGTAAAAACCTGATTGAAGAATTTTGGCCGAAGTCTTTTTCGCTAAGAAATGTCCAGCGCAAGCTTGTGAATGACAAAATACAAGGATGTCCCGCTGTTCATTTTCAGGTACACATCTCCTCGTGATTTGATCGGGGCAGTACTTGAACAAATACGGGTTGTCGAAGTAAAAGTACTTCACATCTGCCATAAATCATCTTCGATCTTCTGGGCTCCATTGCGGTGGTATCTGTCCTATTGCAAGATAGTTACATATATTAGCATACCAAGGGCATACAGAATGAATTGAAAGCAAATGCTCGTCAGGGAAAAAGTCAGGGATAGGAATGTGCTCATTTGCCTCTTGCACCACAAGCTGGGATAAATGATCCACCACCACGTTCTCAACTCCTTTCTTATCCTTGATTGTCAAGTCAAATTCTTGTAGGAGGAGTATCCACCTAATGAGTCTCGATTTTCATCCTGCTTAAACAACAAACACTTTAAAGCAGAGTGATTAGAAAAGACAACAATAGGCGAACCAATAATGTAAGAATGGAATTTATGTAAGGCAAACACTACTGCTAGCAATTCTTTCTCTGTGGTAGTGTAATTCATCTAAGCCTCATTAAGTGTTTTGCTAGCATAGTGTATCACATATGGTCTATTTTTCTCCCTCTGACTGAGCACTACGCCGACCGCGTAATCACTCGCGTCGCACATGAGCTCAAAAGGTAGATCCTAATTGGGTGGTCGCATGATTGGAGGTATGACTAGCATGCTTTTAAGTTTTTTAAAGGATGCCTCACAATCATCCGACCACTTAAATGGGACCTCCTTAGACAGCAGGTTGGTCAAGAGTCAGGCTAATGCATTGAAATTCTTTATGAATCGACGATAAAAACCTGCATGGCCCAAAAACGACCGAATGCCTTTGATGGCTCTTGGCGTGGGGAGGTTGGAGATGGCCTCCACCTTAGATTTATCGACTTCAATACCCCTTGCCGAAACTATATAGCCAAGCACAATTCCTTCTGTCACCATAAAGTGACACTTTTCCCAATTCAAGACTAGATTCTTCTCCTCACATCTTGTTAGAACTTTCTCCAAGTTTGCCAAACATCCCTCGAATGAATCCCCAAACACCGAAAAGTCATCCATAAAGACCACCACTATCTTTTTCACCATGTCACTAAAAATTCCCATCATACAGCGTTGAAAAATCCTCGGAGCATTGCACAGTCCAAATGGCATGCGGCGGTAGGCAAAGGTACCATAGGGGCACGTGAAAGTGGTTTTCTCTTGATCCTCCAAAGCAATCTCAATCTGATTGTAGCCGGAGTATCCATCTAAAAAATAGTATAATAGATGCCCCGCTACTCATTCTAGAACTTGATCGAGGAATGGCAATGGGAAGTGGTCTTTTCTTGTGCAAGCGTTTAGCTTTCGGTAATCAATGCACACCCTCCATCCGGTGATTACTCTTGTAGGTATAAGCTCATTCTCAACCACCATAACTCCGGATTTCTTAGGTACTACTTGCATGGGGCTAACCCACTTACTATCGACAATTGGAAAAATGATCCCCACATCAAGTAGTTTCAGAACCTCATCCCTCACCACCTTCTTCATGATGGGATTCAACCGTGTTTGTAATTGTCGGGAAGGTTTGGAATCCTCCTCAAGATATATGCGGTGGGTGCAAATGAGAGGGCTTATCCCCTTGATATCCGCTATGGTCCACCCAATTGCTCCTTTATGCTTTCTCAATACCTCCAAGAGTTCTTTTTCTTGTTCCATGTTCAATGTAGAGCTAATGACCACCGAAAATATTTCACCTTCCCCAAGATAGGCGTACTTCAAATGGGAGGGCAAGGGCTTCAACTCCAAGTTGGGCTTTTGTTCATCCGACGGAAAAATTTTCTTTTCTCGATGGGGTAACTCTTCGAATGTAGGGATCCACCTTTCCATCCCTTTCAAATCTTCTACCTCCTCTTGCTCATCATAATTCTCATGATCCACAATTCCTTCTTCCTTGAATTTCAGTATCCCCTCCAGCTCCAAGTGTTCCTCAACCAAAGTGTCGATTCTACTAACCTCACTTACTTCCTCATCATCACTCGGTTGCTTTGCCAAGTTGAATACATTGTGCTCCATTGTCATATTCTCAAATGCCAACTTCATTAGACCGTTCCTGCAATTTATCACAGCATTAGACGTAGCAAGGAAGGGTCTTCCAAGTATTATGGGAATTTGGGAGCTAAGGTTTGCAGCAGGGTGTGTATCAAGCACAATGAAATCGACAGGGAAGTAAAATTTATCAATTTGAACTAAGACATCCTCAACTACTCCCCTTGGTGTACGGATACTACGATCCGCCAATTGAAGCATGATTGAGGTGGGCTTCAAATCCTCAAGCTGCAGCTGTTAGTACACCGAGTAAGGGAGAAGATTCACACTTTCCCCCAAATCGAGGAGTGCTTGCTCCACTCGACATTTTCCAATGGTGATGGCTATGGTTAGACAACCGGGGTTTTGAATTTGGGAGGAGTGTTGATCCTCAATATTGTGAGCTCACTTGCTCGGTGAGGAATGCTTTCTTGTGGACATTCAGTTTCCTCTTCACCGTGCATAAGTCCTTCAAAATCTTAGCACATGATGGAATTTGCTTGATGGTGTCGAGGAGTGGAATGTTAATCTTCACCTGCTTAAACATTTTCAAAATATCAGCATAATTAGCCACCTTGACAGGTGACTTCAAACGACTTGGGAAAGGAACAGGCATGGGAGGAATAAACACACAATCAACAATTAATTTTTCTTTCTCAACCACCACTCTTTCTTTCTCTTCACTCACCTCACTCTTGTCGGTGTCACCCAAGATATCTTTTTCTTTTGGCAATGTGGTCTTGGGTGAGACCATTGGCAAAATAGTTTTGTCAATTTCTTTGTCACTGTGGAGGGTGGTCACAGCTTTGAGTTGCTTGCAACTCTCTCTCGAAGGTTTCGATGACTCAACAAGGTGTTGACCCCTAGGGTTCTCTTGTGGTTGAGCGGGGAACTTCCCCTTTTCTTGTTAAGATGCCCCTATGGAGTTTGTCAACTTTGTGAGTTGGGATCTTACATCATTGATGGCTGTGGCATTTTGGTTATTGATGGCAGTTTGCCTTTGAATGAAGGAATGGACCATATCCTCCAAATTCTTCTTGTGAGGAGGTTGGTATGTGGATGGATTGGACGGTCCTTGAGAAAAACTGTGGAGGTGGATTTGGTAAAAAAATTTGTGGTGGTGGATTTGACGAATACCCTTGTGGATTGGTCCAGGGGTATTGAGAGCTAGATGTTTGCCCTTGGCCATGGTATTGGTTTTGCTTTGGAGGCATGGGAGATGCATGTGCACTTGAACCATGAGGAATGGGGTTTTCATTTCTCCAACTAAAATTTGAGTGATTACTCTAACCCGGATTGTAAGTATTCAAATTGGGAGAAAATGATTACCTCGTTTGGTTGAAGGCATGGACTTGTTCATGGTATGCTTCTTTAAGGGTCGAAATGTTTGGGCAATCCGATAGGGAATGCTCCATACATTCGCAAATTGAACAACCCTCCTCGATTCGTGACACATTAGATACCTCGTGTCTCTTATTGACTTCAAGACTCTCAACTTTCCTTGACAATTTAGCAATTTTTGAAAACAAGTCTTTCCCGGTCTCTCAAATCATAAATCCCTCCCCCTTGAGTTTGGCCACTCTTTTGAGGAGAAGACCTTGGTACATCGGTGGGATCTGTAATGTTCCATGATTGTGCATTTTGTGCCAATGTATCAAAGTAATCTAAGGCCTCATCAAGGTCTTTGTTCAAAAACTCCCCATTACACATTATGTCAATGAACTGTCGATGGCCCGATGTGATTCTTTCATAAAAGAAACTCACCAATTTCCATGGTTCAAAGCCATGATGTGGAAGGGATTGTAGCAATTCCTTGTACCTCTCCCAACATTGATAGAATTGCTCACTGGGCTTTTTCAAAAAATTTTGAATATGCTTTTTTAGGACGGTGGTTTTATGCACCGGAAAGAATTTTTTCAAAAACTCAGAAATTATTTGGCTCCACGATGTGATGGTTCGAGGCCTTAAGGAAATAAGCCACGTTTTTGCCTTGTCTTTCAGGGAAAAGGGAAACAATTTTATTCTAGCTATCTCTTTCATCCTATGATTGGGAAGGAAGGTTGTATCAATTTCCTCGAAATCCCTTATGTGTGAATAGGGGCTCTGAGTTTCAAGTCCGTTGAACATGGGAATTAGTTGCAACATCCCTGGCTTAACTATGAAAAGTTGAGCTTGGACTGGAAGGAGGATGCATGATGGTGTGGTGCTTCGTGTTTGTTGTAGGAAATCCCTCATTGGCCTCACCGGGGGATCCATTTGAAAATTATTTTCCTCATTCACGGGAGTGGGAAAATTCATTCCCGGATTGGATATTTGGGGTTTTTGTGGTCCTCCACCCCTTTGGACATTTGGATTTGCACATATATTGTCAAAATTGTCACCCGCATCCTCGGGTTGTTCTTAGTCAATATTCATGGTAGGGGCCAAGTTTTGTCTAACAAGTCAGTTTCGATCGTTCCGCCTCCACATAAAATAAAATATATACAAACAAAATTATACACAAACAAGATTATGTACACGGAACAACGTACCTCAGCCCATGATGAAGATCATGAGACTTACCTCCGTCATCTGAAAATCACCATCTTGGTTTGACACTTGTCTTCCCAGGCAACGGCACAAAAAATGCTTGACAAAATTCCTTGTTGTTTCTTAACCTCTAAACATCACCTTTTAGCATGTATAGTATATGAATAAAGGGGAGTGTCACTTTCCTAGGGATGAAGTCAAAAGAAAGGGCAACGGAATGGTGGATGAATGAAATGTCAAATGTGAGTATGTGTGAACAAAAGTACTCCCCAAGCGCAAGGAGACTTTCGCGAATTGTGTTTTACTTGGTGGTAGTCCAAGGTCGTTTCCACGGGGACGGAAGTAAACCAAGGGGAAGGCGATTTTGGGAGAAAGAAAGTGTAAAATCTTTGATTATTGGAAGTTGTTTGGTGAAGTTGTTTTGATGCTAGTAAAATGAGAAACAAATGTTGGCAAATCCAGAGGTCACTCCAATAGGAATATCGTCTCAACTTGAAACCCTCCTCCAATAGAGCATGAATGAACGATTGATTCGTGGGAAGCTAGGGATAAGATTGGTGAGTATCTAAGCATAAATCGTGACTAGGCCTACGGAATATCAAAGACTCACCAAGTTATCCACCCTCAACTCAGTCAAATCAAACCATTGAACTCTAAAAGAGGGGAGGAGATTGAGTTGAAATGGTATACCCAAGTGGAGGTTCCTCTTGGTTTTGCCAACTAAGAGATTTAGCTATTCATGCTGAAAATAAAGACAACAATATGATGAGAAGACATTATGAAGAAATAAAGACTAGAGCTAAGCATAAACAAAATGCATAAATATAACTTTCGGATAATCACCTCTTTTTAAAGATTGGATGAGAAACTATTCACTCTTCATGGCTTTGTTAAAGCTAGAAAAGTGAGTGATGTTCATCCCTCCAAGTAGAGGAGTTACAAGGTAAAACACTTTACACAAGGAACCGATCTTCGACAAAGAATGAGTGAATCACGTTCCACCTTTCACAGCTTTGGTAAAGCTCTAGAAAAATGGAAGAGTTTCTCTCCTCTAAGGGAAGAAGGAAGCTCAAGCAATGGAAGTAAAAGAAAGCAATAACACAATAAAAGAAAGCAATACTTAAAGTAAAAGAAAGCAATAAATTAAAATGAAGCAATAATACAATAAAAGAAAACAATAAGCAATAAGGAAAGCAATAATACTTTTGGAGGGTTTTCCACTACCAAAAGATGAATGTTTTACAAGTCCTAAGGGGTGGTATTTATAGGCAACAAGGGAGGATGAAAGTCTTGTTAGGTGCCTTTGAATTACATGAAAGTCTTGTTAGGTGGCCTTGAAAAGTCTTGTTTGGTGGCCTTGAAAAGTGTTATTAGGTGGCCTTGAATTATTTGATCCCCCTTTGTTTTGAGCTTTGATATTTGGCACCCCAGTAGTTTGTAGCTTTTAATGTAATTGGCTCCCCAGTAGTTTGTAACTTTGACACACAAAACCCTAAAAAGAACAACAATTAATGCATTATCGTGTATTCACACACTAACCCTAATTTGATTTATTTTGACTAGTTTAACTTTATTCAACTAACACAATTTACCTATTAAATTATGCCTTAATTAGGGTTAATCATCAGGGGCTACACCAAGGCCAAACTTTGGTTTGCATTATGGTCATCCTTAGGAACTTAATTGGGGATAAAAAGCCTAATTAAAGAGTGATACACCAGTGAACATCATTGAGTGCATACACATGAGAGAGTGTGTATCAATAAAATATACACTAAAGATCCTTTTCACGTGTCGAGGGGTCCAATTACTAAAGCTCGGGCCAAGAAGATCAAAGTGGCAATGCAAGGGTTTGTTCAAGCAAGCGTGGCTAAATACTCCAAGGAGTCAAGTAACTCCACCTTATCAAAGATGGGCTTAAAAGAAGTGGAAGCATCTGAAGTATACTTGCTACAAGCTTGTAAACCCCACACTTTTATCTTTATACATGTATGTAAGTTTATATAGCAAGTTATTATTTCTTTTGAAATGATAATATGGAAAAACAAAATTCGAGGAAATTTTAGGAAATGTTATTTTAGCTTGCAAATATATGAATTGTTGTAATAGAACTTGTACCAACTTGGTTTAATGTACAAAAGTATGTTGTATAAGTTTGGGTTGGAATTGGAAAGGTTTGGAATGGATTGGAAATCAAGAAGGAAGGATTTGTAGAAAAACAGGCAAAACCTTTCGGAAGGTTGATGAAAATTTTTGTCCAGTAAGACAAACCTTCCGAAAGGTTAATGAAAAGGTTTGTCGAATAGGCAAACCTTCCAGAAGGTCGTGCACAACCTTCCGGAAGGTCTTCTAAAAATCTGAATTTTTAAGTCGCGAATAGCCGGCCTTCCTTCCACTATAAATACTTAAGGACAACTCCTTTAGCCCCATTTCAACATCTCTAACCCTAGAAAACCTTAGAGAAGGAGAAAGGAAGAGAAAAAAATTCAAGATCAAAAGGGATTTACACTTCAAGAAGATCAAAATCCTAGCTTTTCCAAGAACACCAAGGTAGGGGGTTTTCTTCCATTCTTGTCCATTGATGCTAGGGTTAATATATATATATATATATATATATATATATGACTCTAAATCATATATATTTGCTATGAAATCATTTTTTTCTTGGTCTTCTTGCAATTATTACCATGTTTTACACAAGTTATTGTTGAATACCCATGAAATCTCATTTTCTTGATATAAAACCCTAGTTTTCAAAAGAGGTAGACTTTCTTCTTGATTCTTCCTTTGTTCTTGACTTTGAAACTTTAGTGCCTTGTGTTGAGTACTAAAATGATATTGATGATGATCTCTTCCAATTTTTTCAAGTGTTCTATTGAAATACTATATGTGAAATTGGGGATTTATGGAATTGTTTGTTATTTGACGAAATTGTTTGTATTGTATCTCTTGTGTGGTTGTTGGATAAACATGGGCTACTATTGACCGGGTATCTTGGAGTGTGTAGACGACTTCTTACTCCATGCGGGTACGAACTTTTTCCACCACTCGTAATGGGGTTAGTGCCTTGCGAGGACTAAACTATTATCACTTATGGGTTATCATGGAAAAGGGGGCTAGTATACTACTCTTTGGTTGGATACGTCACTACCATGGTGTTGGAATATGCCCTTCCTAAAGGTTGGACGTCCTTGCAAAGATTTGTGTGGATTGTACGTGCATGCGCTTTGATATTTTCGATAGTATTCATGTGAGGTCTTACTTCATACCAGAGATACGAATACAGTGGTGGGTTATTGTTCATTGTACCACAACTAGTTTCTACAATAATTTTGGGAAGTATGGAATTCCGCAAGAACTTGGGAGAAACTGTTTATGGTGGATTGAATTATTAGTCATATTTTGGTTTCCTATATGCATTAAATTATTGTTGTTACTTAAATTGGAGATCTGTTTAAATGTCCCTGTTTTATTTCAAAATTCATATATGTTATTTGTGAACGGTGGCCGACCATTTTTATATACTTTTCTAAATCTTGTACGAGTTTGGGAGGAATGTTGCTATAGAGCTTAGTGCTCACCCCCTTACAAACTACATTTTTTAGATTATGTACTGGAGGAGGATTTGGGAATTGAGGAACCGGCACACTGGGAGATTCCTGTGGACGGGCATGTTAATCCCGAGGTGGACGCTTAGAACAACATTATTTTTTTTCTAGACTAGAAAATTTACTTTGAAAATATTGTGAAGTCTAGACTCTTTGGTAATTCCGCTGCATGTTAAATTTTATTCTTTTGGGATGTAATTGCCATAGCTTGGCATATTCTTTTGGATATAGTGGTCATGGTTGGCCTATTCTTTTGGGATGATATTATAAATGATATATTTGATGAATGAAATGTTATTTAATGATGAAATTATTTAGTTGCTCTCATGTTTTGAATGGTTTAGATTGTGATGCCGTCCAAGGTGGTTTTAGGGGCGTTACAAATTTTGGTATCAGAGCCAAGGTTTTAGGTCTTACATGGGAGCTATAGGTTATGGATCACCGCTAGGGAAATAGGACTAGGTTGAATGATATTGTTGGATGAAATTTTATCTAAGGTTTACACTTTAGACTAAAGTGATATTTAGGAGGTCTTGTACATCAATAAAACTAAATTGTAAACTGATATGCAGGATGGACGGTAGGCAAGGACGCGGACGAGGTCGTGGTGGCCAAGCAAACCCACCACCACCACCACTTCTAGATTCTATGAATGGCATTTATCAATGCCTAAGGGAGCTAACCACTATGGTACAAAACCAGAATGGAAACAACAACCATAATGATGGAGCTCACCCCCAAACACAAGTGTCGGGCAATGGGGACGACAACCGAAGGATGGTAACTCTTCGAGAATTTCTGAGGCAACACCCATCTACATTCCAAGGGAGCTCCAATCCTTTGGATGCAGATAGGTGGGTCCGCCAGGTGAAGAAGATTTGTGACGGCATAGGAGTTTCTCAGGACTTGCGGGTTGGTTTGGCTACATACGTATTAAAGGGGGAGGCCGACCATTGGTGGGATTCGATGAAGAGGAGAAGAAACACCGATGCGCTCACTTGGGAGGAGTTCGACCAAATCTTCCAAGACAAGTACTTCCCTGAATCTGTTAGGGATAAGATGAGTGCAGATTTCCTAGCTCTATGACAAGGGAACATCATAGTGGCCGAATATGAGAGGAGGTTTGACGAGCTTTCCCGCTATGCTATGGAGTTTATATCTACTGAGACCAGGAGGGCCAAGCGTTTTGAACAGGGCTTAAGGCCTGTTATCGGGGAGAAGCTTGTGGCTCTCAAGATCAGGGATTATGGGGATCTAGTTGACCGAGCCGCACTTATGGAGAGAAATATTAAGGACACCAAGCGGCGACAGAGTTTCACAAGAGAAGGTCCAATCAGGATGGGTACTAGCACCAGTGGCGTGCAGCGGGCGGCACCATACTAACGTCTAGACCAGACAGGAAGACAAAGACTTCCGACAGCCCAGGGAAATGGAGTTGCATAGACTAGAACAAGCATTGACCCGCGTCACTGCTTTGTATGTGGAGAATTTTGGGTACTTCAAAAATCAATGCCCATCGTTTCCACCAAGGACCAATTAAGCAACCGGGTAGGTAAATGTAAACAAGTCACCACCACCGAAGTCATTACATCAGAGGCCGTTAAGAGCTGCAACCCCCAACGGTGCTCATCAAGGAAGAGTGTTTGCTTTGACACAACCAGATGAGGATGTCTCCAATGCCATGGTGGAAGGTATTATCCTTCTCTATAACTCTTGGGGTCGAATTTTATTTGATCCCGGTGCTACACATTCCTTCATACGCACTACATACCCTTTGAGTTTGGGATTGGACTTTGGAAAACTAGAACATGCCCTGAGTATTGACCTGTCTACGGGAGAACGGTTGGATACTAGAAGGGTGTGTAGAGGTTGTGTGCTTCGAATTGGGGAGCATGAATTGATCATAGATTTGGTTGCGTTAGATATGAAGGGGTACGACATTATATTTGGGATGAATTTGTTGTCCACTTTTCGTGCGGTGATGGATTGTTTTCGCAAGTGGATTTCATTCCAATTACTGGGAGGGGTAGTTTTTACTTTCATGAATGATCGAAATTCTTCCCATCCATTTCCTACAATGGGAAATAGATTCTTGAAAGCCAAGGCAGGGAGCAATTTGAGTTTCTTAGCTAGCTTAATGGGAGATGATTGGGACAAATCCCAATCGAACGTAATATTGGTGGTGTCAGACTTTCTGGATGTTTTTCCCAATGAATTACCTAGGTTACCTCCACAACGAGAGATTGAGTTCAAGATTGATCTCTATCTGGGAACCGAACCCATATCCATTACTCCTTATCGGATGGCACCTTTGGAGTTGAAGGAGCTAAGGAAGCAATTAGACCATTTATTGGCTATTGGGTTTATCCATCTAAGTACTTCACCTTGGAGAGCCCCGATCCTTTTCGTGAAGAAGCATGATGAAACACTTCGGTTATGTACGGATTACCGAAGGTTGAATCAGGTTATCATAAAGAATAAATATCCATTGCCAAGGATTGATGATTTGTTCGACCAGTTGAGGGGTTCTAAGTATTACTACAAGATTGATCTTCGCACTGGGTATCATCAACTGCGGATCAAGGAGGAGGATATTCCTAAGACAACTTTTCGTACCCGGTATGGTCATTTCGAATATACAATAATGTCATTCGGACTGACTAATGCACCAGCAGCCTTCATAGATTTGATGCATAGGGTATTCTGGTCGTACCTTGATCAGTTTGTCATTGTATTTATTGATGACATATTGATTTATTCACAGACCCAAGAAGAACATGCACACCATCTTTTGATTGTGCTACAGACACTAAGAGAGCATAAGTTATATGCGAAGATGAGTAAATGCGAGTTTTGGATGAAGGAAGTGAAATTCCTTGGTCATGTTGTGTCCGAAAAAAGGGTAGCTGTTAACCCCGCAAAGATTGAAGCTGTGATGAAATGGGAACCACCTAAGAATGTGATCGAAGTACATAGCTTCTTAGGTTTAGCAGGCTACTATCAGAGGTTTGTGGAAGGGTTCTCCAAGCTAGCAATGTCGATGACTCGCCTTACGAAGAAGGGAGAAAAGTTCTTGTCGACTCAAGTGTATGAACTAGTCTTTCGCACCTTGAAGGAGAGGTTAACGACAGCTCCTGTTCTCATTATTCTACTTAGTGGGGAAGGATACGATGTATACACCGATGCTTCGCTACGAGGCTTGGGATGTGTGCTAATGCAGGGAGGCAAGGTTGTTGCTTATGGTTCGAGACAATTAAAGGTTCATGAGCAGAATTGTCCCACTCATGACTTGGAGCTTGCCGCTGTGGTTTTTGCTCTCAATCTGTGGAGGTGTTACTTCTATGGGGAAAAGTTTCAAATGTTCTCGGATTATAAAAGCCTCAAGTATGTGTTCACACAGAAAGATTTGAATCTTCAGCAGAGAAGGTGGGTTGAATATCTACAAGATTATGATTTCACACTCAACTGTCATCCGGGGAAGGACAATGTAGTCACCGATGCACTTAGCCGAAAGTCTTGGGGTGAACTCAATGTTCTTGTAAGTAAATGGAAGATGAGGGATGCCCTTGGAGACTATGATCTATGGGTTGGAGACGATAGATCTCGGCCATGCCTATTCAACCTTGTGGCCCAACCTACCCTTCAACGTAGAGTTGTGGAATTACAATGTTTAGATCCTGACTTAGCGTCAATTCGAGCTAAATTGGAGAATGGAGAAACAATGGAGGGTTGGTCTTTGAAAAATGGAGAACTGAGGTATGGGGAGAAGCTATGTGTTTCCCGATGACTCATCCCTAAAGGAGGAGATACTTGGAGAGTGTCATCGCGCTAAGTTGGCTATCCACCCCGGTAGCACAAAAATGTATATGGACATAAAGCGTCAATATTGGTGGAAGGGAATGAAGAAGGATGTGGCAAGATTCATACCACAATGTGCGGTGTGCCAGCAGGTGAAGATCGAACATCAAAAGCCAAGAGGATTACTACAGTCTTTGTCTATCCCAAAATGGAAGTGGGATCACATCACCATGGATTTCGTGTCGGGTTTACCACGGACGTCGCGCGGGCATAATGCAATATGGGTTATAGTTGATATACTCACCAAGTCTGCACATTTCTTGAGTATGAAGACCACGAACACTCTAGAGACCTTGAGCAAGCTGTATATCTGCGAGATAGTGAGATTACATGGAGTTCCGCTCTCGATTGTTTCAGACCGTGATTCTCATTTTGTGGCACAATTTTTGCAAAGTCTACAACAGGTTATGGGGACAGAATTACACTTTAGCATCGCCTTTCATCCTCAAACGGATGGCCAATCCGAGAGGGTGATACAAATTTTGGAGGACATGCTACGAGCTTGCGTGTTAGACTTTAAAGGGAGTTGGAGTGACCATTTGCCGTTAGCGGAATTTGCGTACAACAACAGCTATCAGGCAAGTATTGGCATGGCACCGTATGAAGCATTGTATGGGAGACCATGTAGGTCACCGACTTATTGGGTAGAAGCTAGGGAGAGCAGTTTGTTTGGGCCAGAGATTGTTCGAGAGACTCCGGAGAAGATCAAACTCATCCGGGAGAGACTACGCACGGCACAAAGTAGATAGAAAAGCTATGTGGATCAAAGACGAAGACCATTGAAATTTCAAGAGGGGGACTATGTGTTCTTCAAGGTATCACCCAAGAAGGGAGTGTTTAGATTCAGCAAGAAGGGGAAATTAGCGCCAAGAAACATCGGACCCTTTAAAGTGATCAAGATGATAGGCAAAGTGGCGTATCAATTTCGGCTACCAGCTTAGTTATCAAGAGTGCATGACGTGTTCCATGTGTCAATGTTGAGGAAATGTCAATCGGACACCACACAGGTTGTAGATTTGGAAGATATTGAAGTTCAAGATGGAGCAACATATAAAGAACAATTGGTGAAGATTCTTGACACCAAGGAGAAGGTACTACACAACAAAGTAATCCAACTAGTAAAGGTCTTGTGGCAACATCATGAAATAAAGGAAGCTACTTGGGAACCCGAGTGGGAGATGCGAGAGAAGTACCCGTATTTATTCGCTACTTGCGGTAAGTTTCGAGGACGAAAATTTTTTTAAGGGGGGTGGATTGTAAACCCCACACTTTTATCTTTATACATGTATGTAAGTTTATATAGCAAGTTATTATTTCTTTTGAAATGATAATATGGAAAAACAAAATTCGAGGAAATAGTAGTAAAAGTTATTTTAGCTTGCAAATATATGAATTGTTGTAATAGAATTTGTACCAACTTGGTTTAATGTACAAAAGTATGTTGTATAAGTTTGGGTTGGAATTGGAAAGGTTTAGAATGGATTAGAAATCAAGAAGGAAAGATTTGTAGAAAAATAGGCAAAATCTTCCAGAAGGTTGATAAAAATGTTTGTCCAGTAAGACAAACCTTCCGGAAGGTTAATGAAAAGGTTTGTTTTAGGCAAACCTTCCGGAAGGTCGATGCACAACCTTCCGCAAGGTCTTCTAATAATCTGAATTTTTAAGTTGTAAATAGCCGGTCTTCCTTCCACTATAAATACTTAAGGACAACTCCTTTTGCCCTATTTCAACATCTCTAACCCTAGAAAACCTTAGAGAAGGAGAAAGGAAGAAAAAAATACTAGATCAAAAGGGATTTACACTTCAAGAAGATCAACCCTAGCTTTTCCAAGAACACCAAGGTAGGGGGTTTTCTTCCATTCTTGTCCATTGATGTTAGGGCTAATATATATGTATTCTTTGAATCTAAATCATATATATTTGCTATGAAATCATCTTTTCTTAGTCTTCTTGCAATTATTACAATGTTTTACACAAGTTAGGGTTGAATACCCATGAAATCTCATTTTTTTGATATAAAACCCTAGTTTTCAAAAGAGATGGACTTTCTTCTTGATTCTTCCTTTGTTCTTGACTTTGAAACTTTAGTGCCTTGTGTTGAGTACTAAAATGATATTGATGATGATCTCTTGCATTTTCTTCAAGTGTTCTATTGAAATACTATATGTGAAATTGGGGATTTATGGAATTGTTCGTTATTTGATGAAATTGTTGGTATTGTATTTCTTGTGTGGTTGTTGGATAAACATGGGCTACTATTGACCGAGTATCTTGGAGTGTGTAGACGTCTTCTTACTCCGTGTGGGTATGAAATTTTCCTACTACTCGTAATGGGGTTAGTGCCTTGCGAGGACTAAACCATTATCGCTTACGGGTTATCGTGGAAAAAGGGGCTAGAATACTACTCTTTGGTTGGATACGTCACTGCCATGGTGTTGGAATATGCCCTTCCTAAAAGTTGGACATCCTTGCGAGGATTTGTGTGGATTGTACGTGCGCTATGATATTTTTGATGGTATTCATGTGAAGTCTTACTTCATACCAGAGATACGAATATAGTGGTGGGTTATTGTTCATTGTACCATAACTAGTTTCTACAAGAATTTTGGGAAGTATGGGATTCCGCAAGAACTTGGGAGAAACGGTTTATGGTGGATTGGATTATTAGTCATATGTTGGTTTCCCTTATGCATTGAATTACTGTTGTTGCTTAAACTAGAGATCTGTTTAAATGTCCCTGTTTTATTTCAAAATTCATATATGCTATTTGTGAAAGGTGACCGACCGTTTTTATATGTTTTTCTAAACCTTGTTCAAGTTTGGAAAGAATGTTGCTACAGAGCTTAGTGCTCACCCCCTTACAAACTACATTTTTCAAATTATGTATTGGAGGAGGATTTGGGAATTGAGGAACCGGCACACTAGGAGATTCCCGTAGACGAGCATGTTGATCCCGAGGTGGACGCTTAGAACAACATTATTTTTTTCTAGACTAGGAAATTTACTTTGGAAATATTGTGAAATCTAGACTCTTTTGTAATTCCGCTGCATGTTAAATTTGATTCTTTTGGGATGTAATTGTCATAGCTTGGCATATTCTTTTGGATATAGTGGCCATGGTTGGCCTATTCTTTTGGGATGATATTGTAAATGATATATTTGATGAATGAAATGTTCTTTAATGATGGAATTATTTAGTTGCTCTCATGCTATGAATGGTTTAGATAGTGATGCCGTCCAAGGTGGTTTTAGGGGCGTTACAAAACTAAGAATAAAGAGAAGCTTCAAACGGGACCCTATCCTAATGGGCCGGATCACGAGGCCTATTGAGCTGAACCTCTTGTGCCAGATTTGGGCCCAAATATGGCCTAGAATTTTCATGCATTATGGGCTACCAAAGATTCCAGAATTATTCCTCAAATCTTGTGATGATTATGGGAAGATCTTGGGGATATCTTTCCATGTATGGCATGCCACTCTTTTTGGAAAAGCATTAATCAAGCTTGGAGAAGGGTCAAAGATTGGGAGATCCTTATCACAACCATGGAAAGAATTTGAAGACCAATAAAACTCCTATTCTTGGAAGGATTATCTTCTGGAATAATCTACATTAATTACGTTATTTCCTTTATTTTAAAATTTCAGAGTTACTGTTCATACCTTCCTTGGTGGCCAAGTTTTGTAGCCTATAAAAGGCCCTTTAGTGCAATGGATAAAGGGGGAATTCTTTTGTGAGTTAAGATTTTTCTCCTCTTGTTCTTATGTGAGCACTCAGCTTATCAAAGGCTTGCAACCTTTGTGGCTCCTCTTTGCAGCCAAGGTTTCTCGAGACAGGTTCTCGTTGGGTCTTGTGTTTCGAACCAAGGTTTCTTGAGACAAGTTCTCATTGGGTCTTGGGAATTTTCCCTTTTCCACTTGAATTTCGGTTTTCTTGGGATTGAATCAACTTGTTTGTGGGTTCAAGGAGCTTTATCACCATGGGTTCACATCACCTTCTCTATGGCTGAACACCTCTATTTGTATTTTCTAAAAATAATGAAAAACAATATAAATACATTAAAGAGATCCCTTAAGGTCAAACTCTGAATGGCAACTCTATAACTACATACGTCCAAATGGAAGAGCTTCATCCGAACGCAAGCCTTGAATCCTCTAATCTTTGACTTGGTCAACTTAGCTAGGTTTAGACAATCTCAAACGTCCTAATGAAGGCACGATGTACCATCTTATGAGCGTCCGCACGCACTAACTTATCTGAAAACCTTAAAATCTCTGGAATTGGTTTTGAAGCACTCACGTCTGGACAGTCCCACGCATCCTGACGATCAATCACCGTATCAATTTTTTAACTTAAACAATTTTCCATCTTCAAACTTCCTTACTCGCATCCAGACATAATAGTTACGTCCGGACGCACCTATGTATGCAGTTCAGGGTCTACTTCAATTAACTATTTGACTTTCTGAAATATCACTTTGATCCCTTTGATTTCCATGCAGTCTTCAATTCTTCCAATCAATTTATCAAGCTTCAAAAATTGTCTCAACCTACCTGTTTAAACTGATAAATCAATCAAACACAAAAATACTATCAAAGCATAAAATCAAAAGGTAGCTCAGAATAAATACAATTCATCATAACTAACAGGTAAAGAACTGGTAAATTATATAACACCTGAAGAGAGTGAGCTGGAAGGATGAAATTGAAAATCAAATTGAAATTTAAAATATAAATGAATAATTTTCTAGAGCTTTTTTTAATGTGTAAGTTATTATAAGAAATATTTAAAAATAAGTTTTTGGATTTAAAGTATTTACCAAAATGCTATGGCATGGCCACCATCTCCATGTGGCTTACTACATGCATTTGGAGGCCCATAGCAGCATGCGATCCACCCAGTTTCTTGAGGAAGGATTAAACAGTTGCTAGGCTATTCTGGATGAGGGAGAATTAGTAGAGAGAGAAAAGGAGAAAAGAGAAAAGTCAGAGAGAGAAAATGAGAGCTTGCAAAAAACTCCAATCTTCATAGAGTTAAATTCAAGGAAACAAGGGTATGATTTGAGCCTAATTAGTATGCTAGGAGTTCTTTTATGATGTTTAAATTTCATTTTGATTACTGTTTAACATGAATTCATGTTTTAAAAGTTTTGGGTTTTCATGGGTATGAAACAGGTTGGTTGGTTGGGAAGTTTTTGGTTTAATTCAAGGTTTGGGGTTGGTTTCTAGGTGTCAGAGAAGAAGTTTAGTTGTGGTTTGGAAAGCTGTCGTGATTGGTGGTGGTGGTTTGGATGTTTGAAACAAAGGTTAAGGTTTGAAGGTTTTGAAAATCAAACTTTTTGATTTTGTGTTTTGATCTGAGAGGGGTATTGTCCTAGCCTAAAATGAACCCAAGGAGTCCATTTTCACTGTTTAAAATGGGTTTAGGGGCTGTTTAGATGGTCAAAATGTCAGTTGCAGGTCTATCCATGGTGAAGAACCAGGGATGAACCAACACAACAAAATTTTATCAGTACATCGAGTCTTTTTTTGGGATGAACTGGTATTATACCGCTACAACCATTAAGTGCAATTTGTAGGGTTATGACCCTAAGACCTTTACGGTGATTCCCGTAAAATCTTAGGTCAATTCGATCCCAAATCAAATTAAGGTGTAAAACATTTGTTTTGCCCTCCAAGGGCAATTCAACCCAGTTTTGGGTGATTTTTGGCCAAATAAAATTTATATTCCATCTTAAATAGTTTGTGGGAAAAATAAAGCACTTCACATATAGGATCTTTCCACTCGATTATACACGAGGAATGTCACGCTAGACCTAGAGGGGTTGAATAGTGATGCATAGTTAAAATTAACATTTCACTATGCACTTACAAGACTAATTATGCTTTGATGGAGTTTAAATGATGACATTTCAGGAAAAAGTTGTACAAAGGCCTAAAGTCAATTAATACCAAACTTTCAAGCAACACTCACATGTTCTGGAAGAGAATTTGAGAAGGAGGAGGCAAAGCATCCACGTTCGAATGCCATCTTGAAATAATTGAGGGCCCCTAGGACATTGCTAGGGTGATGGCACATGGCAAGTTACAGCTATTCCCTGAGAAGAACAATAGCTACTTGACTACAACATTTGAATGCCAATACACGAGCAAACGTCATCTTGAATTATTTGAGAACCCCCAGAAGACTGCTAGGGTGATGAGACATGGTTTGTTGCAACTATCTACTATGGGTGACAAAAGTCACTTGAGTACCACGTTCAAACTCCAACAGCATTCGAACGCCCATTAAAGAAGACAGACTTCCATGTTCGAACGTCAACAACGTTCAAAAGTTGTTCCAAGATAGGCAATAGGAAGATTAGAACTCCATTCGGATTTTTGGGCATTCACTTGGACTCTCAGCACATAGAACTATTCTTTTACTCTCCTTTTACCCCATCTTTCTTGCCAATAAATTCCTTCCATTGGAGCTTGTTAAAGAATCATCTTTTGGAAGAGAAGGAAACCCTCCAAAAGTAACTAGCTTTCTTCAACTTTCATTATTTGTTTCATTAGCTTCCATTGTAAAAGTTTCCTTCTTCACTGAGAGTAGTGAAACTCTCTCACCTTTCTAGCTCTCTTGTAGCCTTGAAGAGTGAGTAGTGATTCACTCAATCTTCGTCGAAGATAGGCTTATTGTGTAGTGTAGTTTCTCTTCTAACTCCTCTACTTGGAGCGATGAGAATCACTCACTTTTCTAGCTTTCTCAAAGTCATGAAGAGTGAGTAGTTTTTCATTCACTCTTTAGTAAGAGGTGATGGACATGTATAAATCATTCAGAAGTTATTTTTGTGCATTTCATTTCTGATTAATGCTTTATCTTTTGATTACTTATTGCATCTAGCAAAGGTAAGGTACTTTGTACAATCATGAGTCCTTTCTAAGACAAGATGACTCTTGGCATAGGAGGATTCATTGGTTCTTTGCAAGTACTACAATTAGATCTTCATGACTACATTTCAATCTTCACTATTATTGTGCTTCAACTAAGAATGGAATAAAATCATAGTGGTTAGGTGACTTGTATAATTACTTGCTTGTTTGTAGACGGGTTGAGTTCCAGCACTGACAATTCTTTTAAATCTCTATAAAGAAATCAGAACTGTGCTCTTAATTCTCAAAGTCCATCTTTATCCTCCAATTAACTTGTTGTTGACATAGGGGTTAACTGAGTTCTTAAGTACAAATATGACAACCGGATGATTGACTACATGTCTAGACCCTCGAGCTAAAGGGTGACTCTTTCATTTGAGAGAATCTTATATTCTATCCAAAAATTCCAAGAGAACATTAAATTTTTTAATCCCATAAATATCATAACTTCAAATCTCAAGGGTTTCAGTCACTTTGGTATCTATCACTATTTACTCCAAAACACCAATAGTAGTTCCCTGTGGATTCGACTCTGGACTTAACCGGATTATAACTACAACTTGACCACCTACACTTAGGTGTACACATTTTCGGATCAAGTTAAATAGGTTATTAAAAATTTCACTTAGAAAAATACTAGTTTTAACCCAATTCAACCTCAATTATCTCTTCTCACAATAATATATCAATTTAAGTGAGAGCCCCTTTTAAATAACCACAACCCAAAACACCCGTGTAGACTAGTATATTTATCAATTTGTTGATTAACACTCAATCTCACAGGGTGATCCCAACCCAGAGAACCCAAACACAATCAAGCAACTGTATGTGATATGAAATTTTAAACAATAAATTCATCAAACACATAGTGAGTGTGTGTGCATTAAACCACAAGTGTATATGTAAAAATAATAAATAACACAAGTGACTTGTTGGTGTAGAAACCCTTCTAGGGAAAAACTATATGGAACCTTCTCAGTTCACCAAAACCTAATCTACTAAACCCATATTCAATCTACAAGTACTCGAGTCTTATACCTCAACCAATCCACATGGCTAGATGTTCATTTCCTTCATAGATCTCTCCGTCAAAGGCCCTCCTTCGACATTACAGCTAGCTTCACTTAAACTGCCCTTCGCACGATTCGTTTAGCCCTCGAGCAATCTTCAAGGCTTCACACCCAAGACTCTTAGTTTGCACACACCAATGGTTTGTCACCAATAAGATATTCTTCTTCAAGTTATGAGGTAGGGTAAAATCTCTAATTGTAACCTTTAAATGTAAGGGATTTAGGTTATAGTGGAAGCTCTCAAGGTAGAAAAATAGTTTTTCTCTCCTCAAAAACTCACAAATGGCTTAACCTAGATGTGGGAAAGGCTCGCCCTATTTATAGGTTCGAAATAAAGGTAATCTTAGTAAATAAGACAACTTAGATTAGGAAATGACCACTATATTGGTGGAAGGGCAGTCATCGGGTGGTTGTTGCTGGAGTGAAAATAACGTTTCAACCACGACTAAGGCAAACACCGCTCGAGCAAGCTCATGGAGTGAGCCCTATGCTACCTTCCATGGCATTTTCCTATTTCCTTCCCTAAGTCATAAAGAGACTGCTCTAGCGAAGGCTAGAGAGCATAGATCGGTCCCTATATGTTTTGAAGCATAAAACCTTGCAAAAACTTATCCTCTTGAGTATTGAAGGGTGTTGCTCAAAAACAAGTCTGATTGTGACTCAAACTATGTTTTCAAAACTCATAAATGATTTAGAAAAATTTTCTTTTAAAATCACCTAGGAGTTATAATCGGATCGCTTCAAATACCATTTTCATCCTAATCATCCTAAGTTAAAAATAATTAAGGGGTCATCTTAGGTGTCTAGGTCATTACCTTTGTCCTAAGCATGAAGGTGCATATGGAGGTAGAATGATGTAGCTTTGACGCTTGATCTCCCACTTCAATAATGCTTTCGAATCTTGAACTTGATAGCATCATAACCATGGAATATTTATAGATTTTACAATGGACTCACCAAAATTAGCTAATTACAAATATGATCTAACAATCTCTCCCTTTGGCAATTTCGTGTCAAAACACACCATTTAGAAATTAAGATTACAACACAAAACCATTGAACAAAAGAATTGTAAAGTAATCTCAACACTCATGTAGACATCCTAAATTCCTATCTAGTACAAGAATCTACTTCTTTTGATGAAACTTGAAGATCTTAGTCCTCCGCACCACCACTCAAACCAAAACCTCATGCAAAGCATCATATGTTAGAGGGTTACATAACATAATCACAGGTATTGAAATCACCTAGTTAAGCATAGGGCATAAGTATGTATACATCATGCAAGTGCAAATATATAACATGTTAGGAACTAACTTGCCCAATATGCTTTTGAACCTATTGATCTATCAATGTTAAACATATCAAGTTCTTCCCCTTTATTGGTGTTCACAAGTAAAATAACAAGTGAAAAATAAACAAGGAAAAATGTGCGACTTCATGCCAAGTTTGCAAATTTTACTCCCCCTGGATATTTAAACAAACTCCCCCTTTTTATTTTCGCATGCAACATACCTAGCCTAATCAAGAGTAAATCTCCCTGATTTATCCCATATGTACTTAAAATATTATCCCCTTTTTTGTCATAGATGTCAAACCAAGATGACTCATGACAAGAAAGGTACATAATCAAGTTACTCAACATATTCTTATCTTATTTGCTACAGATGTCAATCCAATGACGACCTATAACAATCATGACATATAATCATAGTATAACAAGAAAGTATGAAGGCATAAAAACTAGCCAAATCATGCAAGCAAACTAAGCAAAGGGAAAAACAAGGCATAGAACTCAAGTCAAATATGATTAGACATTAATAAACAAGACTAAGAGTGTGTCACAACAACAAGAATTAAACAAAAAAAAAATAGAGCCCTTAACCAAGTATAATGACCAAATAGAAAAATCTATCAAGCTCCCATACTGTCCTAGAGCTAAGTGTCACTCAACAATTCATATAGTTGCATCATCTCCACCGTTATCATAACGGGAAACCTCAAGCCATTATTCCTATGCTTTGTCTAAGCCTTCTAGCACAATAGACGATGGATAAGGTTATGAGGGAGTTTGGATTATATTAGAAGGAAATGGCACCAAAAATTGAAATCTGAAGTCCTATCACCTATTCTTCAGGGAGTCCACTCAAGCGGTCCCTGAAGCTTGTCTGTTTAATCGATAAATCAGCTTTTCAACTCACAAAAGGACTGCTACTCCTCCTACTCTACTCTTTCTATCAACTCAATGAGCCTTAAATGACATGCATGGGTGTATATAAAACCTAAATGCAACTATATGCACATACAGGATGAAAAATGGATGCAAATGTAATGCAAATCTCAAATTTAACTTTAAAATGCACAAAGTCATAATGAAAATCATATATGTTCAAAATATAGCAACTCCATCCAAATTTCATCATCTCATTACATTACTTTATGACATATTAAAGACTGTTGAACTCAATTTCATTCAACCTAGAGCAGTCTCCCTTCACTTAGGTTATTTTCACTCACACGTGTTCAAACTTTGTTCATCTTGATCAAATCATGTGTGAAACCAAACTCCGACACCAATAAGATTCTGTCCAGGTCAAATCATTAATAAAGCTCTACATGAAATCCTAATGCATCATCTAAATGACTACATAGACACTAAGTGAGTGTCTTAATCATTTTTCTTATAGAAAACTCCCCTTATCTTTTATCACTACTACTCATTATGGCCCCAATTAGAACAATTGTGAATTCCATACATTACGTGGTATTCTTCTAAACGTGTTTAGCTTAGCTCTTTGAGTTTTACATGTGAGTGACTTGATCTGAAATGTGTATACCCAAGTGCAGGCGGTCAAGCTATAGTACTAATCAGGTTAAGTCCAGAGTCGAATCCACAGGGAACTATTGTCGATGTCTCGAAGTAAGCAGTGACAAAGACCAAGTAACTAGAACTCTTGAGATTTGAAGTTATGGGATTTTCTAGACAAAATATAAGATTCTCTACAATGGATTTTTCTAGACAAAATATAATCAATTTTTAAATGAAACAGTCACCCTTTAGCTTGAGGATCTGAACATGCAGTTAATCATCTGGCTTATTATACTTGTGCTTGTTAACTCAATTAACCCCTGTGTCAACATAAAGTTAAACGGAAGATAAAGATGGATTGTGAGAATTAAGAGCATGGTTCTGATGTCTTTGTAGAGGTTTACAAGAATTATCTATGTCGAGACTCAACCCATCTACAAACAAGCAAGTGTCTCTACAAGGCATCCTACCATTCCATTAGTATTCCATTCTTTAAATGAAGCACAATAATGGTGAAGATTGAAATGTAGTCATAAAGATATAGTCATGGTACTTGCCTAGAACCAATGGGTCTTTCTATGCAAGAGTCATCTATGTCATAGAAAGCACCCACAGTTGTACAAAGTACCTTAGCTTTGCTAGATGCATTCAATCATTCAACAAGCAAGTGTAATATAAAGCATTAAGCATAAACGAAATGCACAAATATATAACTTCCGAATGATTTATACATGTCCTTCACCTCTTACTAAAGAGTGAATGAGAAACTGCTCACTCTTTATGGCTTTGGTAAAGCTAGAAATGTAAGTCATGCTCATCCCTCCAAGTAGAGGAGTTACAAAGAAAAACACACTAAACAAGGAGCCGATCTTCAATGAAGAATGAGTGAATCATGTTCCACCCTTCACGGCTTTGCTAAAGCTCTAGAAAAGTCGAAGAGTTTCACTCCTCTAAGGAAAGAAGGAAGCTCAAACAATGGAAGCAAATGAAATTAATAAGGAAAGTAGAAGAAAGCTAGTCACTTTTGGAGGGTTTCCTCCTCAACCAAATGATGATCTATCTTTCTTCTATGTAAGTAAATGTAAATCTAAATCTAACTCTACAACGAACTCTAGCTCTATGTGAGTTCCTTTTTGAAGCTCCCACAAGGGAGTATTTTGGTTCTTTTCTCACATTTGGTTTTTTGGTATGTTTTAAGGGATTGGAGTTTTACTAAACTTTAGCTATGCTTTCACCTATCACCAACACTTAGAGTCATGTAAGTTTATTAATCATTTAAACTAGTAAGACTCCTAAGTATGAAGGTGAATGTTTAGGTGTGCAATTGGTTATATGAATTTTCTCAAGACTTGCACAATCCAAACACAAAAGGGTGAAAGATACTTTGGTTTAAGGATCAAACACTAGGACTTATAACCAATAAGTTTTTTATCTCCTAATATGACTCATAGTAATAGGTTTTACTTGTGATAAATTAAAAAGGTGTTATTTAGTTCAAGGATCGAGACATGTGTTTCATTGCTTGATTTTTATGATAGTGCCACCATACTACAATTAATCTCGATGTCGAAGGTTTTTATATATCAAACCATAACACATCAACTGTCAGGTTTACCGGAGGTCTATGCACCATACAACAACCAACTATCTTAGCAAACCAAAAGGTGCAAATTACCATTCAGTGATTTACTTTGGTAATTGATCAGAAGGTTTATGATTAAATGAAGAACATAGATCTGATTTACGCTTATAATCAAAAGCATTAGATATGGCGAGACTTTATCCGCCTATACCCAATATCCCAATCTTCACATAATGCCTAGCTTAGTAAGTCATTGAATCATGCATTAAAGTATATATAATAGTAAAGATGGAATGAAAATGAAAATGAAATCTAGCTCTGTACTTGCATGAACCATGAGCATAACCTAAGTTATACACTTAGTAATACAAAGTACAAAACATTAAAGGAAAGTACCATCTACCATTTAAGGAAGGATTATCATAATAAAGTATAAATAAAAGAGTGCACAATATCATATCTCAAGCAATATTACACAAGTACTTCCCTCTTCACTAAAAAGCAAATGAAAACTACTCACTCTTCCTAGTTATGGACAAACTAGAAAAGTGGGAGAACCTCATCCCTCCAAGTGAGATTGAAAAGATAAATTGAAAACTAAAACAAAAGCTCTAACCTCTTTCCCAAGGATAGATTGAAACACCACCACCTTTCTTGGCCAAGACAAGTTTAGGAAAAGTGAGAGAGGTTCAACCCTCCAATAAAAAAGTGAGTAAAGAAATGTAGAAATGAGAATGTAACTAGGGTGCAAATGAGAGAAGGTTTGTTCCAAAAATGGCATACCCTAACTAGGAAATGGGAGGGGTATTTATAGAGTTCCATGGGCGGCAGAGGTGGCAAGAAGAATCAATCAGAAGCAGTCTTCCATGACTTGGTGGAGAAGCAAAGAACAAGGTGGTTTAGTACCACTCGGACAGTGGTGGCTGGCATCCGGACGATAGTGATATACTGAAATTCCTTCTTTTTGGTTGTTGACCTTGGAACCTGAGCCTGCAATACATCTGAATGGTCGAGGAGTGTTCAAATGGTGGTAGTCTCCTTGAAATTTTTCACTTTTTGCTCCTTTAACTTTTCAAATTCATTCCCTTAGTCCTTTATTTTTCCAAATTAATTCCCTTGGTCTTGTAATTTAAAAAATATCAACTTTCTAGCCATTAATAATAATATATTCTACTTTCAACTTACTAACTTATTTAATTAATGTAATTAACCCTATATATATATATATATAAAGATAGCTTTTTAGGGTTAATCACACCCTTCAAACTAAACATTACTTGTCCCTAGTAATATAATAAATAAAACACACACAACCACTTTCATAGGTTTCACTATTATGTTTATCCCATGCAACAGGCCTTTAAACCCTCAAGTCACTCTAGTGGACGAGTCTAGTGGACGACAGACTTCAATGATTAAGACAAAATATTATATGTTGTTCGCAAGTAAGATTATAACAGCATTCCATCTTATCCCTTAGATAATTCCTTGTCCAACTTATTCTAAGAATAACACACTCCTCTTGTGCAACTATTCACCATATTTTATAAAAAAAATTGTATGTCATGCTTCACTATTTCAAAAATTCTAGGGAATAACACAGCTCTTCTTTCAGCTTCGCAAAATTAGCCTCAATGTCAATCCTTTCTTGGAAATCAATCAACAAATAAAACACTCAAACTTTAGTGACTTGTCACTCAAAATTTACATATGATAAGAATATTGTAAATCAAAGCAAATCAATTCAAATGTAAAAATTCAAAGGACGGTTTTGGTATAAAATTGGACTTTTGCATAATATCATGGAGGAATATCAACACTAGAATTAAGCAATATCATCAACAATCCCCCATTCATTAGATGAGAAAGAATCACACTTGTGTATACATCCTAGAATCAAAAAGGACTTTCTTAAGGTTGTAATGTTGCTAGGGGTAAGTGGGTGAAGAAATGACGGACATAAGGAGTTCAAAAGGCTATCCAAATAAATTTCTATTCTACATAGAGTCTCCCTTTATTTTTCCTTTTATAGGAATCGGCTCAATGTTCCCGTTCTTTTTCCAAGCTTTGATTGATTTGTCTTCTTTCTTTGCAAAAGTTCTTTTCTTCCTTCATCCATTTTCTTTTCTCAAACCTCATTTTTTTCTCTTTTATCATTCTCCACATAATCCTCTTTTAAGAAAGAGTGCAAGAAAATTAGATAGCCATGCTAAGTTCAATTATTTTTTTCATCGACTTGGTTAAAAACATGACTTTAAAGAAAAGAATTTTTCATTTTAATGCTCAAACATGGCTAACAAATGATATAATTTTGCAAAAGAAATGGACAAGGATTCAAATAATATCACAAATGGCCTAAGATCATTTTCCAATATGTAACCCATGTATAACTCTCATACAAATTTTCAAGGGGGAATGTCAACATATTACTCAACAAGTGTTAATCAAATCAAAGATAATGAGATTATTCAAAAATAAAGCTGAACTAAAATTCTTACCTGAGTAAATGTTCAAAATCTCTCCAAGAAAGATAAGGCTCAAAAGCTACAAATGGTATCTACATCTGCACTATGCATGTAAACTTCCAAAGAATCATGTTATTTAAAATGATTTTCAAAGAATAGCAAAATATAGTGTACATAAAATGATAAGTTTCTAATAAAAAAAATAGGAATACTACACAAGTAAAGCATAAAATTCCCTTATAAGCTGTATAGGGTTACACCTACAAGTAGATAGAATACCAAAAACAATCTCAACGTGATTTGCATGTAACATTTTATCCTAACTTAAAATTTGCAGATAAAATATTTTTCATGATAAACCACTACAATGTTAACAAAAATATTCCTACTTAATATCTAAAAGCAATCCAAACTAACAAAAATCCAAAGTTAATCCAAATCCAAAAATAACTAAATAATCCAAAATACGAAATTACTATAGCATGCAAAAAAGTAAACTTTCTAAAGAGAGAGAAAGATAGATAGTAGACGGGTTCAAAAGAACTAGGTTAAGTTTATGCTGAAGATGACGGTCCTCCAACTCTCCCTCCCAAGAGGTTGAGAATTTCCTTCTAAGTTGCTTGAATCTCCCTCTGAGTTGCTTCAAATTGTCCCATTCTTGCCTCCAGACTCACCAGTATCTATTTATCATCCCTCTCGTCCGATGGTGGCTCATCTCTAGCTTGCTGCTGCTGGAAATGTTTTCTCCTCCTCATCCATTCCTGCTCCTTGATGTGCTGGTTGAACTTCTGGTGGTATGTCTGGCCTCCATGACTCTTTTTCAACGAAGTGACATCCAAATGTGTCAATCATTCCATAATAGTCCAAGTAGGATATGTAACAACCCTTTTAATTCTGCACAAATTAGTTACCAAAATACCAAAGGGAAGTAAACGTTTCTTGTTTTCGACTGTCAACATCATTTGGTCCATAATCAAAGTGGGAAGATCAATAGTATGGCCAACATCAAAGGAATAAAGAAACAAGTCCTTGCCAATATAAATCTAATTTTTCTGGGACGAGGTATTAGATTATCAACTACGATCAAGTTCAAAATGTGATATTTATCTATTAAATCACTTTGCTTGATAAATTTTCCATGCCTCCTCCAAACATAATCAAGGTAACCAATCAATTCTATATCAATAGAAAACATTTCAGGAGGGGATTAAGAAGGAACTGGATACCAAGCTCTCTTTTAATAGGCTTCAATTGATCAAAAATGGCGACCACAATGACTTGGAATTTACTTCCCCTAACAAAATTCCCAACCATCTTGTGCTCAATGATCTGTGCATTATTATAAAAATTTTCTAACCAAACATTCATATGCCACACCCACACTTTTCATATAATCAGTACATCCCTACATATCAAAGTTCTGCCTAACACTTAAATGCATAAAATCCTCATATATCAGAAATCGTTCAGTAATAATAGTTTTAGATTGAAAGTATCGTTCATACCATAGCTGATGTTCAAGATTTTCAAACATGTTGGTATCGTATTCATAATGAACTTGTGGTTGTTCATAAGGAATCTGTTGTTCTTGACATCTTAGGGGTGGTTGAGGTGCTCCTCATCTTGGATAACTTAATGAAGCTTCTCCCTTACAAATGGATTTCTATCTTAGTCCCATGGAAGTTCTTGCAATTTCTTGATGAAAAGTGGGTTTGGAATGATTTTAATCAGTGAATCTCCTTAAAATCCCTTAGGTTTGTGTTAGATGGGCTAGAAATTGAAGAAAAGGTGATGGGTAATGAGGATCTATGGTTTGGGAGAGGTTTCGAGGTCTTGTTTTTCAAAAAACTGAGGCAAGGGAGTCTGACTGTTCAGTTTTCACAAATTAATCTTTTTATAAATAGGTGGTATTATCTAAACGATGCAGAGGTGTCCGAGTGGTGATACCTTGCTGTTTTTCCCAACTTTTGGTTCTCTTGCTAGCAATAATGTTAATCCTCTCTTTTAACTGTAGTATTTATCATGCAAATAAAAGTTAATTATTACTTTCATATTAGACACAAAATACATACTCTTTTTCAAAAAAGTATGAAATTAACACTTCTATTTATAAAAAATTTAAAATAACACAAAATCCAAATAAAACTTTATACACATAAAAAGTTATGTACCCTCTTGCTAATTTGAAAAGAGAGATTTTAATCAGATTCTAATTCTAAGTCTTCTAACCCCGAGAATTCAGTGAATCGACTAATCTCACGCTACACATATCTTGTAAACATTGGATTGAAATAAGATGGCGTCTCAGAAAATCCTTACTCTGCACATACTTAATCCAATTGAGATGATCAAGTGCACAACTTGAGACTGGTTGAGAACACAACTTGAGACTGGTTGAGAACACCGATTAAACTCTCTCATGTGAATAAGTCGACCACACCTCTCACAACCACCAAGTCGTGTTGCTCAGTGACACATCATATGAACTTTTTCCACACAAAGGTTTTTCTTGACTTTCTTGCAATTCCAATTTTCTTATCAACCTAGCTTTTTTCATTATCAAGGAGTGCACATCCGTCTGGGATGTGTGTAGCACACCTAAGCTAAACCAAAAAAGTTTTCGTCCATTTTTTAAAAAAAAATTAAAACTGACTATCCTGTTCTTTAACATTTGTTAGTCACAAAGACAATTCTCAAAAAGGCTTGATTTCAAAAACATGTGAATTATTCTCACCCCCAACCTAAACTTAACACTGTACTCAATGTGAAAATATGCATGTGAAAACTTAAGAGGATTAAACATATGAATAGGTAACGAGGACAAAACGTTGTTCACTGTGTAACCCAATCTACAAAATCAACAATACATCAGTCCCAACTATTTACAAACATTTTACAAAATGAAATGTATTGAAAGAGGCTATTGTGGTTCCATTAAGATAATGGACTCCTCTTGTGCTTCAAATCCTTCCAAAAAGGTTTAAAACGTTGACCATTTACTTTAAAAATATTGTCATTTGAAGGATTCAATATTTCAATAGCTCCATGCTCAAATACCTATTTAACAATGTATGGTTCCGTCCAGCTAGACCTCAACTTGCTAGGAAAAAGCTGGAGTCTTAAATTATACAATAGTACTTTTTGCGAATAAGCAAAAGATTTCCAAATAATATTTTGATCATGAAAAAATTTCATTCAAGAATTGGCAATCTTGGCATTTTCATATGCGTTATTCCTTAATTCTTTCAACTCACGTATCTGAAGTCTCTTGGATGTGCATTCTTTGTCTAGATCGAAATTCATCTTCTTGATAGCCAAATATGCTCTATGTTCCAATTCCACCGACAAGTGACTCAGTTTTCCATAAATCAGCCGATAGTGAGACATTCCAAAAATTGTCTTAAAAGCAGTATAGTATGCCCAAAGCACATTAGTTAGTTGCAAGTATCAATCTTTGCGGGTTGGGTTTACCCTTTTTTTCCAAAATGTGTTTGATCTTTCGATTGCCTAGTTCAGCTTGTCCATTTGTTTGTGGGTAATAGAGGGTGACTACTTTATCTGAAATCAAATATTTTTTCATCAAATTTTCAAATGGATAATTTCAAACTTGTGTACTCCCATCACTTATTATGGCTCGAAGAATTCCAAATCGGGGACAAAATATTTTCTTTTAAAAATTTGATCATTGTATGATGATCATTATTTTAACAATGAATTTTCTCAACCTATGTGGAAATGTAATCAATGAAAGCTAAAATATATTGATATCCAAAATAATGGGGAAATAGTCCCATAAAATCAATACCCTAATAGTCAAAAATTTCAATGATTAAAATATCAGGAGCATCATGTTTCTTTTAGAAAAACTTTCCAATATTTGTCATGTATCACAAATTAAATAGAAAGGATGTACATCATTAAAGAGAGTGGACCAATAAAACTCACGCTGCAAGATTTTAGTAGTGGTTTTCATTGAAGAAAAATGGCCACCACAAGCTTCGGAATAACAAAAAGAAATGACTTGGCCGATTTCATGATTGGGTATGCATCGCCTTATGATTTGATCCTTAAAATATTTAAACAAATAAGGATCATCCCATAAAACTTCGCACCTCTCTTAAAAAAATTTATTTATCGGCAGAGGTGTAGTGAAAAAGAATGGTATATGTAGCCAAATAATTGGCAATATCTGTATACCATGGTACCTCAGTAATTGCAAAAAGTAGCTCATCAGGAAAAGTATCTTTAATCAATAGAGGTTCCTCTTTTGTATCATAAGTCAGCCTAGATAGATGATCAACTACTACATTTTCTACCCCTTTTTTATCCTTGATGATAAGATCAAACTCTTGGAGTAAAAGGATCCATTGAAGGCGACATGGTTTAGCATCTTTCTTTATGAGCAAATATTTCAAGCTACATGGTCAGTAAAAATAACAATTGAGGATCCAACCAAATAAGAGCAAAATTTATCTAACACAAATACAACTATAAGCAATTCCTTTTCTATTGTAAAATAATTCATTTGTGCATCATTTAAAGTTTTGCTCACATAGTATATCACATAAAGACATTTACCCTTTCTCTGCCCTAGTACAACACCTACAACATAATCGCTATCATTACACATGAGTTCAAAAGACAGTGACCAATCAGGTGGTTTCATAATTGGTGCACAAATTAGCATATTTTTTAGCTTTTCAAAAGCCTTTTGGCATGCATCATTTCATTCAAATAATGCATCCTGACAAAGAATATTGCACATTGGTCTTGATAATAAACTAAAATCTTTTATGAATTTTCTGTAGAATCCAACATAATCTAGGAATGACCAAATATCTTTCACAGTCATAGTTGGAGGGAGGTTTGCTATCAAATCAATTTTTGACCTATTGATTAGCACAAAATATTGCATATTTTGTATGCCTTTTATACCCTTTTATACTTGCTTTTGTTCTGAATTTAGGGAGAAATGCATCAAACCTACCGTTTAATGAAGTTTTGTGTGAATGTAGGTGAAGAGTTGTAAATGGCTTGAGTTAAGCTCCCATCATAGTGTTTAAAGTCAATGGAGATGAGCGGATAGCTTAAAGGAAGGATTGGAGGGTGAAGAAACCAAGAAAAATGCAAATATGATGAAAACCTTTTGAAAGGTTCGCCCATAAATCTTCCGGAAGGTTTGCACTTGGTCTGCCTATGCACTGTCAAAACCTTCTAGAAGGTTTTGTCTACTAGAATGAACCTTTTGGAAGGTTTGTATCGACCTTCTGGAAGGTTAAGCTCACTAGACTGTTGTTTCACTGTTCCTGCACAAGCCTTTCGAAAGGTTTGTATTGACCTTCCAAAAGTTTAAGCTCACTGGACTGCTGTTTTCACTGTTCTTGCACAAACCTTCTGGAAGGTTTGCATCGACCTTCTGGAAGGTTTTGCCTAGAAATCCCTGACAACCTGCAACTCAAACTTTGCCACTTGGGGGTCCCACCTATGATTCTCCCACTTGTCTCCTGACATCTCTTACACACATACAAGCCTCCCTTCACTTCAAGTTGGACTTTGGAGGCTAATTCATTAATGAGGAAGAGAGGGAAGAAGAAAGCCATGAGAGTTACAGGCTAGGCTTGTCCTACCTTGTCCAAGGCATCAACTCAGCCCCCCATTGATGGAAAGCCTATCACACATGCTAGAAGACCTCCATGGATGAAAATACAAGGATCACTTCACATTATTCAGATTGTAGAGCAAGATAGAGAGAGAAGCTCAAGGAGGAAGACATCATTTTAGAGAGAGAAGTTAGATTTTTGCATTTTCTTCACCCTTTTCACTTGTAATCTTATGTAAGACTCTTGTAAGCTTCATTTATCACACTTAATGTCATTTATTTCAAGTTTATTACAAGTTTAGTCAAGCATCTTTCAATCTACCATTGTTACATTCAAGTTTTTCACTCCAAGCTTTCAAAATGGGTATTAAATACACTTCTTTATTGTTTAACTTTTCCTGCATTAATCTAAGTTCCAATCTTTATTTGTTCACAATGTCTCTTTACTTTATGTATGTTCTTGCATTAAATATGAGTAGCTGAGCTTTAAGTTGGCTAATCCAAGGGAAAATTCCTCTTAGGTATGCTAAATCAACTCTTTTTCATTCCTTCTCATAGTGTAAGATGGTTTGGTTTGACGAGGTTGAGTGTGGACATGGTTGTGAGTTCTTGATACACCATAGATTTGTCACGGGGTATGCTTGAATTCTCACCTCCGTTTAAGTCCCTCACTTCTTATGAATCAATCAAACGTCTAGGCACCATTGAAAGTATGTCTTGAGTTGGTTTGGCATTCCCACTAGAATAGCCTCTTTGGATTAGCCAACACTTATTTCCATTTCATTTCACTGAGAACACAACTCACCAAAACATATATTCAAAAGATTGTTACACTTCTATATTTTCACAAAATCACCTTCAACACAATTCACCTTCCTTCCCTAAAGAGACGACCTTGGAATACAAATTTCAAGTAAAACACGACCCTCGAAAGTCTGTCTATGCTTGGACAGCACTTTCACACACACACACACATTTTCATTCCACACACACGTTCATCCCATTTCTTGCATCATTCTGAGGGAGAGTGACACTCACATATCCTTAACGAACTTACAACTCAAGAAGGAACCCGCCCGGCCCCATATAAGTCATACACACAACCGGAATCATAGTCGGAGTTTAGGGTCAATGGAATAAATCAAGCATTTTTGACACTGTTGTCGGGGAAGGCTAAGCATCGAGTTTGAAGGTGATTTAGGTCGGCATAGGTAAGCCTCATGATTTTCATCACAGGCCAAGGTATGTCATCTTATTTGTAAATAGTTTGTTGTAGTTAATTTTTTGTGTTATGTTTTCTAATTTTTATGAAAATGTGTTAAATGCCCCAAATTTTGAAAATGTATATGAAATTTGTAATGAGTATGATCACATCACTAATGAGTGCCCATTAAATTATACGGTTCAAGTTTTGCATATGAAGGATCAATTTCAATATTGGGCCCCGAAAATTTTTACCCAGACCATTATGTTGCAACGAGTTGTCCAAGTTATGGTTGAGAGAACGAACCTTATAATTTTTCATCCGATCTCACACCACCAAATGAATTTTGCCATTATCCATCATATGAGGACTCAACCGAACAAGAATTGGAAAATACTCTTTGCGAGTTTATGCTATACCAAATGGAAGTCAATGCTGAAATTAAAGATGACCTTATTGCATTGACTAATGCTATAATTACTATGCATTAAGAACAACATCTTGAGCATAGTCAATGTATTGAGGATGATCATCTCAGTGGAATACATATTGATATTGAATCTCCCACCACTCTAGATTGTGAAAAACTTAATGAAGATGTTATCTCACATGAGGCTAATGAGCCTAAGGTCATTTTGCCATCTACGTGTGGTGTTGAGATTCACGTTTTTCAACTTGGGAAGGGCATTGAAATAGAGATAAGTGTAGAAACTTTTAAAGAGAATTATATACTCCGTTGTTGGAATTGCATAAACTTGCTTGCATCTCTATTTGATTGAGATTTTTGAATCATTATCCTTTGAATTGTTGGATAGATTGGTTAGGAAGGGCATTTATACAACAAAACAATTTTAAAATCAAAAAAATCAATGGGCGCAAGCTCATATCCGAATTGAAGCTGGATTGACATAAGCCCTTTTTGTTTTGTTTTCATGTACATAGTAGTTAGACTGATTTTATTGTTATATTTTCCTTTTCATAATGTTGTAGTATAGATTTTAGCATGAAGTTATTTACCTCTTCCTAATTTGGACTAAATTCATTTTGAGCTACATCATAACAAATCTCCTTTAGTATCATGTTCGAGTCTAAGTTGGGGGGTGTAAACAAGTTTTTTTTGTATTTCATTTTACCTTTAATGTTTATATCAAAAGAAAAAAAGGGTGTATCTTATTTCCCATGTAACTTTTATTTTTTTCATTGCATGATTCATTGTGCATTGAGGACAATGCATGGTTCAAGTTTGAGGGTGAGGTGCACCATTTACATGTTCCACCACTTTTTGTATAGAATAGTTGGAAATGTAAAAATTTTAAAAATTTTGGATATTTTTTGTGGAAAATATCTAATATTGAAATATATTCCCCTACCCTAATTGTTATGGGATTTGCGATTGCTTGATCTTCATTTTGAACTTTTAACACATGAATACACCATAGAAGTGTATCTTATGTCTGAGTATCACACATATTTTTTCTTTCGAACTAACCCATAAGGGCACCTTGAATGTGCAATTTTGACAATTTACGGATTGAGTTCATATTTTAGAGCTTCACATGCATTATGGAGATGAAATAAGTACCCGTGTGAGCTTTAGTATCAATCCTTGTTGGAGAGAACTTACATTTACTCAAAGAAACAACTATTTCAAATTCAAAATTTGTTCAATAATCTCATTATACTTGCTTTGGTTAGAATGCATGTGGATAGTTGATTAACTTTGTCTTGAAATGCCAACATGCCTCTCTATTCTTATTTAGAAATGATCTTAGGCCATCTTTGAAATGTTCTGAGCCTTAGCCATTTTCTTAGAAAATTTTATCCCTAGTGCCATGATTGAGCCTAAGCCTTGGTACCAGTACCTTAGCTCTCTGAAATCGTGGTACCAATACCTAATCAACTTAGTACCAGTACCAAGGCCCAATTTTCTTCCAAATCTTTCCTTTTTCTATTTCAACTCATCCAACCTCATACCACATTCACCCAAACTCATAAAACATCAAATTATACTCAAAATATAGTCTATAAAGGTTCATTATACAACCCTTTAAGCAATATTACAAGTCCAAAACCAATTACACAAATTGATTTACAAAAATGCAACTTAAATCCACATTTCAGCTTCTTCTCAATAATGTCCCATGTGATGGCCATCGCCCGGTACTTGTCCTGCACCTAAAATGTTGTCCCCATTAAAGGTGAGTCATGCTTAATAGGATATCTCTTAAAGAGGCTACTCCCTAACCTAGATGCATATGAAATGATGCAATTCAACAATCAAACAAGCATTCATCCAAGAACAAACAAATTTAAGAAAAGAATGTCAAAATGCTATGACATGTTATGAGGTGAGACTCACAAATGCAACGTAACCCGAGCCCTCCACCAGCTCCCATAACACATGCGATGTCATACGTATCTATCCGGGTATTCCATGCCCCCGCCACTGATGTTACACATCCAATGACCATTTATAAATTCTGGGTCTTTCTTGGGGTGGGTATTTTTGGACTTTCACCAACGGGCACCCAACCGACACCGCATCTATGGACTTTCACCAACCGCTCCGTGTACGCCAACACACTTTATGAACTCAATACCAATGGAGTGCGTATCCAAATCACCAAGTCTTACACCCGAGGGATAATCTGGCCCTTCTTGCTAACCCCAACCCTATTTTAAATGTAACCTATGTGACTCAGTCGAACCTTAGTCTAACTTTTTCGAGCCCATGCATCATCCACCAATAATAGTATTTGATCAAAACCATGCACACACCCACACCAATATCACATGCCACAAAAGTGATATTTTTTGTGCATATACAATGTAATGTACAATTGTATTTCCAATGTCATGTTCATCATATCATAAGGGTAGCATGACATACACAATTTCCACAATGTCAATCATATGATGAGCATATAATTACATTCCACAATATCCACCAAGCATATTATATCATATCCATTCAATTAATATGTTTAATCCTTCCTCAGAATTTTATCAAACTTCAAAAGCACATAATCATGCCCAACACATCTCATTATCCATAAAATTCTCAATTCAAGCAATTTCAACAACACCCAATTCATGTAAAATTAGTTTTAACCATTTCTATACCCATTTTCACATTTCAACTACAATAGGTATGTGTCATACATGAGATTACATCTCTAACACCCTACTCATTTCATATTTTAATCTTAGGTTGAAACTAAACCTAGTTAGGAGAAAAACCCTAACTATTGAAGCATAAAACGAGTGGTAGAAACTCCAAGAAGCTCAAATCAAGCTTCAAACCTTGATTTTCAAAAAATATCAATCTTGAGACTTCAAAAAAATCCACAATTTTTGGTACATAGACATAGCTCTCCTCACATAGATTAACTTTGGTTTTTGGCCCGAAGCAATCTGATGAAAGAATCGCTCTATATCGCAAAATGAAGGTGAAGATGAGGGAGAGCTTCTCCCTCTTCTTTCTCTCTCTCTATTCCACAAATGTAGTGTAAATGGGGAGAAAATCTGATTTTCTTCCCTATTTATAGCCCTTAATACTTGGCCCACAACAAGCCACACATTCCATCTTTTTCTGATCCGATTTTATCCCAAATCAATTAAATTTGGTCCAATGTTATGTTTAACATATTTTATTTGATCTAAATCATGTTGATGCTTGTCTCTAAGGACATCACATTTGCATGAAAAACTTCTCTGGAAAAGATCTCAAGATTTTTCCATTTAATGGATATGTTGTCAACATTGGCTTCTAATGCAAAAAATAAATTTACAACATCACACAATTTAGTTTACACTAAATATTTTTTATGTTCTTGCATCCTCAAAGTCTCAAACTGAGAGGTGTACCTTTGGAGTCTAGACATCTAAACCATGGTGGTCCCTTTGTGAAAGACTACCAAGATGTCTTATGCTTCTTTGGAGGTCACATAATTTGCAATCTTGCAGAACTCATTAGTTGTCATGGCTAGGGGTGTCCATGGGCCGGGCCGAGCTAGGCCCGCGAAATTTTTTTCAGGCCGGGCCTGGGTAATATAGATCCAAGCCCTTACCCAAGTGAATTATTGGGCGGTCCGGGCTGGGCTTCGGGCTGGGGTAGGCTACCCGCAGCCCAACCCGTGAGCCTATTGGGCAGGCTTGTTGGGCGGGCCTGTTTGTGGACTTTTTTATATACATCTTTATTTAAAAATAATGAATATTTTTGTAACTTAATATTTGTGTGAATTATATTTTTGAATCAAAAGTAAAGTCAAAATGGATAAAAATAAAATAATGAACTATATCTAATAGAATGAATAAATCTCAACTAGGTTGACACAACCACCTACTAACTTATCTATCATTTGCATTACTCTACCATTTAAAACTTGTATGCTTAATACATGGAAAAGAAAATAATACGTTATTTATAATATCTAAATTTTTAAAACTTCAAATTTCGATATTGAGAGACTTATTTCAAAGTTTCAAATTTAATGGTCTAAAAGTATAACTTTTTTTCAAAGGAAATGTAGGGTAGGCTGGGCTGGCTTGCGGGCGGGCTTTCGAGCCGGGCTTCGGGCCGGGTAATGGGTTTGGGGGCAAACTCAAACCCTCTTTTAAGGGATATTAGGCTCGGACTTAGGCAAGCCAACTATCGGGCTTCGAGCCTATTTTTTTCGGGCTGGGTAACGGGACTCGTGGGTAACCCGGCCCATGGACACCCCTAGTCATGGCATTAAAAATCACATTCAAACCCTTAGAATTCCACCCCACCGATTCAATTTTAACTTTAGTCCACGCCTTTGGGGATTTGACTTCAGCCACTACTTCACCACCTTTAACCGGAGTGGTAGCGATCATTCAACCATATGGTGGCTTGGTCTGATCTTTGAATCAACTTGGGTATGCTCTCATTAATGCCTTAGCTTATTGTCAAGCATTTAAATGAATGCCAAATTTTAGGGTCCAAATTTTAAAAGTTCAAATCAATATCTAATTTTGTTATGTCCAAAATTACTCTCTACTTGGTTTAACCCAAATTTTAGATGATCTCCATAAAATTTGTCACTTTAGTAAAATAGGACTCTTTATTTTTTTAATTTTTTTTGTATTTTAGATATGATTCAAATTTTTAGGATAATAGTTCAATGTGAGCTTTGATTTCAGTGTTTTTAACTATTTTGGGTGTGTTTATAGTTGTATTCCACTCACTCACATAGAAAATTTATATACATTATTTCTTTTGGTAAAAATCTATAAAATTGGTTCCTTTTTTGTGTTAATATAAATTTTCAGTCCAAATAATTTATGCTTAAATTGTGTATGTTATCAAAATTTTGTGCTTCATGCATGCACATAACTCATGGGTAAAGAATGATTCTTTGTTATCTTAAAATTATTATTTGCCCATATATTTTATCATTAAATTACTTGTTCAAAACTTAAATTGTTAAAATCTTATTTATGACCAACTAAGATTAAATAAATTAACTATATTATTTATTGAAAAAGATATATTGCCAAAATTTGAATACAAAAACTTGATCAATATTTTGCATTTCAAAAAAAAATCAATAAATAAATAAATTATAATATATTAATAAACAAAATATTAATAGGACAGCATATAAATGTTTTCTCTAAGGCACCGCTTTACCTTTGGCTGCCCCTGTTTCTTCTCACACGATGGTTATGTGACGTGATCAAATGCCATTAGAGTTCCTAACTATTGATTAATAGAAGGGTGCATTAAATACAAACCCAAAGCAAAAGGAATGTAATTTAAATTTAAAAGAGTAATGCTATTTAGACTTAAAAATTTGATCTAATTTAATGACCTAAAGATGTGATTGCATTGTAACTGTTGTATTAACACCAAGTTTCAATTTTTTATGAGACTTACAGTCAACCCAAGTGCTATAATGAATTAGGTCAACAAATTAAATTAACAAATTCGGTCCAAATAACATTTCTCATTTCAAAAATGACAAGGGTACCTTTGAAATTTCAGGAACCCTAAGGATTCATTTGGTTAGGAAGAAAAAAATTATAGACAAGTGAAAATGACAGAAAGTGAAGTGAAGTGAAAGAAAAAAAAATGAGAAAAAATATATTTTCATGTATATATTTGGTTAGCATGAAAAATTTGTGAGAAAATTTTTAAAACTTTTTATTCTATTGTTTGAAAGAAAAGAAAGTTACAATAATTTTTTTAATTGTCTAAATTACCCTTAATAATAAGGTAAAAAACACAATTTCCTCTCGAACTTTAGTATCCATTTTAAATTGGCCCCTGAACATTCAATTGTACAATTTTAGCCCTTATACTCTTACATCTGTACCAATCAACCCATTTTGTCTATTTCTGACGTTAAAGCTAACGGGAATAGGGAAACTATGAGGAGCTAAGGGTATAATGAACATTATACTCAATGGAGCTGGGTTTTGGAGCCAAACGTCCTCCCCTGTGCCTCCTCGAGAATGCCAATTTGCATATTTAATTAGGGTTCATCCCTCAAATTCATTTTGTATCCACTACCACAAATTCATTGTGGATCCCTATGTAGAAATTCATTGCAAGGATGATTGAGAAGAAGAAGTTACAGTTTGCAAAAGAGGGTTTGTGTTCATCAATCAGACATGCCTTGGTCAATCCGAGCAATGGATGTTGTTTTTAATCCAGATCAAGTTTATGATAAGTGTGAAATTGTTAATTCATTTGTACATGTGAAAGTGCTAAAAGTAGGAGTTGTTTATATAGTTATTGGATTTGAAAAGTGTAGATGATGTTGGGTTTTGTTTTGAACTGGTTTAATATTCTACTAGCTCTTGTTTCGAATTGATTTAGTTTATTTTTACCATATTCCTTAATCTGAGTGGGAGACAAAGCATTGTCTTGTGTTTTTTTTATTCTTTTTTATGGTACACCATATAGTAGGTATGAATGAAGATGTTTTATAACTTTTTGCACATGTGTGATGTAAAACTCGGGTAAATTTAAACTTTTTAAGGAAAAATGGCAAAACGGTAATTTGTCACTATAGTGCGGCTTGAAAACTTGTATTTTTCTAAATCTCGGATGACAAAAAGGACCTCACCGTTGGATTCATCTCACAGAACTTAGTTACCTAGACAATTTTTGTTGAATTCTGAGATAGTCTGATTTTTTGCGTTTTATGAGACGATTGGGTGTCGGGTGACCTCAAAAACGTCCCCAAAAATAAATTTTATAAAATTTTCTTATAATTTAATTTAAGTTCATATAAAAATAATTTGAACTTAAACCGGGACCAAATTAAGTCATTTCGAGACAAACGGACCTAAAAATAGGGAACGTGCGATGCGACATGGACCACGCAATTAAAGAGTATAAATATAGGAGAAATATTTAATTTCTCCCCATTTCTATCAGTTGGCACACGTTAGAAGAGAAAAGAGAAAAAGGAAAAATAAACATTTCCACCTTCTCCCTACGATCTACGGAGCTCCGTTGGTTGAATTGACTCGGACCAAAAGTTAAAGTTGATCACATTGACAAGGACTACGCAACCATACCAAGAATGAAGGATATCACCAAAGATCCAAAGAGAAGATTTTGGGGAAATCAAATGTTTTGGGCTTCGTAGGTATTCTTGGGCTTGGGAGGTATTCTTGAAAGTTCTACCCTTTATTTTACGGTTCAAGGGGTAGGGATCCCTCCTACTTTGGTTTATTTCTAACCAATGGTGTCCATAGGAAATGTTTAGGTGTATAGAAATTACCTATTGTTATGGAAATGAGGAAATGAGTGTAAAAATGGCTTAGACCGATTTCTAGTTGAATTTGGTATAGGGAAAATATTTGTATAATTTCTTGGAACTTGTTATTATGTGGGCAATTTTGTGTGATAACATGATTGGTGCCTTAAAGGTGTTTGTTAAATGTCTATGTAAGAATTAAGTTTGTTATGGCATGAATGATGTATAACATGCTTGTGATATTGTCGTTGATGTATGCTTTGTGATATATTAACAGTGTGATAGATTTTGGCGATTACATGCATATGATGTAAGTTGGCATGGAATATGATGATGTATGGTTTAAATTGCTCATTTGGCATTCATTGTATTTTGGGCATAAAATTGGCATCTCATTCCTAAGCATTAGGCATGAGTGTGGGTGTGTGTACATGGTTTAATCAAACACTTCTCTTGGTGCTTGATAAGTAGACTCGGGAAGGCTAGATCGAAGATCCGTCCAATTGCATGTTGCATGAAAAACGTGTGTCAGGTATAGCAAGAAGGGATAGATTCTCCCTCGAGTGAAAAACTCAGCTACTTGGTTCATACACTCCCCTGCGGTGGAATTCGGAAAAAGTGTAATGGCGTATGGAGCTAGCAATGTGATTCCAAAATCCAATACCCAATAAAGACACATGATTTTGTTTTATAAAGTACTCATTTGACGGGTAATATCCAACAATGATTTGGTTTTATAAATACATTTGCATTGTATTGTGGGAATTGGTGAGGACTCGGGTTAAAGTGCATGAGTGAGTTGCTTGTTGTTTTCCGTTGTAGTATCCTAACCTCTTAACATCATCCCTCAATTGTGTATGGCTTATAGGAATGGGGGAGTGTCACTCTCCCTTGGAATGATGCAAGAGATGGGGCAACGGAATGGTGGATGGAATGGAATGAAATGAACAAAATTTGTGTGTGGAATTAAATGCGTATGTAAACAAAAGTGCTCCCCAAGCGCAAGGAGTCTTTTGAGTGTCGTGTTTTACTTGAAAAAGTATTCCAATGTCGTCTCCTTAGGGAAGAAAAGTTCAAGTGTGTGAAAGTGATTTTGTGAACAAAAGAAAAAGTGTAAAATCTTGTAGTTGGTTTTGGTGAGTTTTGTTCTTAATGAAAATGCAAGAAAACAAGTGTTGGATAATCCAAAGAGGTCATTCCAATGGGAATCTCAACTCAACTCGAAACCTTCCTCCAATGGTACATAGATGAATGATTGATTCGTGGGAAGTTAGGGACGAGATGGAGGTGAGGATCCAAGCATACACCGTGATAATGCCTACGGTGTATTAAGAACTCATAACCAAATGGAGGTGAGGATCCAAGCATAACCCGTGACCAGGCCTATGGGATATCAAAGACTCACAACCACGTTCACTCTCAACCCAGTCAAACCGAACCATCGTACACCGAGAGGAGGAAAGAAAATGAGTTGAAATGGAAAGCCCAAGAGGAGGTTTCCCTTGAATTAGCCAACTAAAAAGCTAGCTACTCATGAAAGCAAGAAACAAATACATAATACTGAAATGGAGCATGAAACTTAACTTAATGCAAGAAAACTTGAACTATAAAGAAAGAAATACAATACCCATTTTAGAACTAAAAATGAAGAAAGCTTGAAAACATTAATGGTGAAATGAAGAACATGTAACTAAACTTGAAATGAACTTGAAGTAAATGACATTAAGGTGCAAGAGTTAAAGATTACAAGAGATTAAAAGCTTACCACAACTGAAATGGAAAGGAAAATGCAAAAAACATAAGCTTTCTAATCACTATTCATCATCTTCGCATTGACCTACTCCTAGCTTAGGTAGCCACCTCTTCAAAGCTTGTGAATGTTGAATATATGGAGTGTGTGCCTTCAAATTTCATCCATGGGGGTTCCCTCTAGCTATGTGAAAGGCCTCGCATCAATAGGGGGTTGAATGGATGGGTATGGAAGGCATAGCTTGCATTCCCCATGTGACACCCCTAAAATCGGGGGTCCCGTTGACAACCCATCAACCCTCGGAAAAGTCCGTGAGTGCCGCTTGATCCGACATCACGCAAATATTATTCTGTTACCGAAATCTTACATCACACGTAACACCCGTGTTCCTTTAATCATTTAATTCAACGGAGGTCCAATGTGCCTCAATATACCTTATTTAATGTCCATTTGTATCATTAGAACTAAAGAAAACAAAGCTCAAAAGGTTGGCAAAACAATTTTAAATTTTCAGATTTTTTGAAGAGCTACCGGTAGGTGTTTGTTAGACCTACCGGTAGGAGTTCTACTTGTAAGCTATCGGTAGCTTTTTCCTACTGGACAGGTACTACATGTTAGCTACCGGTAGGTTTTGCCTGCTGGACGGGTACTACTTGTTAGCTACCGATAGCTTTTGCCTACTGGACAGGTACTACCTGTTAGCTACCAGTAGGTTTTGTCTAGAATTTTATGTTTCATCAGTTTTTCATTTCCAATCCAACCAAAACCTTTCCAATTTCATCCCAAACATGTATAAATATATTTTCTACATTATACATGATTCATACAAGTCTATTACAACCCATTCCATACAATTCACATGCCAAAATGGAATTAAACCAAAAGTTTTCCATAAAATTTGGTTCAAGAGCCACAACCCGGCTCTTCTTCACCTTTGAGGCCCCGAATGTGTGTCATCCACCGGAATATGCCCCCGTACCTGAAATGTTTCCTGTATAGGGTGAGCCAACACCCAGTAGAACATTTCCTACAGAGGTTACTCCCCACCTAAGTGCATATGAATGTATACATGCAACAACACTCAACCAATATCCATTCCAATGCAAGAATATGCAATTCATGTTGGAATCTATCGTGTCATGCCAAAAATTGAGATGAGACTCACTCAAGCACATTAACCCAAGCCTTCACCTGCTCTCACCACACTATGCAATGCAAGTGTAAAATATTTATCCTTGATTAAGTACATCCAAAGATCATTTTGAAACAAAACTCGTGTGTTCATAAAAACCAATTCATTTCTGGATGTCTCCTATCAAATGAATCATTTATATAACCAAAATCCATGTGTCTTTATTTAGGTAGTGTACTTTTGGTGTTGCACCGCCAACTCCACACACCGATACACTTTTTTGGACTTGCACCATCGGAAGTGTATAAACCAATAGCCAAGCCTTGCACCCGAGGGGGGATCTATCACTTCTTGCTAAACCCGACACAAGTTTTCCATGTATGCAACCGTGCGACTCAGTTGGATATTCAACCATTTTCCCAAACCCACCCATCAAAACACCAAGTGTGGTGATTGATCCAATCATGCACAACATACACCCACACTCATGCCTAAGCCCTTGAACGTGATGTTTTCATACACATGCAATGTAATGAACCATTGTAATGCCAACATCATTCTCAATGTAATTAATGCCAATGAGCCAATTTAAACACATATCATGTCCCATATGTAATGAATGTCATATGGAAAAATTAAACCACACATCACAACATGTGTCATGGCAATTTATATTAATGCATATAATTACCATATCTATCACAATGTTAATATATCAACATTTGTATCCAATTCATTCCTAAGTATACTATCACATAATCCATGTCAATAACACACTTAAATCACAAGACACATTATAAACACATAGCATGCCCACATAAACTCAATTTTCAAGAGTTTACTTAAATACATCCACATATCAAAGTCAAGATTCAAGGGATTTAACAAATGAATTCCCTATGCCAAACCCAACTAGGAATTAGTCTAGGCCAATTCCGCACCCATTTTCTCATTTCAATAGCCCTAGTCAAGTGACCTAGGTCATTATGAACCCTTACCCATTCTATAGGACAACCTAGGTAAGAAATAAATCAAAGTAGGAGAAACCCTACCTCTTGGAGCGTAAATAGAATAGTAGAAGCCTCAAGACACCCTTCTAGCTCCCAAAATCTTGATTTTTCCAAAATCTTCCTCTTGGATCTTCGGTGAAACTCTTCGTTCTTGGTACATACACGTAGCCCTCGTCGCGTAGATGAAGTTTAGTTCTTGGTCCAAGCGATTACGATCGACGAAACACCTTGGATCGTAGAAGAAAGGTAGAAATTTCTAAGTTTTTCCTTCTCTTTTCTCTCCACTCTTCCGAAGTCTGCACTCAGCTAAGAATAGGGTGAGAAATATCTAATTTTTCAGATATTATCCCCTATTTATACTTTTAATTGCGCGGTTTGCATTACCCCGCTCGTTTATCACTTTCGGGTCCATTTTTAACCCGAAACTACTTAATTAAATTCTGATTTTAGTTTAAATTAATTTTATTTGAACTTTTACCCAGTTATAAAGAAATTTTATAATTTTCATTTTTGGGGATGTTTAAAAGTTCATTTGTCATCCAATTATCTCGAAAAATGTGTAAAATTCGTCTATCTTAAAATTTCACGAAATTTGACGTGGTAACTCAATCTCGTGATATGAATCCAACGATGAGGTCCGTTGTGTCATCCAAGCTTTAGAAAAATGCCGATTTTAAACCCGCATTATAGTGACAAATTACCATTTTGCCCTCTATAGGAAAAATTTCAAATTTTTCCAAATTTTACATTCTTCCACCTTAAAAGAATTTCGTCCTTGAAATTCACACACACACACTTAACCACATGCATATGCAATAATGACATTATACTTAAAATTTTAAAACTTGTACCTTCATCCTCGAATAGAAACGGATAACTGGTACGAATAGTGTCCTCGCGCTCCCATGTCACCTCCTCCACTCCCCGGTGCTGCCACAGTACCTTCACTAGCCTCACGGTCTTATCTCGCAAAACCTGATCCCGGCTATCCATGATGCGCATCAATCCCTCCTCAAAGGTCCCATCAGCATCAACCACAAGTTCTCCCCATTCCACCACATGAGTCAGATCTGGGGTGTATTTTCAGAGTATAGAGACATGAAATACCGCGTGAATACCCGATAGATTTTGCGGTAACGCCAACCGGTAAGCAACTGTACTCACCCTCTCAAGTACCTCGAAAGGCCCAATGTACCTCGGTGACAGCTTTCCCCGCTTGGCAAACCTGACCACTCCTCTTTTAGGCATCACCTTCAAGAATACATGATCTCCCACCTCAAACTCTAGAGGTCCCCGTCGTTTGTCGGCGTAGCTCTTCTGCCAGCTCTGAGCCATGAGAAGACGATTCTGTATAAGGTCCACCTTCTCCGAGGTGTCTTTAACCAATTTCGGACCTGTAGAGGGTCTCTCTCTCACCTCCGTCCAACATACCAAAGATCAACAGGGCCTCCCATATAATGCCTCATAGAATGTCATCTGTATGCTCGCTTGGTAACTATTGTTGTAGGCAAACTCTACCAAGGGTAAGTGATCTTCCCAACTACCCTTGAGATCTAGGACACATGCCCGTAGCATGTCCTCTAACCTCTGAATAGTCCTCTCAGACTGACTGTCCATTTGGGGATGAAAAGTAGTGCTCATCATCAATTGTGTCCCCATAGCTTGCTGAAAACTCTCCCAAAAATGAGCCGTAAACTTGGGATCCCGATCTGATACTATAGATACGAGCACCCCGTGTAACCGAACAATCTCCCGTATATACAACCTGTAGAATTTCTCCAGTGTGAAGGTCATTCGCATAGCCAAAAAGTGTGCCGACTTCGTAAGCTGGTCCACTATCACCCACACCACGTCATGTCCCCGCGATGTTCGTGGCAAGTGAGTCACAAAATCCATCGTGATATACTCCTACTTCCACTCAGCTACCTCCAAAGGCTGGAGAAATCTCGTTGTTCTCTGGTATTCAGCCTTAACCTGCTGACACGTGAGACATCGTCTAACAAAATTCCCAACATCTTTCTTCATCTCACTCCAATAATATTGGCGACGAAGATCCTAGTATGTCTTCGTGCCATTTGGATGCACAAAAAATCGGGAACAATGGAACTCTCTAAGAATCTCCTCTCTGAGTTCTATCGACTGGGGAACCACAATTCTTCCCCTAAATCGAAAACTACCATCCGAGTGAATACCCCAACCCTTATCACCTATACATAACCGTACCCAATTTCTGATGGACGATAACTCCGTATCCTGTCCCTGGGACTCAATCACTCTGCTCAGTAGGGGAAGGTATAGCCACCAAACTCCCTAAAGTACCCTGAGTCTGAACCATGTATCGTAGCCCGAACTGTCCTACAGTCTCGGGCATCTACCACTCCCGGGAAGCCACACTAGCCAAGCCTACCCGTGACTTCCTGCTGAGTGCATCAGCCACCACATTTGCCTTACCAAGATGATAATGCAAAGTAAAGTCGTAGTCCTCTAGAAACTCCATCCACCTGCGTTGCCTCATGTTGAGGTCCCGTTGTGTAAAGATGTACTTCAGACTTTTGTGATCCGAAAACACCTCGAACTGTTCATCATAAAGGCCTCGAACTGTTCACTATAAAGGTAGTGGCGCCAAGCCTTCAAGGCAAAGATAATGGCCGCCAACTCCATGTCATGTGTGGGGTAACTCTGCTCGTGGTTTTTTAACTGCCGAGAACCATAAGCCACCACCCTCCTGGATTGCATCAATACACAATCAAGTCCGTCCTTAGAGGCATCATAGTACACGGTATACCTCTGTCCCCTTTCCAAAACTATCAAAATAGAAGCAGAAGTAAGTCTCTGCTTCAACTCCTAGAATGCCTTCTCACATGCATCATTTCACTCAAACTTGACCTCCTTCTGGATCAACTTGGTCATAGGAGTAGCTAATCAAGAGAAGTCCTCAATGAACCTGCTATAGTACCCTGCCAATCCCAAAAAACTATGTATCTTGAAGACTGACTTTGGCCTCTCCCAATTCATAACTGCTTCAACCTTTTCTAGGTCCACATATACACCCGAAGTCGACACCACGTGTCCCAAAAATTTCACTTCAGTAAGCCAAAATTCACACTTGCTGAACTTGGCGTACAACTGATGAACTCTCAACACCTGGATAACAATCATCAAGTGACCCTCATGCTCCTTCTCAAACTTGGAGTAGATCAAGATGTCATCAACAAAAGACTACAACAAACTGATCTAGGTAGGGTTGAAACACCCTATGCATGAAATACATGAATATTGTCGGAGCATTCGTCAATCCGAAAGGTATGACTGTGAACTCGAAATGCCCATACCGCGTCCTAAACGCCGTCTTAGGGATATCCGTCTCCCTAACCCTCAATTGATGGTAACCGGTGTGGAGATCTATCTTGGAGTAGACCCGCGCTCCTCTCAGTTGATCAAACAAGTCATCAATCCTCAGCAAGGGATATCTATTCTTGATAGTAACCCTATTCAACTACCGATAATCTATGCATAGTCGAAGGGTTTTGTCCTTCTTCTTGGCAAACAACACTAGAGCGCCCCAAGGTGAAGTGCTCGGTCTAATGAAGCCCTTGTCCAATAATTCTTGTAACTGGACCTTGAGGTCCTACAACTCGGCTGGTGCCATCCTATGTGGAGTCATAGAAATAGGCGACGTACCAGGATACAACTCAATATTGAAGTCTACATTCCTATGTAGAGATAATCCCAGTAGTTCATTCAAAAAAAACATCCTTATACTCATATACAACTCGAGGTAGACCCGACTTTTGTCTCACCTCGTCTTCCAAGGTAAGGCTTACAAGTCAACCCATCAACTGTCCGTGCCATCTTGAGTCATACACGGCTTGGGGTAAAGCATTATGCTTTTCCCCATGGAACTTAAAACAGACACCATCAGGTGTGTAAGCAGTGACCTTCTTCCTATCATAATCAATGACGACCCGATGTACCGCCAACCAATCCATCTTGAGGATTACATCAAACTCCAACATGTCCATGACCCTAAGGTCCACGATGAGTAGAATCCCCGAGATCTCTAACTCACAGTTCTGACATACCTGATTAACTCTCACCCTAGCTCCAAGGGAAAAACTCACATGCAATGGATTTTTAAGGTCTCAACCTCTAAGCCCAAGTCTTTCACACAAGATGCAGTGATAAAAGAATGCGATGCACCAAAATTAAATAATACTCTAGCCCATAAGCGAGAGAGTAGGAATGTGCCCACCGACAGATCTGCTGGCTCATTCTGTGGCACCATAGCATAGACACGCCCCTGGGTTCCCGAAGTCTCGGCTTATAAGCCCTGGCCTCGACCTCGACCCATGCCCTGACCCATCTGGCCTGATTGCAAAGTATCCACTCGTGAAGTAGTAGGGGCCTGTGTAACACCCTAGAACTGATATTGGCTCCCCTGGCCCATGGTGGGGTAGAGAGGAATATATTGTATTTGTGGTTGTCCCATCGAAGTCTGGGACTGAGATGACCCGTAACCCTGGGATCCCTTCCTCTAAGGGTAATCCCATTTCATGTGACCCGGCTGATGGCAATGGAAACATGCCCGTGAGCCTACCTGGCTGGGAGCCCTGAAGTGTCTCTCGCCTTGGAGGATTGACACTAGCCTTGGCCTTGATGGCCGCGGCCCTGCCCTTGAGGAGCAAAAATCCTTTTTTCTTTCCTAAGCTAGAAGAAGAGGATTGACCCTCTCTCTTCTTGTCTTTAACACCCACTTCCTGAATGTTTCGTGCATCTTCTACCTCTCTCTCAATGGCCACAGCTGTCATGACCATCGAGTCAAAGTCTTGCAGAAAAAGACCCACAATCTTGCCTTAGATGGACAGCTTCAAGCCATCCTCGAACTTCCTCACCTTGGCCATGTCAGTGACCACATAGTCATCGGCAAAATGTTCTAATTTCGTGAACTTAGCCATGTATTCCATCACCGTCATCGTCCCTCGTCACAAGTCTAAGAACTTTAGGGCATTTGCATGTCTTGCGGCCCCTGAGAAATACATGCCCATGAAGAGCTCCTTGAACTCTACCCAAGTCATAGCCTCCAAATTATTGGAGTCCTTCACCCAATCCCACCACAATTGGGATTCCCCCTCTAGCTAGAATGTTGCTAAGGTTATCTTGGTGGCGTCAGAAGTGATCTCCATAGCCCTCAATACCTTATCAACTTGTAGGAACCAATGATCAGCCACCATAGGATCCGCCCCTCCCATGAAGATTGGAGGCTGATGTGCCTTGAATTTCTGGATGTTGCTTAAGCCTCCTTGTCCTCCACTTGCACCAGTCTGTGCAATGGTGGTAGTCGTAGCACTAGCTTGTGCTATGGTAGCAGCTGTCGTACCAATAGCCTCCATTAAGGCTTGTTGGTCAAAAGTCGGTGGTGGTTGGTTATTGTTTCGTCCACCCCGACGTCCCCTTCCTATAGTTGTCATCTACACACATGCCAGATAACAATAGAGCATTTATTTAGTATCCCATGATAGGGACCAAACTTGAAACATTGAGATTTATCTCCTTGTTTCCCTAGTAGAGTCTATATCCCCACTAGTAAACATTTATACCTTGAACTATCCCGTTCATTTCTTTTCTGACCCCCAAGGTTATGTTTTCTAACCCTAGTATCCCTTTCCATATACATTTTACCATGTATATCATTCACATAATCACATAGTACGTAATCATGTAACACAATATAAGCACATAAGATGAAATGTACAATGCATGCAATGGTCTAAACTCAATGTCCATCAAGCCCTAAGTAATCCGTATACCTATGCTCTGATACCAAGCTGTGACACCCCTAAAATCGGGGCTCCCGTTGACAACCCATCAACTCGCAAAAATGCCCTGTGAGTGTCGCTTGATTCGACATCACGCTAATATTATTTTGTTACCGAAATCTTACATCACACGTAACACTCGTGTTCCTTTAATCATTTAATTCAACGAAGGTCCAATGTGCCTTAACATACCTCATTTAATGTCCATTTGTATCATTGGAACTAAAGAAAACAAAGCTCAAAAGGTTGGCAAAACAAATTTAAATTTTTAGATTTTTTGAAGAGCTACCGGTAGGTGTTTGTTAGACCTGCCGGTAGGAGTTCCACCTCTAAGCTACCGGTAACTTTTTCCTACTAGACAGGTACTACTTGTTAGCTACCAGTAGGTATTGCCTGCTGGACAGGTACTACCTGTTAGCTACAGGTAGGTTTTGTCTGCTGGACAGGTACTACTTACCGGTAGGTTTTGTCAAGAATTTTATGTTTCATCAGTTTTTCATTTCCAATCCAACCAAAATCTTTCCAATTTCATCTCAAACATGTATAAAGATATTTTCTACATTATACATTATTCATACAAGTCTATTATAACCCATTCCATACAATTCACATGCCAAAATGGAATTAAACCAAAATTTTTACATAAAACTTAGTTCATGAGCCACAACCCTGCTTTTCTTCACTTTTGAGGCCCCAAATGTGTGTCATCCAATGGAATATGCCCCCGTACCTAAAATATTTTCTGTATAGGGTGAGCCAACGCCCAGTAGAACATTTTCTATAGAGGCTACTCCCCACCTAAGTGCATATGAATGTATACATGCAACAACACTCAACCAATATCCATTCCAATGCAAGAATATGCAATTTATGTGTGGAATCTATCGTGTCATGCCATGAATTGAGATGAGACTCACTCACGCACATTAACCCAAGCCTTCATCGGCTCTCACCACACCATGCAATGCAAGTGTAAAACATTTATCCTTGATGAAGTACATCCAAAGATCAATTTGAAACAAAACTTATGTGTTCATAAAAACCAATTCATTTCCGAATGTCTCCCATCAAATAAATCATTTATATAACCAAAAACTATGTGTCTTTATTTGGGTAGTGGACTGTTGGTGTTGCACCGCCGGCTCCACACACTGATATACTTTTTTGGACTTGCACTGTCGGAAGTGTATAAACTAATAGTCGGGTCTTGCACCTGAGGGGCGATCTATCCCTTTTTGCAATACCCGACACAAGTTTTCCATGTATACAACCATGCGACTCAGTAGGATATTCAACCTCACTTTCCCGAGCCCACCCATCAAAACACTAAGTATGGTGATTGATCCAACCATGCACAACATACACCCACACTCATGCCTAAGCCCTTGAACGTGATGTTTTCATACACATGCAATATAATGAATCATTGCAATGCCAACATCATGCTCAATGTAATGAATGCCAATGTGATGTGGAACCCGCCGGAATAACGAGATCCAACAACGAAAAGAACCCAAGATCGTTTTACAATCAGATTTTACGGTAGACCTTGACCTGTTGTTTACGACAAACAAGAACCTTGGTATATAGACCTCAACCCGCTGTTTGTGAAACAAGAACCTCGGTATAAGGGAAGATGCCACAAACGGTGTGGAAACCCGTTTGATAAGTCGTTGATGAACGCCATGGAGAATTCCGATAAGTTCGTTTAGTTCTTCGAAGAACTAAAGAGAAAACACTCTCAAAATTTGCTGAATAATAATCCCCATTTTCATTGATTTGAATGCCTATTTATAGGCTGGTCATTACAAGGATTAGGAAACTTCCTAAAATAGCTATCCTATTTAAGAAATATCTCTTACTTGTGGGTAAATAAATATCTCTTACTTTCCTAAGACTCTTGAAGAAAAAAAAAGGAAAGACATTCAGCCCTTTAAATGGTTGATCACATGCCTAAATAGAAAAAGGAAAGTATTTGGCATACAAGCCTTACAATTAGACCCTAAAAAGAGTGAATAGTGCACGGGGTTACTGTAGCATGAATAGTGCAATGCTACAGTAACTACGAAACCCTAGTTCTTAATAAATAAAACATGTGGGCTAAGCATCCTCAAGCCCACTTATTAATAATTCAAATCCTTTAGACAAATTGGAGGCCTTAACAACAAGAAGCCCATCTAATCTTAGCCTTAGCCCCTAGCTGGATTCTTCTAGAACTTGAATCATGTTGATGAATCTTTGTTGCCCAAGTGGATCATGGTCAATGGGCCTCCACGAAATTTCTTGATTCCATGCCTCTTGAATTAGTCCATTGAGTACCTCTTTAAACTTCCTTGCTTGTGCTCTCGTAACTGGCCCACTTGGAACTTGAACTAAATCTCTTGAAGTTGTGTTATGATTTGCATCATTCCCCTCCTCTTGAAAAGGATTTTCCCTCAAATCATCACCTACATTAAAAGGACTCAAATCAGTAACATTAAAAGTAGCACTTACATTGTACTCACCAGGTAAATCTAGCTTGTAGGCGTTGTCATTGATGCGCTCTAGGACTTGGAAAGGACCATCTCCCCTTGGAAGCAATTTGGAATGTCTTTTCGCTGGAAATCTCTCTTTTCTCATATGCAGCCAAACCCAATCTCCGGGCTAAAAAATTAGCTTGTGACGTCCCTTGTTGGCTTGTTTTGCGTATTGCTCTATTCTTCGCTCAATGTTGAGTCTTGCTTTCTCATGAATCTGCTTAACAAAGTTAGCTTTCTTCTTGCCATCTAAATTAATATGCTCAGTCAAAGGTAAAGGAGATAAATCCAATGGGGTTAAAGGATTAAATCCATACACAATTTCAAATGGTGAAAATTTAGTAGCAGAATGAATGGATCGGTTATAAGCAAACTCAACATGTGGTAAAGATTCTTCCCATGTTTTGATGTTCTTTTTAATGATTGCCCTCAATAAAGTAGACAAAGTCCTATTTACTACTTCAATTTGACCATCAGCTTGTGGATGACAAGTAGTAGAAAACAATAGCTTTGTACCTAGCTTACACCACAAGGTCTTCCAAAAATAGCTCAGGAACTTAGCATCTCGATCTGAAACAATTGTTCTAGGCATGCCATGTAATCTCACAATCTCTCTAAAGAACAAATCAGCAACATGCGAAGCATCATCCGTTTTGTGACATGGAATGAAGTGTGCCATCTTAGAGAATCTATCCACAACCACAAAAATTGAATCTCTCCCATGCTTAGTCCTAGGCAATCCTAACACAAAGTCCATTGAAATATCAATCCATGGCTCACTAGGAATTGGTAAAGGAGTATACAAACCATTGGGCTGTACTCTGGATTTAGCTTGCCTACATGGGATACATCTACCACAAATTCTCTCAACATCTCTTTTCATGTGAGGCCAATAGAAGTGTTCTTGCAACACTGCTAAAGTCTTTGCAACTCCAAAATGTCCCATTAATCCCCCCACCATGAGATTCCTGCATTAACAACTCCCTCAAGGAACAATTAGGCACGCATAACTTATTCTCTTGAAATAAGAATCCATCAAGCCTAAAGAACTTACCATTACCGATTTTCACACAAGTCCGGTATTCATCAAAAAATTCGTGATCATCAGCGTATAAATTTTTAATGTGCTCAAAACCAAGGAATTTTGCATCAAGTGTAGAGAGTAATGCATACCTGCGAGAAAGTGCATCGGCGACCACATTCTCCTTACCTTGCTTATACCGGATAATGTATGGGAACGTCTCAATGTACTCCACCCATCGGGCATGCCTTTTATTTAGCTTGTGCTGGCCCTTCAAGTGTTTCAAGGACTCATGATCGGTGTGAATCACGAATTCCTTAGGCCATAGGTAGTGTTGCCAAGTCTCTAAAGCTCGAACCAATGCATACTACTCCTTATCGTAAGTTGGGTAGTTTAAGGCTGCCCTGCTTAGTTTCTCACTGAAGTAAGCAATTGGTCGTCCTTCTTGCATAAGCACTGCTCCTATGCCAATACCTGAAGCATCACATTCAATCTCAAACGTTCTCAAAATGTTAGGTAAAGACAATAAGGGGGCGTTGGTCAGCTTCTCTTTGATTAATTGAAATGCCTTTTCTTGTTTTTCACCCCATCTAAATCCAACGTTCTTCTTGATCACTTCGGTAAGTGGTGCGGCTATGCTACTAAAGTCCTTCACAAACTGCCGATAGAAACTAGCAAGTCCATGAAAACTACGAACATTACTTACACTTGTGGGACTCGGCCATTCTTGGATTGCATGTACCTTCTCTTTGTCAACCTGTATACCTTGTGCACTAACAACATAACCCAGAAATACAAGCTTATCGGTATAAAACGTACACTTCTTTAGATTAGCAAACAACTTTTCTTTCCTAAGCACATCTAGAACAGATTTCAAATGTATTACATGATCGTCCATGTTTTTGCTATAAATGAGTATATCATCAAAGTAGACAACAACAAATCTACCTATAAATTCACGCAAAACATGATTCATAAGTCTCATAAAGGTGCTCGGAGCGTTAGTCAATCCAAAGGGCATAACTAACTATTCATACAAACCATATTTTGTTTTAAAGGCTATTTTCCATTCATCTCCTTCTTTTATTCTAATCTGATGATAACCGCTCTTTAAGTCAATCTTAAAAAATACACAAGATCCATGCAGCTCATCTAACATATCATCTAAGCGAGGAATAGGATGACGATACTTTACTTGATGGCCCGGCAATCAGCGCACATTCTCCACGTCCCATCCTTCTTAGGTACAAGTAAAACCGGAACAGCGCATGGGCTCATGCTCTCCCTCACTTGCCCTTTCCCCAACAACTCACTTACTTGCCACTGAAGCACTTTTGTCTCCTCAGGATTGCTCCTATAGGCTGGTCGATTTGGAATTGTTGCACCGGGAACAAAATCAATTTGATGTTCAATCCCTCGGATTGGAGGTAACCCATGTGGTGTTTCCTCGGGAAAGACATCCTCATACTCCTGCAAAAGAGAAACAACAGAACTAGGCAAAGCAAGGTCAAGTTCATTAGTGTTTAAAAGTGCCTCTTTGTACAAAAGTACAATCATCGGCTGATTTGAAAACATGGCTCTCTTAATCTCACTCACTTTTGTATAGAAATTCTTTTGTTTCCTCTCTAATTTTTTTTCAATGGCCGCATTTTGATTTTCTTTTTCTCTCTCATTTTTTTCGGCCTCTCTCTGATTTTCACTCTTTTTTTTCTTTGGTTCACTCTCTTTCTTTTGATCACTCTCTTTTTGCAATCTCACTTGATCCTCATATACTTGCTGCGGTGTCAATGGTACAAGAGTGATTGATCGTTGATTAAGCACAAAGGAGTATTTGTTTGTAAAGCCATCATGCTTCATATGCCTATCAAACTGCCACGGACGCCCTAGCAATAAGTGTCCAACTTGCATCGATACTACATCACACAACACTTCATCTTCGTACTTACCAATTCGAAATGCAACTAACACCTGCTTGTTCACCCTTATCTCACCACTATCATTCAACCATTGCAACTTATACGGTTTAGGGTGCTTCAACACGGGTAGTCCCAGCTTCTCCACCATAATTGTGCTTGCAACATTAGTACAACTACCACCATCAATAATTACACTACACACCTTGTCTTTGATGTAGCACCTAGGGTGGAAGATGTTCTCCTGCTGCACTTCATCAACCTCCTTCGCATGCACGCTCAATGTTCTCCTTGCCACCAATGTCATTGCATCAGGGGCTAAATATTCCACCTCGGGATCGTCCTCCAATGGTGGCATGCCATTGGTGTCGGAATCTTCTTCGTCGATCACAATTTCACCATTACCTTGCAACACCATGACCTTCTTGTTTGGACATTGACTTGCTATGTGTCCTCTGCCTTGACATTTAAAACATTTAATGTCACGATTCCTAGAGGTAGAAGAGTCAGTTTTACCTTGAGGAATGTGGCTGGTGTTCGTGGACTTGGGCTCAGCTTTGGACGTTGGTGACTTGTCCAGTTGCTTGGTATAACTCGATTTCCAAGAATGAGAACTAGAGTTATGGGCTGCACGTGACCTACCCCCCTCTTGAGTTGTTGCTCCATTTTGATGGCCAAGTGCACCATATCTTCCAACTCCACATAACGCTACATCTCCACCTTATCTTGGATTTCCCGGTTTAATCCAAGTAAGAACCTAGCCATGGTAGCCTCTCGATCTTCTTCTACATTAGCTCAGATCATAGCAATCTCCATCTCCTTGTAGTAATCCTCCACACTCCGGCTTCCCTGTCTAAGACCTTGTAGTTTTTTGTATAACTCTCGGTAGTAGTAGCTTGGAACGAACCGCTTTCTCATCACCATTTCATCTCCTCACATGTCTCTATTGGTCGTTCTCTATTTCGCCTCTGGTTTATAACAAGCTGATCCCACCAAGTAATAGCATAGTCAGAAAACTCAATCACCGCTAATTTTACCTTCTTTGCATCAGAATAGTTATAGCAGTCAAATACGAACTCCATCTTCTTCTCTCACTCAAGGTATGCTTCAGGATCGGATCTACCTTGAAAGGATGAAATTTTCATCTTAATACCACCCAAGTTGTTATCTTCCCCGTACCTAGCTTGTCTAAACTGCCATCCATGTCTCCTATTACTAACAACAGAATTCTGATCATCTTCTTCATCAAAACCAGCCCCATAAAGGCTCTTCATCTTCTCCCCTTACTTCCCTTGGTTGAACTCTTTCCCTTCCACGCACATTAGGGACATTTTGTGGCTGTCTCTCCTGTGTATTCTCCATCTGATCTATCCGTTCGTGGACTTGCTCTAGTTCCAACTTTATCACATGCCTCATCTCACTCATCATGGCCTCCATAAACAATTTTGGATCAGCAAGATCCGTAGCATTGTTGTGATATATGATTGCTGCAAAAAAAAGTTAGAAAAAAAAAAAAAAGAAAAAAAAGAACCTCACAATTCTCTCCCTTACGTGTTTACACTCAAGAATGTGGATCACTCTACACTCGTGTTTCACTCAAAATACATGGCTTTTTTTAACTCTCTAATGTTCTCACCACTCTTGCCTTTTTCCACTCAATAATTATCTTTCAGTTCTTTTGAAACTAAACAAACAATTCTCAAAATTTCCAGCAACAATTCACCAAGAACTCATCAAGGAATTTCAAGTTTGAAGAGCAAGAATTCAAGGACATGGCTGATTTGATTTTCAAAAGCACAAAATAGCAAGATTTCCAAAAACTTTTGATTTTGGGGTGAGGTGGTTTTCAGGCTTATTGGACACAAGATGGATGAACTCAAACAATCTGATGGCTATGGATGAAGACTAACAATCTGATATCGGGCTATGGATGAACACAAACAATCTGATTTTTTTTTGGCTATAGATGAAGACAAACAATCTGATATTTTTTTTCTTTTTGACTTCTTTCTGCCCCTTTTTTTTTTTTGATCAGCAACTAACTTTTTGTGGTAACAGAATATGAATTTGTAATAAGTAGAACCAACAAAATATGAGCGGAATAGGGTAAAGGAAATTCGACTACACTAGGGTATGTGAACCGAATTTTTAGGAACTAAAAGAACACAGAATAACGAAGAGAAAGAAATAACGAATAACGAAGAGAAAGGTTTTAAAAGATAGGCAAACTTGAACTCGAGCCATGGCTTTGATACCAAATGATGTGGAACCCGCCGGAATAACGAGATCCAACAACGAAAAGAACCCAAGATCATTTTACGATCAGATTTTACGGTAGACCTTGACCCGTTGTTTACGACAAACAATAACCTTGGTATATAGACCTCAACCCGCTGTTTGTGAAACAAGAACCTCGGTATAAGGGAAGACGCCACAAAACTGTGTGGAAACCCATTTGATAAGTTGTTGGTGAACGCCAAGGAGAATTCCGATAAGTTCGTTTAGTTCTTCGAAGAACCAAAGAGAAAACACTCTCAAAATTTGCTGAATAATAATCCCCATTTTCATTGATTTGAATGCCTATTAGGCTGGTCATTACAAGGATTAGGAAACTTTCTAAAATAGCTATCCTATTTAAGAAATATCTCTTACTTGTGGGTAAAGAAATATCTCTTACTTTCCTAAGACTCTTGAAGAAAAAAAAGAAAGACATTCAGCCCTTTAAATGGCTGATCACATGCCTAAATAGAAAAAGGAAAGTACTTGGCATACAAGCCTTACAATTAGACCCTAAAAAGAGTGAATAGTGCATGGGGTTACTGTAGCATGAACAGTGCAATGCTACAGTAACTACGAAAATCCTAGTTCATAATAAATAAAACATGTGGGCTAAGCATCCTCAAGCCCACTTATTAATAATTCTAATCCTTTAGACAAATTGGAGGCCTTAACAACAAGAAGCCATTTAAGCTTAGCCTTAGCCCCTAGCTGGATTCTTCTAGAACTTGAATCATGTTGATGAATCTTTGTTGCCCAAGTGGATCATGGTCAATGGGCCTCCACGAACTTGCTTGATTTCATGCCTCTTGAATTAGTCCATTGAGTACCTCTTTAAATTTCCTTGCTCGTGCTCTCGTAACCAACCCATTTGGAACTTGAACTAAATCCCTTGAAGTTGTGTTATGATTTGCATCACAATGAGCCAATTTAAACACATATCATGGCCCATATGTAATGAATGTCATATGGACAAATTAAACCACACATCTCAACATGTATTATGGTAATTTATATTAATGCATATAATTACCATTATCTATCACAATGTTAATATATCAACATTTGTATCCAATTCATTCTTAAGTATGCTACCGCATAATCCATGTCAATAGCACACTTAAATCAAAAGACACATTATAAACACATAGCATGCCCACATAAACTCAATTTTCAAGAGTTTACTTAAATACATCCACATATCAAAACCAAGATTCAAGGGATTTCACAAATGAATTCCCTATGCCAAACCCAACTAGGAATTAGTCTAGGCCAATTCCGCACCCATTTTCTCATTTCAATAGCCCTAGTCAAGTGACCTAGGTCATTATGAACCCATACCCATTCCATAAGACAACCTAGGTAAGAAATAAACCAAATTAGGAGAAACCCTACCTCTTGGAGCGTAAATAGAATAGTAGAAGCCTCAAAACACCCTTCTAGCCCCCAAAACCTTGATTTTTCCAAAATCCTCCTCTTGGATCTTCGGTGAAACCCTTTGTTCTACGTATGCGTAGCCCTCGTATTTAGATAAAGTTTAGTTCTTGGTCTAAGAGATTACGACCGACGGAACACCTTGGATCGTAGAAGAAAGGTAGAAATTTCTAAGTTTTTCCTTCTCTTTTCTCTCCTCTCTTCCAACGTCTGAACTCAGTTGAGAATATGGTGAGAAATATCTGATTTTTCAGATATTATCCCCTATTTATACTTTTAATTGCGCGGTCCACATTGTCCCGCTCGTTTATCACTTCTGGGTCCGTTTTTAACCCGAAACTAGTTGATTAAATTCTGATTTTAGTTCAAATTAATTTTATTTGAACTTTTACCTAATTATAAGGAAATTTTATAATTTCTATTTTTGGGGACGTTTAAAAGTTCATTCGTCACCCAATTGTCTAGAAAAATGTGTAAAATTCGTCTATTTTAGAATTTCATTAAATTTAACGTGGTAACTCAATCTCACGATACAAATACAATGGTGAGGTCCATTGTGTCATCCGAGCTTTAGAAAAATACTGATTTTAAACCCGCATTATAATGACAAATTATCATTTTGCCCTTTATCGGAAAAAGTTCAAATTTTTCTGAGTTTTACACTCTAAGCTTCACCTTTTCTCTCTCATCCTCATCAATGCCAAACCTCAAAAAGTATCCATCAAGGGTGAAGGAGGCATCAAGATGTGCAAAAAATGTTGGGGGGCAAGTGGGAGAAGTGTAGGTGGGACCCCCAAGCAAGTGGAGCATGAAAAACATCGTTCTGGGCACTCCAGGTGAGCGTACCGATACTGTGTACCGGTATCCCAAACTCCAGAGGAAGAACCATACCGGTACGACATACCGATACTCTTCTACTTTGGACTAGTTTTTGTAGAATCGGCATCACTTTTAATCCAACTGTTGAAGTGAGCTGAAAGTTTGACAAAATATAGAAGACATCCAAATCTACAACTTTTATGTTTTGAACTTTTTCAGATTCAAAGTGGATCATGAACAAACATGGGAAAAACAGCAGTATTGTGTCAAAACCTTGGGAAATCAGTGGGCTAAACCTTCCAAAATCAATTTCTCTTGGTTTCTTCACCTTCCAAGCCTCTCAATCCTCAATGTGTCCATGCCTTCACCACACATCCATACTTGGTTGCAAGGTTCTAAAATACATGATTTACACTATAATTGCCTGCAACATCGAAAATTCAACATTATTGACAACTTTGGCTAACTCTAAGTACTTAAATGCAAAAGTTGAGTTAAAATGCATGTAATGAGGCCTTCAAATATGTAATATTATGTGCTCATCATGAGTATCATCTCATATCATCATATCATGACACGACATAGTAGAATTTCCATCTTAAATCATATGTTCTTGATTGGAATAGATAATGGTTGTTGATTGGTGCATGTGCACATTTCATATGCACTTAGGTTAGGGAGTAGCCTCTGTAGGAGATACTCTATTGAGCATAGCTCAACCTATACAGGAAAATATTTAAAAAATGATTGTAATAGAACTTGTTTTAACTGTATTTGATGTACAAATATATGTTATATGAGTTTAGGTAGGTTTGAAATGAATTGAAAATAAAAAACAGAGAAAATAGGCAAAATTGGACAAAGCTTATCGGTACAGCCTACCAGTACAACTATGTCCAGTAGGCAAACCCTACTGGTAGAAATTTTCCAGTAAGCTCACCCTACCGGTAGGCCTTCAAAAAATTTAAAATTTTAAAAACTATTTTGCCATGCTTTTGGACTTTGAGTTCTTTGGTTTTAAGGATATAAATTGACATAAAATAAATATAAATTGTGATATGTTGGACCCAGTTGGGTCAAATGGCAAAATATGCATGTGTTATACGCGTGGGTAACAATCCCAGTTAAAAGGATTTTATTGATGCGATGTTGGATTGGACAACAATCATGGGTATTTTTGCGGGTTGACAAATGGTCAACGGTTGACAAAGGACCCCCGATTTTAGGGGCGTCACATGTGAACTCAACGTTATTCACCATAGAGTTGCATTTATGGTAGAAAATTTGAGTTCATGCCTTAGATGGTATATAAGGGTGGGTATATTATGCATGTTTATTGGTGTGAGCCTGACCTAATCTCCATCCTTAAGATAAGTGACATGGCCAAGGAATTAGGATGTACAATGGTTATTGGTTATCAGTATAAAGTTCCACATATGAATCTCACAAAAGGGTTAAGGGTATTAAAGCATGATTATGATGTATTAGCAATGTTGGAGTGGGTTCCAAATATCAGGGTAATTGAAGTATACCTAGAACACAACACACCAAACGAAGATGAGTATACCCCCAATACAGAATGTGATATTGCAAATGATGGGCAAAATTCACAAAATGAGGAAAATTATGATGTATGCCACTTAGATTCATCAAATTATGATGAATTCTCTAACAATGATGGACAAACTGATGAATACTTGTTCAACACTTATGTGGATAATGAAGCTGAATGGGGGGTGGATTGAGGGATAAAGGTGTTGGGCAGAACAATATGAATACTGGGATTGATGTAAATGAGAATGATATTATATCTGAAAATGCTGCATCATATGAACTTCAATATTTGCATAGTTCATCTGATGATGATGATGAGTTGGATACTAAGAAGAGTAGATATCTAGATTTTAGGCCAAACCCGAATTCAAGTTGGGAATGGTATTTGCCTCGACCAAACAATTCAAGGAAGCTATTAAGAATTATGTCATTTGGAAGGGGAATGACATAAGGTTTATTAGGAATGAGAAACATAGGGGTGAGGGCCAAATGCAAGCCACCATGCGACTGGATAATATTTGCTTCAAAGATGCAAGGTAGCAGTACAATATAAATTAAGACTTTTAATGATGTGCACCAAAACTGCAATTGGGCTTGGTGTAATAGACATGTAACATCAAATTGGTTATCTGAAACATAAAAGAATAAGATTAGATCAAATTCTGGATGGTCATTACAATCCTTTAGGGAAGCTGTGGAAGAATATTATAGTGTGGGTGTTTCAAAAAATATGGTTTTCAGAGGCAAAAAAACTGCTAAAGATGTAATTGAAAGTGGTCAGAAGGCACAATACAACAAGTTATGGGATTATTGTCAAGAGATCAAAAGAACACACCTATGGTCAACATTAATAATTGATTATGAAGAAAACAGCATTGGCGGTGAAAATAAAAAGTTTTAAGAGGATTTACTGCTGGGACCATTGAAGGAGGGGTATTTAGTAGGATGCAAACTTTTCATTTGCTCAGATGGTTGTTTCCTAATGGGTACATACCCTGGTCAGCTACTAACAACAATTAAGATAGATGCAAACAATGGATTTTGGCCTATAACATATGCAGTTGTAGAGAAAGAGTGCACTGACACATGAAAATGGTTTATGGAGCTGCTATGTGATGATCTGAATATGATCAACCAATTTCATTGTACATTTATGTCTGACCAACTGAAGGTATGGTGTTTACTGAATTGCATTGGACATCTATTTTTTTTTTCCAATGTCATTTACAGAATCTATATATGTTTTTCTATTTTAGGGACTTGGCAATGATATGGCCACATTTGTTATCAAATTGTGAACATAGATTTTGTCTTAAGTATATGCATAACAATTTCAAAAAACAACATAGAGGAAAGGTGCTTAGAGATATGATGTGGGATTGTGCTAGTGCTACAACAATGGAGTATTTTAGGAATGCAATAGATGTCCTAAAAAATGAGAATGTAAGTGCTTTTGATTGGCTAGCTACATCTGTACACCCACAACACTTGGCTAGATCACATTTCTCTACTTTTTTGAAGTGTGATCACTTACTGAACAACCATGCTAAATCATTTAATGCATTCATTATAGAAGCAAGAGATAAGCCTATCATTACCATGTTAGAAACTACTAGAAACCTCTTGATGGATAGGATAGTGAGGAGGAGAGAAATGATGCTTAGGTTACTTGGACCTAATTGCCCTATTGTTAGACAAAGGTTAAAAAAAGTCATTGCAGAGTCCATGACATGTAGACCCTGGTTCAATGGTGTGTCAAGTTTCCAAGTGTCATATTTTGATGGGTCACAATTTACAGTGAACGTAAGGGATAGAAGTTGCACTTGCAGGAAATGGGATTTAACTGGGATTCCATGTGCTCATGGTGTGTCTGTCATTCACTATAATGGTGGTGACCCACATGTGCATGTGCTTGATTATTTCAAGAGAGACAAAAAATTTGGAAACCTATAGTCATGTGTTGCAGACCATTAATGGCCCTTATATGGGGCCTCAAATAGGAAAAATCTCATTAGACCCAACAATTGTCCATGTGTAACCATGTAGACCAAAAAAGGCAAGAAAAAGGGATCAACATGAGCCTCCCAAAGTTGAAAAATTGGGTAAGAGAAGGGTTAACATGATGTGCACCAAATGAGGGGACACAAGCCATAACCAAAGAACTTGTAAAGGGAATACTCAACAAACTCAGCAGAATCAACAGATTCAACAGAATCAGCATAATCAACAGCATCAGCAGAATCAACAGACATCTACTGGCCATAGAATGAATAACTTGCTAGTGAGTTTTTTGTATTACAAAGTTATGGTATTAAACATATGGTAAAAAAAATTGTTTTAATACAAGTTGTTTTAATGCACTTCAGGTAAGAAGGTTCAAAGGAAGTGAAAAACAATTCAATCCTCCAGGCCCAGCCTTAGTCTCAACTACTGTCACAGCTCAACCATAACCATTAAGGTTAACAACTAGGAACTTAGTCTCAGCCATTGTCATAACTCAATCATAACCATCAACAACATCAATTAGGAACTCAATCCCAACTACTGTCACATCACAGTCATAACTAACAAGCTCTACCTTTGCCTGGTCACACTCAACAACTCATGGTCATTTTTTTTAAGACCAAGAAAATAAAACTCAATATCATCACTGCAACAAGAAGTTGAGGCAATGAGAAACAAGAAAACTTAGTTTCATAGGTGTAGTGGTTGGAGGTCTTTTGTATAGGATTATGCCAATACATTTTGTCATAACAGTGATATTTTGTATAGGAATATGACAGTGCATTTGGTCATCACAGTGATGTTTTGTATAGGATTATGTCAGTGCATTTGGTAATCACAACAATGTTTTGTATAGGACTATGCCAGTGCATTTGGTTATCATAGTGATGCTTTGTAATGCCAGTGCATTTTGATATGCCTATGCTTTTTGTTATGCCAGTGCATTTTGTGAACACATGTCTGTACTGATATGTCATTTCTAATTAATTATGCTGACTTTTGTTTCATGGCCATGAAGTGCCTCAAATTCCACTGAATAATCAAAAAGCAAAACAAGTTGCATTACCAAAAGCATAATAGAAAGAGATTACAAAAAAAATATCAATACAAGAACCATTAGTACAATAGAAACCCCAATTTGTTGAACAACCATCAATACTATTTTGGTGCCCAAATTAGTGTAATTTGAGTAGATGGACTCTTTACAACATCTTCATGATTTCTACTCCACATAATCCACAACAACAACCACAAAATTATTAGCACTATCCACAAACAAATCTCTCATCTTTTCTTGCTGCTCAACTGGTTCTCTACTGTCGAAATGCATTTTATAAATCTTGGAATTATCTGGCGCGCACAAAGGCACATTGGTGGATCGCACCAAACAAAGAAACCACATCTCCTAGCCTAAATGAAATTTGCACTATAATATTAATTGATAAAGCAAAATAAGAGAAACACTTTAAAAATTTGTGGGTGAAAGTTATCATGGATTTGCCACAGGTATAAAACCTCTTTCCTAGATTTTGATTCGTCCATGACGTCTTCAACACTGCCATAGTGTCGCAGTTACAAGACACGTCCATGGTTTCTATCATTGCTAAATCCAAGGCTTCTACACTGCATTTGTTGCACAACCCACTTTTTCCCTCTATCGTCCACCAATCATGCCATACAAAGAAAATGTAAATTTATATTACAAGAACAAAGCAACAAGAGGAGGGAAAGGGGAGGATGTTTGGTGCCAAAATCCAACTTCATTGAGTATAATGTCCATTATGCCCGTAGCTCCTCACAGTTCCTTGTTCCCCCGTTAGCTTTAACGGCTGAAAATAGATATAATGGGTGGATTGGTATAGATGTAAGAGTATAAGGGCTAAAATGATACAATTGAATGTTCAGGGCCCAATTTAAAATGGATACTAAAGTTCGAGGGATATTTGTGTTGTTTACCCTTAATAATATGAAATCAATCAAAAGAAGATATGATCTATCAATGGTCAATCAGGAAGAAATATAGGTCATTTAATGAATCCCCTATAGAAGGATGGGGGAATACCTTAACTCTCTTCGCACTAATATTAAGAGCAAATTCAAATTTCTTTAGTACTCCTTTGGTCAAGGAGATGCCTAAACGATAAAAATAGAGTGAAAGCCTTCAGTATTAGGATTTTTATTCCTTTTATCTCTAGTGATTTTTCGGGATTTTTGCTCAATCTTTCGGTTCTTATGGAAGAACCTTCCAACTTATGATATATATAAATATATATTCTCTAATATGACTCAATTTTTTTTTAAAAACAAGTGATTGCTAACATAATTTTGAGATAAGGATAGGCTCGAATCCATATTTTTGGGCTAGATGTTATGGTTAACTTATTCCATACCAAGTTTTTTCAAAATTAATAATTAATTGAATATTTTAAGGAAAGTAAGGGTAAGATTTTATCTCATTTTATTAAGAAATTGTAAACTCTCCAGTTAATTTTGTGTGGATTTTGAGTTTTTTTTTTTTGTGTTGGGTTAAAAATTGCGATCCCAAATTTTAAGGAAATTAAAATGAACCAGACCGATACGTGGCGAAACCCGTGTGGCTGTAGTTCTCTCCGGACTCCATTTGAGTTCCATGCCAGCGCTGTTCCAACGGACCCCTCTCTCTCTCCATCCCCCATTTGATTTCCATTTTCTCTCTCACTAGACCATCTTTCAACTCTCGAACTCTCTCCATGGGGAGCGCGAGTTCTCCAATATTCTCTTTGTTCAAGCTCGACCTGGCCGTCTCTTACTCTCCCAGATTAACACAGAATCTCTCATCTTCAATCCCTTTTGGTAGTAACCATTTCCGGGAACATGTGTTGGTTTCTCAGAGAACTTCAAAACTTTCACTCTCTCAGTCAAATTGGTCAACTATGAATTCGCTTATGAATAATTTTTCATTCGATGATACAATCGAAGAGAACTGTCCCCAGGTTGAAGTTAAAACTTGGTAACACCCTTTTCACAGGTCGTTCAATGTGGTATTCAATTCTTTAAAGGTTTTCAACTTTTTGGCTGTTCATTTTACGGAATTATTCTTGGTAACGGTTATTTCGGTGAAAATGTATTTTGTATCTGATTTACGTATAACTAAGCACGTGAATATTGTCTCTGCATATAGTAATTGAGCATATACTTAAGGGATATGCGCATATTATTGTAAACCGAGACGCTTACAATAATATTATTTTAAACCGAAACGTTTACAATACAATAATTTTATTGTAACCATCATTGGGAGACGTTTGTATTCCACGTCAAATGTCTCCCAATGATGGTTACATGAATAAGTAATCTAGCTGTTTGTTTGTTGGATCTAAGTATAATCCTTGGTTCCAAGTGAGGAAGTGTGTAAAGGAGGGTATAAAGAGATTTTGTATCTTGATAAATTATGTATAGAGCTATACAAAGGTGGTTTATATGGTGGGAAGGTCTTTTCACACTCATTGTCAATGGTTTTGTGTGAATCAGTTTAGATAAAAGGTAAAAAAACACATCCTAGAGAGCTAAAGGCAAACCCCTAATTTTCCAGGAATTGTTTTGAGCATTGGTGATTGGTTGCCCAGGTAACCGTTGAGAATCAAGGACCTAGTTTTGAGGGTATTCATTACTGAAACCTCCTAGCTACTATCAAGCTTAAGAGAAAGAAGTGTCCAAAACCCAAAGTGGTTTGCGTGATCCCATTAAGAATTCTTGGTGAAATTCTAAAGTAGAGCCCTCGTTAGTATGATCAGTAGAGGATTGGTTCAACAACATTTTGAGAATAAGAGCGTGATCTAAAACCACATTGTTGGTGAGATGTTAAACCGTTGTAGAGGTTGTTGGCGTGATTTGAAGGAAGTAAAGACAAGAGTATGTGCTGCGATTCATGAGTGCTGGTTGGTCTGTACATGTTAAAATTGTACTTTGATTCTACCTAGTATGACATATGCTGGAGTAACTCTTTTTAGTTTTTTCTTGTTTTGGAATTTCCATTTCGAAATCATTATGCTGCTTGAATTGTGAGATTGGATCAATAACACCAGGACAATCTATAATAGTGTATTGACCAGGTGATTGAGACACTTATAGTTATTTCGCTTTTGAATTTTACTCTTATAAATATATTACGCTCTTTGTTGTTGAATTGGAATTTGGGCCTTAAAATTTTTGCTCGATAATTGAAAAAGATCTATGCACCTTCCCTCTAGGTCTATTTGTGGTATTTAGAAGTTTCCCAACTTTCATCTAGCTTTGATGTAGATTGATCACGAATTTTTAGCCTTTGGAGCGATCCAAACTTCTTGTTTTGTATTTTTCAATTGCAGAACACCCTTGAATCAATCCAAACCTGTTTAAATAGAAGTGTTGAATAGGAGAGGGATTGAAGTGTGGGCATAATCAAATAAAGAAAAGTTAGAATGCGAAGATCTACGTAGTTCAACACATAGTGCCTACATCCATAGACCGAATATTGTATGGGCAGTTGTATAATTGATTAGTGATTATACACATGAAACTCAAGCCAATTTATAGGGTGAGAAAAACATATAAAGATAAAATCAAACAATAAGGAAATGTTATCTCTCTTTGGATCTGATCATAGCTCATAGTATGAGCTAAAGATTCTTGGCTTCTTTCTCCCCCCAAACTCCATTCAAACTGTTAGATCATATTTGTAATTGGCTAATTTTGTGAAGTCTATTGTAAAATCTCAACCTATTCCATGTTTATGATGCTATCAAGTTCAAGATTCAAAAGCATCATTGGCAAGAGGAGATCAAGCGTCAAAGTAACATTATTCTACCTTAGTATGCACCTTCATGCTTAGGAGAAGATAATGACCTAGAAACCTAAGATGAACTTTTAGTTATTTTAACTTTGGTTGATTAGGATAAAAATGGAATTGGTAGCAATCTGATCATGACTTCTAGGTGATTTTAAAAGAAAAGTATTTTTAAACCATTTATAAGTTTTGAAAATATAGTTTGAGTTATAATAATCTTTGAGCAATACTCTTTAGTGCTCAAGATGACAAGTTTTTGCATAATTTTATGCTTAAAAACCTATAGGGACCGATCTCTGCTCGCTAGCCTTTGCTAGAGTAGCCTTTTTATGATTTAGGGAAAAAAAGGGAATTGGCCATGAAAGACAGCACAAGGCTTGCTCTATGGGTTCGCTCGAGCATTTTCATGGTCGCTCAGCGGTAGTTGCCTCAGTTGTGTTTGAAATTTTGCTTAAATTCTAGCATTAACCGGCTTCTGACGACTGCCTTCCCACCGATCGAGCAGTCATTTGCGAATCTGAGTTTTCTTATTTACTACAACTACCCTTATTTCGAATTTATAAATTGAGAGAGGCTTTCCCACATCTAGGTAAAGCCTCTAGTGAGATTTTCATAAGAGAAAATTATACTTCTATCTTAAGAGCTTTTACCATAACCTAGATCCCTAAGATCTAAAAGGCTACCATTAGAGACTCTACCAAACCTCATAAATTAGAATTGAAAATTTTGATGGTTTGATAAACCTATTGATGTGTACATATTGAGGATTGTTGGTGTGTTCATAAATGAACCGTGTGATGGGGAGGTTCAAGTAACGCTACACTAGATGTCGAAGGAGGCCTTTTGGCGGAGAGAAAGTAGGGAATGAAATATCTAACCATGGTATTGGTTGAGATATAAGTTTTGAGTACTTTTATGTTGACTGAGCAAGTAGTGGATTAGGTTTTGGTGAACCGAAAAGGTTCCCATAGTTTTTTCTGAAGAGGGTTTCCGCGTTAACAAGTCCTTTGTGTTATTTACTCTTTATCATATATACTTGTGATTGTTTGCACATACGAGCACTACGTATTTGTGGATTTGATTGATTGAATATTTATCCGTACATAGTTGTGTAATTGAGGTTGGGGATTGGGATCGACGTAAGATTGATTAAGAATTAATGAATTTAATATTAATTTAATCAATCATTATCGTGAAAGGTGGTTGTGGTGACTAAAAGGGTTTTCATATCAATTGCTAAATTTTTATGGGAAGAAATAATTGTGATGGTTTAAGTTTTAATTGGTAATCAATTGGGTTAAAATTGAAAAATCTATTCACCTCCGGTATACTGTCTTGAGCTCTACGTGTATAATCGTGAGGGAAGATTCACATCGGGTTCTCCCACGAGGAACAACACAAATCTTCCCCCAAGTTCAATTAGATGCATTTGAATGAATCCAGTCTTGGGTGAAATACTAAAACAGTGTTCTTGAGCTCAAGTTCAATACATATCACCACAGCCAGAAGTCCATCGCATTTCAAAGGTGATTTCAACCATATCAACAACCACAATCCTTGAGGTTAACATGCCAAGGACAAACTATAGGAATTGAATCATAGCCATGCTCAAAACATGTAAATTCCTTCTCGAACACGCTTCAATGCAATGATACTCTAGGAACTCATGAACTCTAAACCTACAGCTATTCACATGCTTCCAATCAACAAAACTATGATTTAAGAGGATTCTTACGGGAAAAAAGGACTCTTAATCCACCCAAATCGAGTTCTTGGCGAAAGTTTTTGAAAGAACCAAGCTCAAATCCAATCTAGGAAGGTTTGAAAATGGAGAATTTAGGGTTTATACAAAGGAAATGAAAGAGAGAGAGAGAGATGCATGTGTTGTAGCACATGGCCCAACACATGATTTTGTGCGCACCACAAGACATTTCTATCTCAATTCCCTTAATACACTCCCTGCCCTATGGCTAGAGGTGTGGCACCTTGATGCCTTGAAGTTCTTTATAAAAGTTATTTGTATCACCCCAAATTTTCATAATTAATATGTTATGCTTTATACCCTAAGCACATCTGTTTCAATATTGAATGCCATTTCAAATAATCCTTGTTTGTTGTATGAACAGTTATCTTGTAGACTTGGCTGATATTTATCTTTGTTTTCCATTGGATATTAAAACTGTTATCTTATATGAATGGATTCAATTATTTGATTATTTTCATTGTTTAATGTGGTTTGTTTTGTCTTGTAGTATGTGGAACTGGCGGGGTCATTCTATTCGCTATCAGTATTCTGGTTACAGTGGCCCTGCAATAGTTTTGGTTCACGGCTTTGGTGCAAACAGGTCTACATCGTGTACATTTTGCTTCTCGTCAACTATTTGATGTAGGTATTAATTGCAATATGCATGGAACAAACAATTTGTCATCTTCATGTTTCCATTGCATGTAGAAGTTGAGATTCCAAAATTTATTTATACTAGGGTTTTTATGGAAGTGGTTTGAGTTCATAGGAGGTTGAACCCATAATCTTACTGGAAATTGTAAGTAATTATAAATTTTTACTTTGGGTGATTTGCAATAGCCCCACCTTTAGAATATGCATTCCCACCCCTATTAAACTCCCTAATATTATAATTGCAATTCTCACCCCATTATACCCACCACATTAGTGCCTAAACCTTCCCCATATCTTCTCCTGTATATATTCTCACCTTGAAGATTGTTTTTCCACCCCATTTCCCATACCCCACACAAAATAAACCCCACGCCGTGTGGCATATCATCTTCCCTCCCTCCATGGCCACCACCCAGCCAGATCTCTCTCTTCTTCTATCTTTTTCACTCTAAAGTATACAATTTCTGTCTCACTGTTAACCTAATCGATAAAGGCAAAGGTTTGTGCATTTTGGCAAGTCAAACAATAACCATCACTGGCTTCTGTGCTTTTAATTTTCCAGATTGACTTTTTGGTGTGCAATTTGTATCTGGTGGTTAAAACTTATCCATAAAGTTGAAGTTTAGTGCATTTTGGAATGTCAAAGTAATACCCATCACTGGTTACGTAGTCTAGCACCATCACCATCACCATCAATTTGTCAAGTGAGCAGTGCATTCAGAAAGCTATTCAAGTGATAAGGTAATTTGTACATGCATTCTAGGACGGCATCAAAAGTTCTTGTCTGGATTGTTTATCATGGGAATCAGCTTGTGCTGAGTATGGAGAAATGGAAACATTTGTGGCAATAATACCGATCAAAAAATGAAAGGAAAAATGTTACCGAGTTACAATTAAAAATAGTGATAGGTATCCTGGGGTTGTCATGGGAATGAGATCTGCTGGTATCAAAATATTCACCCTGATATATTTCATTACCGTTACATGCATTATTGAGGTACTTTAGTCTCTCAATGTTTGCTAGAATTTGTTAAGTTTGCAAGTCGGAGAGGCAAAAAAAAGGGGCCCCGCCCACCGGGGGGGGGGGGGGGGGGGGGGTGGGGGAAGAGAGAGAGGTTTGGCTGGGTGGTGGTTGTGGTGGGAGGGAAGATGATACGTTACACAAACTGTTTTCTATTTCTTTTTGTTTTGTTTGTAAAACCCATATAAGTTTCATGGGTTGAGGAGAACTCACATTTTGCTTGTAGGGGGCGAGGCCATTTTTCATTGAAAAACAGATTTCATTCAAAATGACCGTAGTTCACGATTGGAGTGAATCACACATCATACGATATGCATGATTGCATGTGATGAAAATATTATTTGGGCTCATTGTTTATGTCACTTAAAGCATTTCAAAGTATTAGTCTATATATATCTAAACATTGGTGGAAATATGCTGAAACATCTCGAAACAACTCGAACACATTCTGAAATACCTCGAAACAACTTCAAGCATTGGAATTTTGATTCAATCAGGATTCATCTCGGTCTCTTGGAAACGAAAACATTTTGGTCGTTTTGAAATGATATTTTGATCCTTGGCAACACCTTGTATGAATCATGTGATTCACTCCAGTTTGTAGTTCCAACCCAATATTCCCATCGTGCTGCCTGGAATTTGTATCAAATCCTGCAAATGGCATGACTATAATAACCTATCTTAGGAGCATTGACTTTGTGATCTTTCTATTGCTCTCAGCTTCTATGTGCAAGTTAAGGTCCAAAATGAACATATGCGTTTATTGAAAGACTCATTCTTTTATGTCAGTGCAATTTTGAGTTGTGGATCAGTGATCGTGATGATGTGCCTCACTTGTCTTTCTTCACAGTGACCATTGGAGGAAAAATATTCCAGTTCTTGCGCAGTCGCACAGGGTATTCTCAATTGATCTTATTGGTTATGGGTATTCAGACAAACCAAATCCGCGTAAGCTTGGAGTTAAATTCTTTTACACATTCGAGACATGGGCCAGTCAGCTAAATGACTTCTGTACAAATGTGGTCAAAGATGAAGCATTCTTTATTTGCAATTCTATTGGAGGTGACCACCTTTTGAACGATATTGCTTTCACTGGCCTAATGCTTGACTATTTCTTTTGTTGCCTGATTGATTTCTCTCTAGGTAATGGGCACGCAGAAGATTGGTAATAAATAAGATATCCATATGGATGGCCTTTTTCTTTTCATTTGTCCTTGCTTTGTTCCCTTTATCTTTGCCCAAGCTCTTGCACCTCCTAGATCTAGATATATTATAATTACCTTCTTACTTCAAAATTGTCCATTTGTTTGTATGAGGCATTACAATCTCCTTGCAATCAGTAAGTGATGATTGTGGTCTTAACACATTGACGGTGTTGTTTAGAGTATGATGCTAGTATTGTACGCAGAGGCAATTACATTTATTTAGTTGTTGGTGTAAGCTAAGGAATGCGACACTATTGCACTTGTTTATTTTTGTTATTCTCATTGTTAAAATTTAGCAGTTCAATTTCTTCATCCTGGCATGGTATGAGTTGCTTTTACATCGTATATATGAGAGAATCTTTGGAGAGCACTGAACCCTGTAAGGAAAAAATCTCATCTGAAGACTATGCAAAGATATTTAAACTATAAAATTTCAACTATGTTTTTGAGCAAAAGGGATATAACGAAACTTATTGATCATTTTTCATCGCAAATTTTGTAGTAGCAGAATGTTGGTGAAGAGGAAAGAGTTGGGCTAAAATGAGAAATGGGTGAGGGAGAGAGGGACACCAATTTGAACAGAATGAAGTATGTCTTCAGATGAAAAAATGGCCAAAACACACCCAGATCTGATCTAAGAGTAACAAAGCCTCTGGACAGCACCTAAAGTACCACCAGAGGCCAAAATACAGCAAACCCAGTAGCTAAACACAGCTAAAGCACCACAGAGGCCAAAACGCAGCAGTTAAAACAAAACCAGCAGCTAAACAGTGGTCAGAAACAGAGTCAGAGGCCAAAACAGGAGGCCGACACTCAGTTTCTTGCCAAAAAACCTCCCAGATCCACTTTGGTTGCAATGAATCTGAATGGGTATTCCATTCTAGCCCTAGTTGACTTACTGAAGAGATTCGACCCAAAAACAGTGGCAAAATTGTGCAAACCAGGCAGATCTGAAGCCAAAACCATTCAAAAATTTTAAAGACCCACTAGATGACTTCAAAAAATTACAAGAAAATAACCATAATTCTGAGGAAAAAAAATTTCGAACCTACCCTGAAATTTCAGAAAAATTTGACAATGTCGGTCGCTGATGTCGGACTGACAAAATATGACATCAGTTAGATAAGTCACGTCTCCGAGGATCTCCAACAACTTTACGGCTTCAGATTTGGATCGATACTTTGATACCAAGTTAAATTATGAAATAATTAGGTTTAGAATAATAAAAGAAAAGAGAGGAGAAAGAGAAACAAGATTATGGGAAGAGAATAGTGTGTTAGTTTACATAGCTACACCCATCTTTTATATATAATCACAAAATAGAAAACTACCCTTGATCTGGAAATAACACATAAGAAAACAATGGAGGACCTCAGGATCTCCTAGGGAGTTGGAATAAGTATGCATGGATGATTGTGGCATTTTTTGGATGATGGGGACTATATAGGGTGATGCTGCTGCCATGTTCAATGGTGATAGTGGGAGATCTGGCCTCTGTTGGTGATAGTGTTTGGAGGTGCTGGTAATTTGCAAATGGGGAGACATGTATATAAGGTGCTTGGATAATAGTTTCTTAGTGAATTGTTTATTTGAGTGAAACTGTATAACAAAATCCTACTTGTTTTTAGGGTCTGTGTTTGTTCTTGTTGCTTGGAGTTGCATTTGTGTGAGAATGAGCAAGAATTCCACAACACATAATATATTTAATTATACATGTCTCTGGAAAATAGGATGGCTCTCAATTAAGGCTAATTCAGGATTCTTTTGACGGTAAAAATGAACTTTCTTTTGCTTAAAAACAGTCGAAACAATCAAGGATCAAAATTTCGTTTCGAAGTACCGTTTCGGTCATATAAATTTCCGAAACGTTTCGGAAACGTTTCGGAAATGCAATGGAAACGCGGAAAAAATATGGAAACGCGTGGAAACACAAATACAATCCATTAATTTATATCTATAAAGATAAGCTAAATAATTGATTAATTCAACATATTTATTGACTTAACATCCATTTATAGAAGAAAAAATTTAAATTGGAGGGAAAAAAAGACTTGACATGAGGCGAAAATCACTTAAATTAGTTTTAAACACTTAAATTTTTATCAAATAAACACATTTTTATATAATATTAAGATCTCATAATACACATGAAATGCTAATGAGTACATATACTTACATGGCTACATCCATCCCCCCGTGGAGTGTCGAGCAGGCTCATACATTGGTGTAGGCTCTGGGTAGCTACTTAGAGAAACTCTATATGTGACATAAATATGATGACAATAGTTACTCCAACTCATATTATTACGATAATATGAATTATATTCTCTCCCAAACCTCTAATAGTCTGCAACACTACATCCAATCTGTTGGGGAATGAATGCACCAGTCCCTGACCAATCTTTATCTTGTCTATATGAGGAGGATGTCTGGGAGTCATAGCCAGATCCATAACCATATGTTGAGGATCCATATTCGTATCCTCGTGTGTCATACTCCGATCCATAATCATATGAGGGAATACCATATCCGGAACCATAACCATATGAAGACGACGAACCATAATTATGGTGTTCACTTCCACTTTCACTTATACTCATGGTAGAAAAACCATCATTAATCATATCAGTTCCATGCTTAATAGCACCCATACCATGTGGAGTGATCGGATTTTGAGTACGCTCACGTTGACAATCTCGAGTTGATTTTGAGCGTCGTTCATATTGAAGCATTCGTCGAGAGCCATGATCTTCATCTTGTGTAGCATGTGTAAATCCTTCCTCTACAGTGAATACAATTCCATGTGGACTTTGGCTCCCCATACCTCCATCACCACCATGGCTATCACCACCTCCACTGTCACCATCTCCACTACCACCACCACCACTATCTTCATCATCATCTTCACCGCCATCATCATTGCTACCATCACTATTATGATCATCATCAGTACTTCTAGTGACAGTGATAGGTTGCTTACGTCTTGGTGGACCTCTCATTAGTCTGTCAAATTCTTCATCATCCATTGCTTTACTTGATCCTCCTCTACTTATTTTGAATCTTGATTTTCGTGGTGGCACAACACCTTGACTTAGGCCTATTCCTCTATCGTCATTGGAAAAACGATTTGCCCGCGTCGATAGGAAAGTGTTTGGTCTTGTTGATTGCCCATCATCATCAAGTTCATCTAAAAGTGCATCACCAGGATCATCTAACCACTCTGAAATACCTTCATCTTCGTCAAAAACAGTGGTTAAGTCTATAGGTCTGAATTCATACCCTTTTTTGTCCTTCATAAGGTGCTTTAACTTCAACCTCATGTTATATTGTGCAAACACCAGCCTTTCTAATTTTTGATAATTGAGTCTATTCCGCACTTTAGTGTGAATGAGAGCAAATGTACTCCAGTTTCTCTCACAACCACTAGATGAAGCTGTTTTCGATAATATTTTCATAGCAATCTTTCTCAAATTTGGAGCATCAGTGCCATACATAAACCACCATTCAGCTGCATAATAATAAGAAACATATTAAAACCTTAAAGAAAAATATAAATAGAAAATCATGAGAATAAAATATAAAAGTGTAAATAATCTACTTAATTACCTGGATCACTTTTTGTTCTTCCTCTAATTGCAGCTTGGTCAGCAATACAATACATAGCCTCCCGAAATATTTTTACCTAAATATCATGGGTATATTGATGTTATATATTAATTCAGCATATTTGTAAATTGAGATTGAAATACTAAAGTATTACCTCTGCAAGTGCTTCAGCAGCCTTGTTTGGATTTGTTTCTAGTCTAGACACAACGATCCGAAGCGAACCCAAGAAATTTTCTAATACACCAACATCTTCTTCATAATGGTATGTGGGGTTCAAGTAATAAGCTACACAATATAAAAAATGATAACACTTATAAATGATAACATTCAAAATGATAACACTCATCAATAATAAAAATATAAATTGATAAACAATAAGTTTACCTGCCATATGAATATGTTGAATGATTTGTTTTTTCCATCGAGCATCAATGATGTCAAGATATTTTTTGCACGATTTAGGAGCCGCATCTTTGACAGCTTGTCTTGCTCGTTTCATTGCTTCATATACATATGGCATTGTTGCTTTTCTTTCTTCATCCACCATTCTTAGAACTTTTGCAATAGGTGTATGCATATTCAACACATTTTTGGCGATCTCCCAAAATTTAGGATTTAGAATTGTCCCTTGAACTCGCTTTCCAACTGGATCCTTTTCTGCCGCAGTCCTAGACCAATCTTCTGAAGTAAACATCCTTTGCAAACTATTTCTCTGCTCCAACATACTTTGTAAGGCAATATAATTAGTGACAAATCTTGTTTGCCCTGGCCGAATCAATTCCCCCGAACAAAATGTTCGCATTATATCCATGACTCTATTATGATTATAAATAAAATTTGTCACTCTTTTAGCTTGCTCTAGTACATTTTGAACTGTTTCAATCTTGGAAAAATCATGCAAAATCAAATCTAGAGAGTGGGCAGCACAAGGAGTCCAATATAGGTGTGATCTTCTTTCCATCAACATTTCACCAGCTTTTTTGTACGCACTGCAATAATATTAGGGTTATAGAAGAAGGAGAGGAAAATAGAGAAGAGAAATAGAGAGATTAAGAATAAATTGGGCGTTCAGCTGTGTTTCCCAACACCTTATTTATATTGAACAAATATCTTGGGTAATTACAATATTACCCTACACTATCTAATGCTCATAAACGTAAGTATCAAACATAAAAATAAGAACTCTAGCACTCCCCTTCACGCTTTAGTATAAAGATAAAAAATGCTGATCTTGGAACAGAAACAACTGAGGCAGGCCGAGCCAATGGCTTGGTAAGATTATTACATAGTTGATCACAATACTTGATATATGGAGTGATTAATCTCCTTTCGCATCAACAACTCTCGATTGAAATGACAATTAATCTCAATGTATTTAGTACGCTCATGAAATACTGGATTACTCGCAATGAAAATCGCTGCCACAGTGTCACAATGAATCTGCATAGGAGAAGGAACATTAATGTCCATATCATAAGTAAAAAACGAACCCACACATCTCACACACTGGATGAGCCATAGCTCGATATTCAGCCTGCACATCACAATAGACAAAAGTAGATTGTCTATCACTCTGACTTTGTCTAGTCAGAAACTAGTAACAATTATAGATGACCGTGACCGATATAATAATCCTTTCTTTGGAGCCCCTTTCAGATACCGAAGAATACGACTAACAGCCTCCCAATGAGGCTTCTAAGGGGCATGCATGAATTGACTAATCACACCAATCACATGTAATAGCCGGGCTTGTAACTGTGAGACAAATCAGCTTATCAGCCAACCTCCGATATTATCCTATATCATTAAACAACTCTAGACTCCGCATCTAACTTAACTGTAGAATCTATAGGAGTATCAGTTGGATGTGTACTAAGAGTACCAATCTCAAATAATAAATCCAACACGTACTTACGTTGATACAAATTGATACATTCCTTTGACTGGGCAACCTAATCCCTAGGAAGTACCGAAGAAGTCCTAAATCTTTAATGTGAAACTGTTTTTCCAAATAGATCTTGAAGTGGGTTATACTGTCTGAGTCATTGCCACTAATGCTAATGTCGTCAACATATATACATATATATATATATTTTTTTTTTAAATGTCGTCAACATATACAATAACAATGATAACACCTGTAGAAGATCTACAAATAAAAAATTGAATGGTTTGAAATGGAGTGCTGAAAGACAAGCTGAAGTATCACTGCACTGAATTTATAAAACCAAGCACATGGTGACCGTTTCAAGCATGTGGCTACCGTTTCAGGCCATACAATACTTTCTTCTAACGACACACTAATTGTTCATTTCTAGAAACAACATAACTTGGAGGTTGAGCCATATATATTGATAATACTGATCAAACAAAGAAGAGAAACAAAAAAGAAAAGGAGGAAAATATATTACAGGTACATTAATCTATCAGAACATAATCATTAGATACACAATGGAAACCCTTATGTAGTAGAGCAATATAAAGCAAAGAGCATAACTAAATTACCCCTAATACTACTACTAATAATAAGCTAAACTCTCTGACATCTTCCCTCAAACTAATGGTGTGGTAATAGAGAACATCAAGAGTTTGCTCAGAAGAAACTAAAAGCTTGCAATGATATGAGATTTCGTAAAGAAATTCGCTAACTGTAGAATTGAAGACAAAAAATGAAGAGAGATGGTGCCCAGCTGAAGATGATGGCGCATAAAGTGACAATTAATCTCAATATGCTTTGTATGCTCATGAAAGACTGAGATATGAGCAATCTGAATAGTGCTGGTGTTGTCACAATACATATGAGTCAGAGTAGATAACTAGAGGTCAAGATCAGCAAGGAGCCATTTTAACCAAACTTGCTCAACTACAGTAGATGCCATAACATGATATTCAGTTTTAGTAGAAGAACAAGTAACAACAGTTTGCTTCTTGCTTTTTCAGAAAACAAGAGAATGACTAAGGAAAAGGTAGTAGCGGGGACTTATGGTCCATCGAGTCACTAGTCTAGTCCACATCAGAATAAGCCCCGAGTTCCATAGGAGAGGAGGAAAATAATAAACTCTGATGCAGAGTACCTCGAAGATACTGAAGTATATGAATAACAACAGCCTAGTGAACAATAGTGGGCGAGACAACAAATTGACTAACATAAACAAGAGATATTTGGACGAGTGATTGTTAGATATACCAAACTCTAAACAATAGCGTAATAGAGTGTATGGTCAGCAAGGGAGTACCATAAAAAAAAAAGTAATGAACATTGAGCTCTAAAGGTGTTTCAACGGTCCGATTATCTGATAAACGAGTTCACTAAATAACATCCGATGCATACTTGGACTAAGAGAGTATATAACATTTAGGAGATAAAGCAACCTTGATGCCCTAGAAATATCTAAGCTATCCCAAATCCTTCATCTCAAAATGGTCATACAACTAAATTTTTAATAAGTGTATACCAGCAGTATCATCACTTGTAATAATCATATCAACATACACAGTATTATTTAATGCGTGAAGAAAACCTAAGCGAACATGTCTCCTGAGGCCTAGGTGAGAGGTGAAGTGAGCTCTTTATCAAAACAAAACGAACAATTAAAAAAAACAAATATTTTATATCTAAATCATCACGGATGAAAATTTTGGTCATAGTTATAACACCCTAACTCGAAGATGGTACACAATAGTCTATTCCAGTGGAGTGGATCCCACACTTTAAACATAACTTGTGATGGGGATCGTGTAAGAATTGGATAGATATTATAGATTAATTATGATAGTTATTTAAATACTTTTAATATTTAGCTTTTAAGCATAGTTGTTAGTATCGTACGATATGCGATACGTATCGTACGATACGGAGGTAAAACGATACGTGCAAAACTTATTTTTTTTTTTTTCTGAAACGACGTCGTTTTGTCTAAATAAGAAATTAATTTTTTTTTTGTATAAAAATTTCTGAATCTTGATTAATTTTATGGATTGAGTTCAAAATGGATGTTAGAAATTTGGATTAAAAGTCTCTTTGGAGTTTGAAGTTTGAATTAGTGAACTATGATTGTAAACTTTGCATTATAATATTAGCGAATTATGTTGATGACTTGAATAGGTGGTGAAGTATGAATGAAATGTTATATTTTTATAAGTGTATGATTTTTTTTCAAAGGTATATATATTTTTTTATTATTTATTTAAAATTGCACCGTATCTTATGATACACGATTTTTAAAAAACGATACGCCTTCCGATACACGATTTGATAACTATGCTTTTAAGTAATTTCTTTTAACTTTTAAGGGTTTAATTATCATTTTGATTATTTATTTATTTTAGGGTTTGTGATCTCCTTATATATAGAATTTGTGAATTCTTTATATATATAGGGGATACATATTTGTTAAGGGACTAGACTTTGATTATTGATTATTGATATTGAATCTTCTTTTTAAAATTCTCTCTATTTTCATCTCCTTATTCTTTTCTCATCCCTTTCTTCTTCCCTTCTCATCTCTAATTCTTCCCTAATACGATCTACATCAATTTGGTATTAAAGCTATTACGATCTACATTAATTTGGTATCAGAGCCTAACTTCGATTTGAAAAAAAAAAAAAAAAAGTTACTGTTCATTGCACTGTTCATCCGAAAACACTGTTCATCAGTGAAAAAAAAAAAAAAAAACCTTCCCAGCAGATTTAGAAAATTACAAAAAAATTCTAGTTAGAAACACCCCAGAAAGTTGCAGAACTACCACCAGAAGTTTCAAAAATTACAAAATCTTTCCCCAGAAATTTCAAAAATTACAGAATCATCCCCAAAAGTTTCAGAATTTTTTCTTGATTATGGTATGCATACTCCCATGAAATTTGAGACTAATATTTTTATTCATTGAAAAATTAAAAAAATTTGCAAATGATCCAAATTATTTGTCAATTATATTCTTGAACTTGTTTTGGCGTCATTCCTTTGTTCCAAGAGTCACCCATGAGTTTTTCTAATACGCATGTTTCAGGAATCTCTCCTCAATGTCATCATCTTAGGAAGTCAAAGAATCTTTACATGGAGTCAACCCATATGACCAAACGAATCGAAGATCCTTCTACATTTTGTGGTACTCCAGATCCAATCAATTCTTGGATTGGTTAGCAAATTTAGAAGAATATTTTGATTGGCATGACATGTCGGATTTCCATTGTGTCCGTTTTGCTAAATTGATGTTGGAGGGTTCCGCCAAGAAGTATTGACAAACAATCCAAAGAAGCCTAGACCCCTTAGGAGAATCACCTATCACTTGGGTTGAAATGAGATATAAATTGAAAGAGAAGTATTTGCCTACTTCCTATATGGATCAAGTTTATGACCAATGGCTCAATCTTAGACAACATTCTTCTAGTGTCTCTGATTACTTTGCCCAGTTTGATTATCTCATGTACTTGTGTGACATTGTTGAAGAAATTTGGACAATTGATCAGTTTATTTTTGAGTTGAGACAAAAAATTAGTAGGGAGGTTAAACAATACACTTTTAATACGTTAGTTGCAGCCTATCAATATGTTCTAAAGGTTGAGAGATTTCATAAGAAATTCAACTATACCTTGATGAGTTCTCAATCACAGCCTACTGATAGGACATCTTCCAATTTTAATTCCATCACATATGAGTATTATGATTACTTAAACGATGTCCATGTTATTTCTACATGCTTTCCTAATTCGAATGTGGCAAAGGATTTAAATATTTTAGTGTCAAATAAAGAGAAAAATGTTACTCATATGTACTTCCAACTCCCTCATGTAGTTTCATCATATCAGAGTCATTCTCCTTTGCACCCACAAGAGTCCATTTCGAAAGAAAGTGTGTGTGAGTCTTTGTTTGTGTCAATTCTTGAACTATCATTGATCTTGAAAATTGTGAAAAATTCTGTTGAGTCTACACCTATGCAAGATATTAAACCAATCGAGTCATTTATTATAGAATCTAATAGTGACTATTCTATGTCTACTTGTCCAAGTCATCATGACTTTGTTACAGATTCTTCCCAATCTGAGATTGTTGACATTGTTCTGGATTCTGTCTCACTTGAGAGTGTTAACTTTGATTCTTTGCCTATTGTCAAGTGTTCAATTGAGTCTGTACTTTCTTATTTTCAGCACCAGGGTGTTATAGTTACTCCTTTGTCACTGATGCGTTGTCCCATTGAATGCCTATTGTTCAAATCTAATGGGAATTGTTTTGCTATTCTTGAGTTTGGATCTAATACTTATTTGCTTAATTTTTCATTGAATGTTAATATTAGTCTAGATTTTTATTGGGAGGACATGCTACTTAATCGAGGTACTCCATAGCCTTTTATTTTATTCGCAAGTGTTCATACAGATGGAGATTTTTGTATTTATCCTGGTCGATGGAAAGAAGTCGATGGTTCTTTCATTCTAGATGAGGCATTATGTCATCTTCATCTTGCTCTCTTGGGGTACTTCTACTTTGAAGACTCTCAGGAGGAGAGTTTTTTTCAATCAGAGGAGAATGATGAGGATCGTGTAGGAATTTGATAGATATTATAGATTAATTATGATAGTTATTTAGATATTTTTAATATTTATCTTTTAAGTAATTTCTTTTAACTTTTAAGGGTTTAGTTGTTATTTTGATTATTTATTTATTTTAGAGTTTGTGATCTCCTTATATATATAGGATTTGTGAATTCCTAATATATATAGGGGATACATATTTGTTGAGGAACTAGACTTTGATTATTGATTATTGATATTGAATCTTCTTTCTAAAATTCTCTCTATTCTCATCTCCTCCTTCTTCTTCTTCTTTTCTCATCCCTTTTTTCTTCCCTTCTCATCCCTAATTCTTCCCTAATACGATCTACATCAACTTGTCATCCCGTATCTAATTGGGATAGAATCATAATGCAAGCACTAACTAGGCACGCTAGCTCATAAAGAAAATACCCACCCTAATCATGAGATTAACAAACTATTCTCTTGAATTTATAATTTGGACTCAAAATACTTATAATATTATACATGAAACCAAGATTCACAAATATCCTACACAAAACTTCAAGGATCAATCAATCCCTTTTACTGTCTAGACCCAACAATGGATGTCCCTTCTAGCTCAGTTACCAGGAAACACAAACTAGGAGAGGGTGAGCTCACGCGCTTAGTGAATGTGCATAAGTAACAACGTTTAAACAACAATTATGCGAAGTCAAACATTAAGAAAATGAAACCACTATAAATACTGTCACCCTTGCTCATAATGACATTTAAGAACATTACCACTTACCACTATGGTTATAACGAGTCCGCCTTTATGGCTATCTCACATTTGCCACTAAGGTTATATTTTTGCCTTTACGGCTATAAAAATTCCCACCATACTCTCACAAGTGAACACTTTCATATTCTTACTCAATAGTAATGTCAGTCATAATTGAAGCGAAGGTTTATGAGTTAGTAAACTCGCCTTGAGTTAGTATCTACCTGAAGTTCGATCCCCTGTTGGAGTTTTAGATGGAATGTCGATGATGTAGATACTTTTGTACCTAACACGTGTTATCACAATTGCATTTAAATATTTCATACACCAACATTATATTCTAAATGTTCACATTTATGTACTCTAGTATACTTAATTTAATGCATTGCAAATTCCTTCACTTAGCTTCTTCCCTTGGCGTTTAGGTTCTCCCAGTGTTATTTAAGGCGTAAAGCGAATCGAAGAGACCAAGTCTCCTAACGCCTAGGCGAGAAGCAAGAAGCGAAGCGACACGCTTTATTGAAGCAAAGCGAACAGTTAAAAAAAATATATATTTTAGTTTAATTACTTCTAAATAATCTAAGTTCTAATTTTATATATACTAAATATTTAAATGCAAGTAAAACCATAAACATTTAAATTAAAACAAACACTAATAATATCTCAAATCTTAATAACAGTCATAACTTAAACATTTAAATTCAAACAAATACTAACAATTGTATACATTTTCATATTGACAGGGTAGGACAACAAAAGAAGCAGAATCAGGACAGTAGCAGAATCAACAACAAAAAAAAAAAGAAGCAGAATGAGGATAAAAAAAAACAGAAGTAGCACAGGATAGCAAAATCGAAGCAGCAACAAAATTAACAAAAAAAATAGAAGCATAATGAGCTAAAAAAAAAAAACAGAAGCCCAATGATCATGACAGAAGCAGAATCAATTGTAAACAATTTCATATGTAATTATGTATTGAATAAAAAAAGAAAAACAGAGGCACATTTCACATGTACTAAAAGAATTAAACATGGTATAAGCATAGACCACTTTTTGGTATCATTTGTATATATATAAGAAAAGGGAAAAGTATAACTAAGACATATCAGAGACACTTTTTTGTAGAAAACTTTATTATTTACCCCCATTCCTGATACTCCTGCTTCCTTTCTTTATCATAATTTTGTCATGCAAGTCGCCTGACTCCCACATCCCACAAATATTTTAAATGAATTCAGCAACACAAGGAAAAAAAAAGAATTTGTTTTGTTCGAAACATTGTTTATTAGAAAAAAAAAAATAGACCAGCGATAGTTTAAAAAAAAAATCATTAGTGATTAAAAAATAAAAGAGACTACTAACCTGTAATCAGAAAAAAAAAAAGGGAAGCAGAATCGCCTCTTATAATAAAGCGTTCGCTTTTTTGTTTTTTTCGCTTTTTCTCGCTTTTTTCTCGCTTCGCTAACGTTCGCTTCGCCTGGAGTCCTCCAGGCGAGATAAGCTCGCCTCGCCTTGCTTCTCGCCTAGGCGAGCTTTTCAAAACACTGGGTTCTCCTTTGTTAATCCCTATCCTTGCTATATTTGTGTCTAGGTGTTAATCGTGTAGTTGAAGTCAAGATAACCTTTTTATGATTAATTTTAGCCCCACTGCATGTTTTGGAAAGCCTAAGGAGTGAACGCATAAAGGGTTAGAGGTTTCTACGGCAAAATAGAAATTTTGCCCCGTTGTACCAGTACAAGTCCTATCGGTAAATCACCGGGTAGAACACTCTTCTACCGGTAGGACTATAGTTCCTACCTGTAGAATACAAACAAAATTTTTTACCGGTAGAACCATGGTTGTACCAAAACTTAATAGCTTGGGTTTTAAACACTTCCCTCCATCTTCCTTCTACACTCAACACTTACTATCATTACACCACCCTTACCCCAACCTCCAAGGATTCAAAATACATAAATTGATATTCAAAACACATGAATTGCATGATTTGGAGGTTACCCACATGCAAGCTTTCCTTCTAGGAATTCCTCTGAGAACTTCCAAGTGACCCACCTAGATCACCTTGAAGATTCCACCTCTACCCAACACTACCCAAAGATTTGTGTCTAGCTTAGTGCTATGGAGGTTGTGTTGAGAAGAAGAAGAAAGAGAAATTTCCTTTACCTTGTTTGAGTAAGACCTCCCTTCTCCAAGCCAAAAACCCATCATCGAATGTTGAAGATCTTCTTCTCCATTTCTCTTAACTCTCCCTCAACACCAAGAGTTTTGCATGTAAAGGAAAAGATCCCCCATTCTCTTTCTCTCCCATCGGTTTTTCCCTTAGTCAGGAAACTCTTGCCCAGACAAGTGTATACACGCATCTACATCTCTCCACTAATGTATACACATGCATATATATACATACTACAATAAAATGTCAACAAAAGTGAAAAACTTTTAATTAACTATAATAACATTGATAAAATAGCTAATGTCAATATAATCCTTTTAGAGTTATATACTTATATTAAATTCATTAATTTATTATTTTAATTGTGTAACAATTGTAAACTTAATTGGTAGGCTCTTAAACTTCCGAGAATTATGGTTTAGCTTGTCTATCTATACCACTTCATGATGTCAATAGTGATGCAAAACATTTGATTTTCTATTATGTCCTTCATCTTCTTTTAAATGTCCATATACAATTAAGTCTTTTTTAATTTGCATGACTTTTCATATTTCAAACTATAAGTTCAAGTTGTATCCTATTAATAAATCAATACACTGTTATTTTAATTGTGCAAACTTTTGATAATTTGTGACTTATTATAGACATCAGTTCAATTGGAAAAATTCAATTTGATCATGACGTGCGCTGAATATATAAATACAATGAATTAAATAATAGACACTCTTCGTGCAATCAAACTTGAAGAAGGCGATACCGTGAATGGAATATCACTTTGTGACATTTGCTTTTCCTCTAAATTTCTCATCTTCAAAACGTAGTCCCTTTGACTTCATCCACCATTCAATGCACCATACACCATTTTGAGAGAAGTTTTTAGAAAAATGAAAGTTTTTAGAGAATATCGTATGCATTTTCTATAGGCATTTCAAAACATACTATTCATTTTGTTCAAAATTTCGTTAATTTAATAATTTTTTTTCTTCTATAGGTGTTAGGATTTTTTTTAAAAGGGGGGGGGGGGGAGATGAGCACGTGCAATGCCGAGAGAAGACTTGTTGCCAATGTTTTGCTCGACAAGTCAAATGAACGTTTTGTCCTCATGTTCGAATCATACATTTCCCATTGTAAATTTCCCACTATAAATAAATTGAAATATTGCTTCATTGGTGCATTCGATAATCCGGGGCCACATAAGAGAGGACCCTATAGTAAGAATTGAAAAGAATCATATAATAAGCGTAGCAGAATTTAAAAATACAAGATTTATTTATGTTTAATACAAATCAAGAAACCTTAGATCTATAGAGAAGATTAAAGATTACCTCTTGAAATGTGCCTTTAACGATCTTCAAGCATTGTCAAAAACTTTAAATATTCAAATCTGAATTTAATCTTTACCTCAAGCATTGCAAATGTTTGGCCTTTGTCGGTATCTACATGAATTGATAAACTTGAAGGATCTACCTCAATCATTGATAAACTAGTAGAGAGAGAAAGAATGAGGGATGGATCTTGTTGTGATAGTAAGAGAGTTGTTATATCATATATCTACCTCCTACATGAAGGTATTTATAGAGTCTTAAAAAACTCTAATCCTAGTTTGGGTTAAGTTTCAATTATCTCATAAGTACATATAACCCCTTTATTAATCATTAATTGTAATAAAGTCCCTAATTAATTCTTCATTAAGTTTTCTCCCCAATTAACTCTTTAATTGGTTGTCTCTTCTTTATTCTTTAGTTTCCAATCAATTCTATTGTTTGTGACTATATAGGTTCAAGCATAGGTTGTAGGCCTTCGATACTAATTACAAGTAGTATCTCATATTAGAACTCTTTCTAATTTAGGTTGAATTAGAACTCTTCCAATTCTCCCTTTATGAAGAGCAATTAATATATTTATATTAATTTCATTCTTCGGACTTCTACTAATCATGAGTGGCAACTATCAGTTTGTCATGATCAACCTCTAGATAGCACAAAGTAGGTAAAGAACCCATTCAGTTTATAGTTGTTATGCAATTCAATCTTTCTATCACACAATGTCCCAATTGAATTACTAGGGTGTGGAATTACTGTTAAACCCCTAATTCAATCTTATGTGTTCGATCTTAGGATTATGACTCTTAATGATCAATTAAAAATTCTTTTCTAATTGTCATTCGGTCTTGGCCAAGTAATTCTTGAGTCATATCACCGAAGATCACAAAGGACATTCTCCTTTTATTTACTAAGGGTGATAGATTTTATGTTGTACACTGACAAGTTTTCATGCATGTCCAATTATGTTCAACAATACATATCCAAGTTACATGATTAGCATATGAATATGTTGTACAGTTAATGTATAAAAGTCCATGCACAAGACACTCATGGTGTCTCAAGTCTAAGGATCAGTTACATAATTATAACTTGATAATTTAACATTGATAGGTATGTAAAACTCCATATAAAAAAACCTATGTCAGTGAATGGTAAAATTCAGTGTACTTGTTTTTTAGCAAGAACCCATATACTTGCTTCAGTGTTTCTACACTAGTGACTTGAACGAGTCATCTCATATCAAATATGAGTAAACATAGTGTATGTTAGTCTATCCGGATTACATAGTGCCCACATAGTAATCCTATGACTAGGAACTGTAACACCTCAAAATCTAGGGGTTTTTTTCTCAATCTGTTGAGCATCCATCAACTCGTGAAAGTATACCCGTGAGTGCTGCATAATCAGATACCACATTGTTACGCCTCATCCACCGGGATCATATCCAAAACAAACTTTGTTCATGGGCTGAAGAGATTTGATGGTCGGAATGTCGTAGATCGGAGGTAGAAGTGATGGAGAACGCTTGGCTTTCTTTGTCTTCTTTCTCTCTTCCTTTTTTCAAAAATTGTAGGTGTAAAGTGGGGAGAAAATCAATTTTTCTCCCCTATATATACTCCCCAATGCTTGGCTCTCATTAAGCCACACCTCCTTTCTTTTCTGATTTGATTTTATTCCAAATCAATTAAATCTTATTCCGTGTTAAGTCTAGTCAATTTTCATAGAATTCCGATATAGTTGGATTTTTCGCATTTTACAATGCGATCAGGAGTCGCACGACTGAAATAAACGTGATTAGATTTTATTTATGAAACTCTGGTCCAAAGCTTGTTTTGGTTATGATCCCGGTGGATGGGGTGTAATGACGTGATATCGGGTTATGTGGTATTTACAGTTATATTTTCGCGGGTTGATGGGTGATTAACCGGGTTGAGAAAGGACCCCCGGATTTTGGGGAGTCACAGGAACATTTAAGAGTTAAGCACTAAGAAGTATAAATCTCTTCGTCTCAACTACTTAAGAAACTATCTTCTTAACTTATATTCTACGGACTATATCATGTATTTGTAATATAAAATATGACAGACTTCAATAAGCCCATTCGACGGTCTCAAATAGACTCATCCAATGCCCACCAATATCCCTCTCAAAACCATTTATATTGAATTTCATCTAAATCTATTACTTCTCACTTACGTCGTATTTTGTCTTCAGGCATGGGTTACCCCTAGTATTAAAATGAAATAAAGTAGAAACATGTTAAATAATCTTGCCTTTTATTGCTTCATTGGAGCATTCGGTAATCTTGGGCCACATAAGAGAGGACCTTATTGTAAGAACATGTTACATAAAATGAACATTACCTAGTGGCGTAAAGGAGGTGTTATGATGCGAAATTAACCAATTCTTAAAGGTCGTAGATGCATTTGTAATGACCAACTCTCTTCAGTTTGTTTTTTTTTTTTTTCTCAAAAAAATTTGTTTCAAGTTCCTTGTAGTACCATTCTCCATTTTTCAGAAAATCAGAAAGTAGAATCAATTAATGTCATACCCTATTTTTTTTTCTCTCCGGGCAAGCCAAACAAGAAATTCGAGTGAGCACTGTTGCGATCTTGCCCCACTCATCCATTGACCAATTGTCTGAAATCAACGCAAGCCCCAAGTGTGGGAAATGCCTATTTGTTTGTTTGAACTTTCTAGTTACTAGTTTGTTGGGGTTTCATGGCATTTAGTTTTGTTTTAAAACTTTGTAATGCTATGGTACTGTTTTTGCTTGATCTTGGAAGATTTGGGACTATTTGGTATGTAATTTGAACATTGGGGGTTTGGGAAGGTATGCTATGCATGCAATTTTCTTTTCAAATCCAAATAATTTTGCTTCAAAGAATAGTAGATTTGGTGAGGACATGCATGACTTCAAATGTCTATTGTCTCCCCCACCCACCCACAAAAAAAAAAAAAAAAACAAAAGCTTTCAAGGCTCCCACTATTTTCTAGAAGTAAATTCCATCGAGATATCTCCAATTATATTTAATTTGTATGAGTTTAGAAATATTTTTTTTTCCTTCACCATCTTGCTGGACTTGATGAAACCAGATGTCCTTTCTTTATAATTCGAATATTGGGAGATTGTGAATATTTTTCGATTGATTAGATGACTTTTTCATGGGAACCCTTGAAAGAATTTTAGGAATTGGTTCTCCATGTTATGCATACATTTGCAACGTGTGTAAGAGGCAGACATATGATCTGTGGCAGTTGAGTGGCTTTGCATTTTATTTTTATTCATAGAACTACATAATGCAAACCATGGTTGTATGGAGACAAGAAGTACCTTCGAATTTTAAGAGGAAATATACTGGAAGGAGATTGGAAAGAAAGCAAATGACAAAATGTTCATTTACATTGTCCCATTACAAAATGTTAATTTGTTATCATACAAATTTATAATTTTATTTGTTCAAGATTGGAACATGTTCTAGAAGGTATATTCGAAGGCAGTTTTTGTGCTATTTCCTATTTATATAAACATAAAATGGATATGGAGCGATAAATTGTCTAAGGAGTGAAGTCTATGACTCATAAATCGTAATGGGAAACAAAGTATATACTCATATATGTGTCATTCCTGATGGTTTTCATGATATTTGGTTGGAAATCAAGAAACCAATGGTTAGGTTGAAGGACATGAGAGGATATGATTGAGTTTAAAATATTTGTAAAACAAAACTCAATCCACACATGACATACATAAGTCTGGAACATGTGCGTCACATAGACTATTTCAAGTTTCAAATATTGCATATTATTTTTCTAAATTTATTAGAAATTTCATTATTCAAATCTTCTTGAACACAAGTGATCTTCAACCATATATATACCAAAAGTTAAATGTGCTTGCTGGAAAACTGGAGGAAGAAGATCACTATTGCTTGTATATTAGATATTGTGTGTATAGAAATAACACCTATCTGAAGAATTTTTTGAAATAATGAACACAATTCGAACTAAATTTTATCTGTGTCTTTTATATAATCCATTCAGAAAAGCACAAAACAATGAATTCATAAATATTATTTAAAAGCAAGAGTGTGAAAGATATACAAAATTATAAAGTTCCTATAGTGATGAAGGTTAATGCTAGACGTCCAAGAATAAAAATAAGAAATATAATTAGAAAGTGTAACAATGGAGTTAGCGAAAGCACTTGATCTATTTTAAATTCTCACAGTGCATCTGCATACAATACATATATAATAAGTTAATAACATAAAAATTTAAGAAGGGTAGTTGGAAATGTAAAACCTAAAATGCCTGCACTTTGCCAAGTATTTGATTCAAGCACCACCTGCATATAAATAAATTAATTAATTTTCCTATTCCTATTCCAATTTTAAATTTTCTAATTGAATTTCCTAACGCTATGTCACTATCAAATAACCCTATTCTAGCCTTGTTCTAACACACCAAGTTACAACTGATCAAGAATTCACAATTCCTTGAAATTGAAGCACAAAAAACCATAATTCTTAACAAATCCATGACACTTGCTACACATTAAAACCGCATTGCACATACACCTACATAATATTTTGTATGAGTACATATGTATAAATATATACAAAGTAGGGAGGTGCATACTAGTACCATTGGTGATGACAGTGTTGGTCTCGGGAGGAACTTTGAAATGGACCTCCCTCTAGAACGCTAAATTCATAAAAAATTCAGAATTTAAATTGAAATATTTAAGAATCAGAGAGCGAATTATTAAGAGGGGAAAAAATAACTCAAAAAAAAGAAGCTAAAGGAGTAGCAATCTCACACCGTAGCTTCGAATCGAAGGTGAAAGTAAAGTTGGATGACACCTTTCTTCAACCAGCACTCGGCATTAAATAAGTTCTTTGGCTTCTGTAGGCTCTGAAACTATGAAGAGAAGTAGTAGTCTAGAACTCTAAAAGGTTATAGATCAATTAAACTAGAATAAGAATATTTAGTATAGAAGACAAAAGGTTAAAATATTTACTATTGGATTAAGGATATAAGTGATTTTTTGTATTGAATAGGTTTAAAATAGACAACCAAAAGTTTTTCCACCTTTGTATATAGTATGTACCTATAGATATATAGATACAGATAAATAGCTATAAATATGTTATAGCATCCCAACAGTCAGAACAATAATCCATATTGGCATCAAAACAATAACCGAACAGTCTAACAACCCATAACAGTTATAATTTCAGATGATATTGATGTTATTATTAGAACTTAAAAAGAATAGTGTTGGCATTAGTAGTTTTGTGGCATTAAAGTTTGAAAGACATTAAATATGAAGGATATGAACGACATAATTATACTTTTGAAGGGAAAAGATGGAAAAAAGTTTTCATGTATTCTGCTATTTTAAAATAGTATAGATTATAATTACATTAACAAATTGCAAAAGTAACTTGGTGATTGTAGAGGTGCCCTAAGGAAAAGAAGGGGTTGCGGAGTTGAGAGGTTACATATAAATAATTTAATGGATGGTGAGACATTAAAAGTCACACAAATAAATAAATGTATTTTATAATGAACACTATTCAAGTGTATCATATTTTGGATATTTAAGAGTTGCTAGAGGGTAAAAGAGGCAAATAAATGTTTTTCCAATATGTGTACATTTAGAAGTAGCATAGATAAGTATCAGCCCACTACTAAGAATTATACACCAAACTCCCTCCTAATTCCCTTAAATTTAAAACCCACATTTTAATTTCCATCATCTAGCCAATCACATCCCACATGTTACAATTTCTAAGTTTAAAACTTAGATTTTAATTGTCGGAGTTCATATTTTTATCTCACATGTTTCTAATTGTTAAATTTTGTCTCATGACTAATATCAACCTTTTACACTTAAATATCCCACACTATATGGAATGCCCATTATATAACTAAGTCCTTAAGATAATTTTTAGGATTCATACTTTACGTTAAGATTCTTAATAATTTTTCGATTTTACCCCATAGTTAATATTATCAATTTTCACTTTAGACCACAACATCTTACGAAATGCAATAAAATGTATATTCGGGTCTCACATTCGTACTCAAGCATCACAGATGAAGTCCTTTATGTTACAAATAGGAAATAACAACAAAAATTATATTCTAAATCAGTCATATTTCGACCGAAGCAATTGAATTAAGCATAAAAAACAATAAAATCAAACAGGAGCAGTCTAAAAACAAACACGACGGAATCAATCTAAGCAACAAGTGCAAAAAACCAGTCATAACAAAGCTGAAAACCAAAATAACAAAATAGAAAATTTGTCTAACACAACATCACAACAAAAATAGAGGGGGAGGTTCTAGTAGAACTAGAAATAGAATTAGCATCACCGCAAAATTAGCAGGAAAAAAAAACACAGAAACAGAGTAGAAGAGGAGGAAGTAGAATCAACATCACAAAAAAAAAAAAGCATAAACAGAATAGAGAAGGAAGCAAAATCAGCATCATAGCAACACAGAAAAAAAAAATAGAAATAGAGTAGAAGAGGAGGAGGAGGGGGCTTCAGTAGAACTAGAAAATCAGAAGAAGAGGGGAAGAGTTAGAATAGGAGGAGAAGAATTAGAGGACGTAGAATTAAAAAGTTCACTAAAGCGATTGCTTATTTGTTTTTGCTCACTTTTCTCTCACCTCGCGTAGGGTCACTTTGTTTGGCATGTTCAAGGCGACATAGGGTCGCCTCACTTCACTTCTCGCTTCTTTTCTGGCTTAGACTCGCTTTTCACTGTACTAAATATACATCAAGAGAATAATAGAATCTAAGAAAATAGATTGTAAAAAAAGTAGAATCTTCTTCACTGGCACAAAAACTCAAATCACAGATAACTAAAACAAATTTGACAAACTATGCTCTAAGAGCCTGTCTGAGGCCATATAAAGCTTTCTAAAGTTAACATGACCAGGAATATTATGAGACAATTCAAGAGGAAGAGTCATAAAAACCTTTTCACTTAAATCTCCATGAAGAAAGACATTTTTCATATCCTTTTGAGACAAACTCCATTGGCGAATAACATCAACTGCAATCTCGTAGCAGGAGTAAAAGTCCCATCATAGTCTAGACCAAAGATTGAAATATCGTTTCGAAGTACTGTTTTGGTCAGCTCAAAAACGAAAATGTTTCAGAAACGCAAAAAAAAATATGGAAACACGTAGAAACACAAATACAATCCATTTATTTATAAAGATAAGCTAAATAATTGATTAATTCAACATATTTATTGGGTTAACATTCATTTATACAAGAATAAATTTAAATTGGAGGAAAAAAAAGCTTGACATGAGGCGAAAATCACTTAAATTTGTTTTAAACATTTAATTTTCATCAAGTAAACACATTCTTTCCCTTTGATGTCCTATCTACAATAAATACCATTACATTATCAAACACATTATATTCATTCTACAAATTATATATGACATGTATAACACTTTTAAATTAAAATATTATCCAATTAATAATACTATTTTATTATAATACTAATTTACTAATTAATAATACTAAGTGCAACATGTTATTATAATACTAATTTGTGTAGCAAATTAATAAATAATATTATTTTATTAATATTAAAATCATTGTGTACACAATTTATACACACATAAATACTTAATTCTAAATATTTAACAAATAAGTTCTAATTAATAAAATGACTTGTAGTTATTTAATATACCAATTTAACAAATAATAACATAAAAGAATAGTTACAAAAAGAAAAAAAAATAACGAAGGATATCAAATTAAATTAATGGTACTTATGTATACTTAAAAGTAAAAAGTTATAATACAGTGGGGTATTAAATATAATTATTCATACTTATAACAAAAAAACAAAAAAAATATAAAAAGTAGAAGACTCTGCATAGTTGTGACCCACGAACGAACATAGACAGAGACAGAGAGAATATAAAGAGGCGATGGCGATGGTTATGGGCGATGGTTATGCCGGAGAGAGAGAGAGAGAGGAAGAAAAAGAACATATTTGGTAGCTCGTGGTTGTAGCTCGCAGCGATGAAGACGGGACTTCCAACTCCGAAGCCCTAGGTTTGCGTGGAAAATAGTTGTATCTGCTCAAATCTGGACTCAAGGAGGTAAGTTATTTAAGTTTTCTTCTTCAATTTCTGGTCTATAGTTTGTATGTGTCTTTCTTTCTCTCTGTCTCTTTGATTTCGTTTGGTGTCTTTCTCTCTCTCTTCTCTCTTTTTTTTTTGATTTGGAAGACCGGGACCTAGACATGTGATTTTTGAGAAAATTTGAGATTTCTATGATCGGTGTCCCCCCCCCCCCCATTTTTTTGGGCTTGGAGGACGTATGGATTTTGAGATTTGATTTGTGGAATCTTAGGTTTCTGAGAGAGAGTTTTTTTTTTTTTTTTTTCTTTTGGTCTGGAGTGAATCGAATCTATACATTGTTTCGTCCGAAAATGGTCAGACATAGTAATGTTTCGACCGAAACTTTAGAATTTTGGGATTCAACTCTTGGTTCGTATCGGTGTGTTGAAATTTCGAAACGTTTCAGACTTTTTGACACGATATTTCAATCCTTGGTCTAGACCTACTCTTGAGCAAAACCTTTGGCTTCTAACCAAACTTTGTACTGTTCCACAAAATCATTAGACCTGAGAATCAATCGTCGAACTAGATCTAAGAATCAATCGTTGAAAAATTATGACGCCAGCACACCGATGACGTCGGTAGCTCCAACGCATGTGTTTTTGGAATTTTTAAATTTTGTTTTTGTTCAGATCAAAGCTCTGATATCAAAGTTGAAACAATAATAGTAATAATATTAAGGTTAGAGAAGGAGAGGAAAAGAGAAGAGAAGAGAAGAGAAGAGAAAGAGAGAAAGAGACTAAGAATAAACTGTGTGACTGTATTGCTCTACACCTTGTTTATGTTTAACCAATATCTAGAGTAATTGCAATATTACCCTACACTAGTTTATCTATGCTACTTATAAATGGTAGCATCCATGAAAAAATTTTGATTTCCTATTTTATCCTTATTATAATAAAGTCAATTATATCTACCTATATGCTTTTATTTAATTTTTGTTTTTTTACTCCTATTTGACTTATAAATTGTTTTGTACTTTTTTGTAAGGACTTTTAAATTATTTTGAAGTCATTTATTAGTAATACTGTTAGTATGTTACATATAATTTTTTATATCTATATGAAGTAAAGTCCTATATGTGCTAAATTATTATGCACATGTAGTTATCAAATTAAATTTTACAGTCAAATATGTGCTATATATTATTGTTTGGTATGCAACAATATAATAATATTATAAACGATCTTATCAATCTATTTAACAATATAAAAATTAATAATTCTGTAATATAATTAGATGTGTAATTGCCTAAAGGGGTCGGAGAGATATCTAAATAAATTATAGATTACGTGATCAAAGACTTGCAAAATAGATTAATAATTAAATTTAACAATAATTAAAATATGAATTAATTATTTAGCACCTACTTTATTATTTAATTTAATTACACATACAATTTGCGTTTTCTTAAAAAGATATATTATTTAAATTTATTTACGTGTAGCACACGTCGTGCATTGCTAGTGCTCATAAACATAAGTATAAAACATAAAAATAAGAATTCTTAACAAAAACAAAAAGTATAAAATAAAAAATAAAAGAAAATGGTGACATTGTTGTGTCTATATTGTTAACTTTTGTTGGAATTGTTTTCAACAAGGTGGCAAACAATTTATGTCATCTCATATTGTGATTGATTTTCTTATGCCATCCCATATTGTGCTTGATTTTGTAGCAAAAAAAAAAAAATGATTTAGACCACTGTTAGCATCATGCTTTATATCTACAAAGTCTTCAACTATTTTGTATTTCTTCCGATTTATAGGAACACAATAGGCCTATCAAAAGACATTCATGTTTTTGTGTAGGACTTGTGGGTCTTCAGGCAGCGATTATGGAGCCACGGATATGTAAGGGCATCATCCTTCTAAATATATCTCTTCGTATGCTCCATATAAAGAAGCAGCCTTGGTATGGAAGACCTCTGATTAGATCATTTCAGAGTTTGCTGAGGTAAATTTGGTTGTTTAAGAATTTACTCTAGAATTGAAAACTTGCCATTTTATAGTTTGAGAGAATTATGCTTTGTGTCAGGAATACTGTTCTAGGAAATTTTTTTTTCAGAGCTGTTGCCACACCAGAGACTGTGAAGAGTATTCTGTGCCAGGTATCATCTGTGATGACATGGTTAACTGCCTCTTCTTCGCAGCTAATGCTTGAAATGGCGAGGGCTACCAGAAAAATAAATGAAAAGGACAAGACTGTTAAACTGGAATTCTTATTGGTAATGAACATCGATCTATAACTGCCTCTTCTTCGCAGCTAATGCTTGAAATGGCAAGGGCTACCAGAAAAATAAATGAAAAGGACAAGACTGTTAAACTGGAATTCTTATTGGTAATGAACATCGATCTATATTGAAACATTATTTCAAAATTCCCTAACATTGTGGGAGGTTTACAGGTTTATTTAAAATTTCCTTAACTATATGGTTCTAATGCTTTAGATGATATGGCATGAAGTGCGCATGCATGTTGCTAATATTGTGGGAAGATGACTGTTTGGTACAGTATAAGCCCTTTAATTTGCAAATGAGGGTGGTATAATGCTGTTTTCTGAGACAGGACAAAATCTGAGTTCCATGGAACAAGTTGTGTTTGAAAGTCTTTGCTCTGTTTGTGAATCACACTATCCCTGATGAAGCTGAAGATGTCATAGGAGAGTAGGCCTTTTTGTGGATTAGGTTCCACCAGAGATGGATACATCTGAATATGGTCCTTTGATGACATTCATATCTGATTTTTGTTTAGGTGAATTCTGAAATAGAGATATTTATGAAATTAATCTTCTCTATTTTAACCCTATAATCTTCCTCTACTTGATTAGCAAACACGACTCTTTATTTACACATTGTTTCGTGATCCTGATTAGTTGTCAATTGATTATTCTTGGTGAAAACTCCGATTGAATAAATCATTAATCTGGGTGCAAACGGGCTTTAGCATTGATGGCTACAATTTATCGGTCAAAATCTGAAATGCACAAAGAATGATGTCCAAGTACTCGGAAAATCCCGGGTTGGAAGCTGGTCATAGGTGGGTCACAAATATGCTTCATGTGGCACTCAGTGAACCATAAATAGGCAAGGTGCCTATGTCCTGAAAAACATTATGGTTGTGTACCAACACTGTATTAAATTTGCTTTTTCATGCCATGTTCATTTCAGGATCTAATGTTTATTTGCTTAATTTTTCATTGAATATTAGTATTAGTCTATATTTTTATTTGGAGGACATGCTAATTAGTCGAGGTACTCCAGAGCCTCCTATTTTGTTAACCGGTATTTCTACTGGTAGAATTACTTTCTCTTCAGCATTAGCTCCAGTTTTATTTTTTCACTTCCATTGCGTATTTCAGGTACGTGACCAGATTTACATTGCTATAGATGAAAATTCTTGCATTTATCCTGGTCGATGGAAAGAAGTTGGTAATTCTTTCATTCTAGATGAGGCATTATGTCATCTTCATCCTGCTCTCTTAGGGTACTTCTACTTTGAAGACTCTTCGGAGGGGAGTTTTTCTCAACCGGAAGAGAATGATGGGGATCGTGTAGGAATTGGATAGATATTATTAGTTATGAGAGTTATTTAGATATTTTTAATATTTATCTTTTAAGTAATTTTTTTTAACTTGAGGTTTTTTTTGTCATCATTTATTTGTTTTAGGGTCTTAGTTTCCATATATAAAGGGATGCATGTAAGGGTTTTATTGAGATTAGACTTTGATTATTATTGAATATTGATATTATTTCCTTCTCAAAATTTTTTCTCTTTTCTCATCCCTTTCTTCTTCTCTTCTTATCAATTTGGTATCAGAACTAATACAGTCTACATCAATTCTTCTCAATCAAAGTGCTTGAGAAGTAGCCAATGATGTTGAAATATATTCAGCTTCAGCTGAAGATTGTGGCACACTTTGTCGCTTCTTTGAAACCAATGAAAATACATCAGAATCAAGTGAGAAAGCATAGCCCGAACTCCTCCTATTGTCAATACTTCTAACTCGATCACTATCACAAAATTCAAGTAACTTGATATCAAATTTTCTTTCAAACATAATCCTAAAATGAATTGTTCCTTGAATATATGTCAAACCTCTCTTCACTACCCCCAAAATGAATTTTGCTTGGTTTGTGCATGAACCAAAATAACAAACTTGTAGTATACATGATGTCTGGCCTTGTAACTATCAAATACAAAAAACTTCCAACTATGTTTCTACAAAAAGATGCTTCTATTTCTTTAGTTCCATCATCTTTTAACAACTTTTCATTCACAACCAAAGGAGTAGCTTCCAATTTGCAATTTCTCATTCTAAATTTCTCAAGAAAAGTTTTTGCATACTTTCTTTAACAAATAAAGAATCCATCTTCTTGTTGATAAATCTCAATGCCCAAGAAGTAATGTAGAAGTCCCAAATCACTCATTTCATATATTTTCATCATCTCACTTTTAAAATCTTCAATCATTTTTTAATCCTTCTCAGTAAAAACTAAGTCATGAACATAAAGAGACACAATGAGAATACCGGTCTTACCTTCTGTTTTGATGTACAAGGTTGACTCACTGTTGCTTATTTGAAATTTCTTTGTATTGAAGTAAGAATCAATCTCACTATACCATGTTCGAGGTGCTTGTTTCAGTCTGTACAAAGCCTTTTTTAGCTTATACACTTTTCCTTCTTCACCCAAAGCCTTGAGGTTGCTCTACTTAAATTTCTTCCTTCAACACGTCATTGAAGAATATTGATTTTACATCTAATTGATGAAGAAACTAGCTCCTTTGTCAAGCAAGAGCAATAAGAAGTCTTATTATATATGTTAAGCAACCGGAGCAAAAGTCTCTTGAAATTCAACACTGGGTTGTTGTGAATACCCCTTTGCTACAAGTCTTGCTTTATTTTTCTGAATTGAACCATCTGAATTAAGCTTTCTTTCGTAAATTCACTTCACTCCAATGACTTCTTTATTCTTTGGTTTTTTCACCAACTCCTAAGTGCTATTTTTCTCTATCGCACAAATTTCATCTTCTATTGAATTCTTCCAAGCATCTTCTTTTATTTTGTCTTCAAAACTTTCGGGTTCAATCATATTAAAATTGCATTTAGCATACACATCAGTAAAACTTTTCATTTTTTTTGGAGTTGAACTTGGAAATGTAGTGCTTAAACTTGAGGAAGTAGAAGGAGATGAAGGAGGATTGGGTATTGGAGACATTTGTGGTGGAACTTCAATTTCTTCATTTTCATTTCCTTGCTCAAAAAGCTTTCATAATCTTCATTTGCTACAACAACTTGATTTTGAACATTCTTTTCTTTCCAATTCAAAGAGTTTTCATTAAGGAGAAATATCTACAAATAATCACTTTGTTTCTCTTCAACTAAAGAGTCTATAACCCTTTGATTTTGATGTATAGTTCACAAAAATGCATTTTTCACTACTTTCATCAAACTACTACCTCACTTTTTTAGGTACATGTGTAAAACTAATATACCAAAAAATCTTTAAATCTTTGAAGTGGTTCACCGACGGCTTCCTTCTGCACAATGCCTCAATTGGAGTTTGGCTTTCCAAAGCCTTTGTTGGACATCTATTCATCAAGAAAACCGCCAGGTATATCACTCCGGCCTAAAATGATTTAGATAATTCCTTCTCATAAACCATCGATTTTACCATCTTAACAATGGTTCTAATCTTTCTTTTGGTCACTCCATTTTGTTGTGCCCAATTGTCAATTGCTTTTTCATATTAATGTCTTCACAAAACTTATTAAATTTATTAGAGTTGTACTCACCACCTCTATCACTTCTCAACACATTAATGTAGTATCCACTTTACCTTTCAACAAACTTTTGAAACTTCTTGAATACTTAAAAAATTTCATATTTTTTTCTCATAAAATATACCCAAGTCATTCTTGAAAAATCATCAATAAATATTATGAAGTATTTGTTACCTCCATGAGAAAATGTTCTTGATGCTCTCTATATATCGATGTAAACAAGGTCCAATAGTGATTTGATTTTTCAAATTTTTTCTTTTGGAAAAGGATCTCGATGATCTTTTTCAAGTGCACATCTTTCACAAATTTCTTTTAGTTTTTTGTATAGATGAAAATCCATAAACCATGTTCTTTTGTTGTAGACTGTTCAAGCAACTTCCATCTTCAAAGAAACATTGATTAAATACCGAAAAATGAGAAAAAAGTTTCTGTTTTTCTCCATCGTAATTTTTGCTATAACTTGTCTTTTCTCTTCACAATTATAGATCTTGCAAGAGTTGTCTTTAAACACTACGGAGTACCCATGCTCTACAAGTTAACCAACACTTAATAAATTTTGTTCGAAGTCTGGTACTAACAAGACATCTTGGATATATCTTATTCCTTTATTTTGTTTCAATAGTAATAGTTTCCTTGCCTTTTGCTTGAACCATGACAACATTTTCCATCCTTACTTGAGTTAGAATTGGCGTTCATGTTCATAAAAATATTACCATCAAAGGTCATGTGGTTACTACAACCACTATCAAGATAACCACACTTCGTTTTTTTGCTTGAACATTGCTTGACAAACATAGAACATATTTTCACTACTTTCTTACTCTTCGAAAAAATTAGCTTGCTGATTATTCTTGTATCGGCAAACTTTTTGTAAATGATCAAAATTCTTGCAATTAAAACATTGAGGCTTTTCATGAAACCAACAATCTTTATCAAAATGACTTGATATTTTGTAAATTTCACATTTTTGTTGAGTGGATTCTTCAATTAATTTTCTTTCAAACTTTTATGTACCTTTCTCTCTCTAAATCTTCCTCCTCTAAAACAAAGTTCACTTTTAGATTGATTGGAAGCAGATGATTCATGACTTTTGGAGTCAATATTAAGCTTGGATTGAAAATCACTCTCAATAGATTTTTCGGCGTACTTACTCAACATTTGTTCAAATGCTTTAATGGAACCCTATAAGTCTTGAACACCCAAAGAAGAAATATCTTTGGTTTCTTTAATGACAGAAACATTATAATCATATTTTTTTAGTAAACTAATCAAAATTTTCTCAACAATTATGAGTCTAAAATTTGATCTCCATACGTTTTCCTGTGATTTACAGCCTCCATAAGTTTTCCTTTAATTTACAACCCCCATAAGTCTAGAGAAATAATCATTTAAAGATTCATTCTCTTTCATTTTAATATTCTCAAAATCTCTTTTCAAGAATTGTAGTTTCAGTATTCTTACCTTTGTAGTACCACGATACTCATCTTGTAAAGTGTCTCAAACTACATTTGACTTTGTTGCATTGATAATTCTTGGAAAAATGATAGTTGTTATTCCTTTTTGAATAAAATAAAGAGCCTTTTCATCATTCTTGTTTTCCTTTAATTGGTTCCTTTGAGCCGTTGTCATTTCAACTGCCATCTCTTCAGTTGGATCTTCTTATCTAATTTTAATCAAATCCCAAAGATCATAAGAAAGAAATATAGTTTTTGTCTTCACATACCAACAATCGTAATTTTCACCATCAAAGACAGGAAAAGGTGGTGGTTGTGCAACGGTAGACATGTTAATCACTTGTCATTTCAATCTTCTTCACTATGACTTTGTTTATCCCAAGAGAAGTTTCACGCATGGGTAGTTAATCTCGAACTAGCTCTGATACCACTTATGTTAGCTATAATTTCAGTCTTTGTATATTTGTGATACAGAAAACAAAGACAATGCAAAACTAGTTTTTAAGAATAATTTTTTATACATGTATTTTATAATTTCAACATACATATAGGTTACAAGATATATCTTGACTTTTTACTTCCATAGAATATGAACCACATAACAAGATCCAAGACTCAACCATTTGTATTCTCAAGTCAACTAGATATACTTAGCAACTAAGTATTATCTAGTATGTTATTCTTAACAATCTAGAGCTCAAAGCTCCCAAGCCCAATTTAAGAACCAACAAATCCAAATGGATCAAAGTCCAAAGAGAAAGACCAACCCAAAGCAAGAACCAAACAATAGTGAACCAATATTCCAACTTAGGGACCACCGACAGCTGAATGGGATCCGAAGGAAAAAAAAAAAAAAAGCAGCTACAGCTACTATGATGAAAATTTCAATCAAACCAAATCTCGGCACAACGTTGACCAATCACCCAGATAGTCACTCCACTCCATAGATAGTGCACACGGATTCTTCTATCATTTTCAATTCCTTTCGAGTCGGAAACGCCGGCTACTAGTGGGGCTGGCTATGCCTATTCTCTCTCTTCTTTCGTTCCTCTTTACAACCGGAATAAGGAACCTTAGAATTCACCTTACCAGTCGATGAAATATGGGGTTTGAGAGGAAGATCAACTTGCAGAGTAGAAAGACTTATATGGAATGTCCTATTTCCGCTTGAGCTTTCGATCAACCAATCCCCTATTTCAACGGCATTTGTATTAGATAGGCCCGGGGATCACTCATTAGTCGAATGAGCCCATCCCTCTGGCGTATCATTTATTGGTCGATCTGGCTGGCCGCTCTTGCATCTCTTGCGTTTCTATGGGGGCCCTTTTATACAAGTTTGCTGCTAGGAGTCCCTCTCCTCTAGTCGAATCAATCAAAAATAGAAGTTCGAATGGAAGTTTACTGACCTGGCCCTTCAATCGATGATCTATTGCTCCCTCTTTGTTGCGCAAGAACATAGCCCAAAGGGCAGCCCAATGCAAAGTCCACAACCCTAAGTAAAGGCCAGCAGAACAAATGGCCCACAGTTACTGACTTCAAGCAACATTCCAAAAAACAGCCCAATAGACCTTCCAAAAAACCAGCTCAATGCCAAGCAAAAAGAACAAAAGGCCCACAATGAAAAACAACCAGCAAGCAATACACCTTACAGAAAAAACAGTCCAATGTTCCTTCCAGAAAACCAACCCAATACACCGTCAAAAAACCAGCCCAATGCAGGCAAAAAGGAAAAAAGGCCCAGAACTAAAAAGAACCAGCAAGCAAGGTTAACAACCAGCAGAGCAGAAAATCCAACCAAGAACAAACAAGAAACCAGCAACCAGAGGGAAAGAAATCAGCAAAATAGCAAAGCAGCAGCCCAACAAACCAAGAAAAACATCACCCCAGCAGTCCAAAAGATGATTTTGACACCACAGTAGCAACAAAAAACCTAGTCGATAGAGAAATCCGCAAATTATCAGCACACACTAGTTCAATGTGCTTCAAGTCATTCCATCAAACACCATTAGCCCTTAATCTCACCTTATAGAAGGGATTAGAGGCATAAAAGTTGAAATTTCGCTAAAGTTCCAGAAAATAGAAAATCCTAAAAGATGACCATGAAATCAAAAACAAATTATACGACGTCGTAGCCCATAAAAATTGAGTGGAATGAGGGTGTTGGATGCCTCTGAATGATAACATCTTCTTCATGACGTCAGCCATTATTTTTCGACACACAAATTTCTTCTAATTTGCACCATTTTGATGAGGATCATAACTTGCTCTGATACCATGTAAACTTTGATCAAAAGAGAACAAATGAAAAGAACGGAGGGAAAATATTATTAAGGTCCTATAAGTCTGCATGCAACAACTTAATAATGAGAATACACAATGGAGGCCCTAGTAGGGCAATACAATTAAAATAAACCACTAAACTACCTCAAATACTAATATTAGATATCTAAATATACTTTAACAAATAGTTGATAGGGTATTGACAGCACACATTGTCACATCCTACTCTCAATATTGCCCCATAGTCTCTCTTTCTCTTTTCATGCAAGCTCTATGAAGGTTCCTTTACTTCCTCTCTTTTTGATTTGTTCTCTAAGTGAGTTACCTTAGGGACCTAGCTTGACTTCCTTTTCTTGCCTGCAAGCCCCTATAAGGTGTTTATCTAGAAGGAGAAGCATATAGTTGATTGCTCTTTCTTTTGAAGTTTATAGAAGCTAAGGGCAGGTTCTTCTCTTCTTTTCCTAGCACTAATATTCAATTATTCAAGTTTTAACTTAGCTTTTGTTGTTGTTGTTGATGGTTGAGTGTGTCCTCAAGGTGAGGTAATGCAGGATTAGGATATAGCATTCTGTTGGTTCCATGATGTTTTAACCATTAAGTTTTGAATACTTGATACTATGATACTGAAGAATCTGTAGCAGATTTAAGTGGATTTTCAGTAGGCAATCATGAGGTAACATCCATAAATTTGCCTTCCAAGCTTTTCTAGTGATGCTTGTGTGTTTTTGTGTATTCGTCGAACTTGTACTACTTTTCTTCATTGAATACACTTGCACTGCAAAGTTAATAATCTGCAAAGAAGCATTACATTGATTGAGTCTGCAGGGACATTTACAACATTAAATTCTGTGACAGGTAGTTTGTAATGAATACCCGTTTGATAGTCAAACCACCTGGGTTTCATTATTCTATTTGGTATACATATGAAGTTGATGGGTAGCAGATGCTTGTAATATTTGTTTCGAGGATAATAATATAGGAATTAAAAATTTAAAAAATATAGTAAGTGAGAACTTGAAAATTGAAAAATTAACTGTCATCACATGGTCTTTGTTTTCTGCTTCTGATGGATTGCATTTCAGTGTTACCATGACACCTCTCAGGTGACAGATGAACTAGTACAGGCGATCCTTCTTCCAGGACTGGAGCCTGGTGCTTCAGACGTGTTTCTCGAGTTCATTTGTTATTCAGAGGGGCCCCTTCCTGAGGAATTACTGCCTCAAGTGCAGGTCCATTTCTTAATTTGATTCCTATTGTTCTGAATATTATTTTGCTGGTTTTAGACATTTCTGTTCACTCCGTTTCTGCTTCGTTACCACTTGTCCTCTTCTATAGTGTCCTGTTTTGGTAGCATGGGGTGATAAAGATCCATGGGAACCTATTGAGCTTGGAAGAACCTATGAGAAATTTAATTCTGTAGAAGACTTTATTGTCCTCTCTGATGTGGGCCACTGCCCTCAGGTGTCTCTCTCTCTCTCTCTCTCTCTCTCTCTCTCACCCTCATGTAAATGTCATTAGACTCAATAACACGCCTGTTCAAGTGTGTGAAGTGGTTGAGTTATTTATATTTTTGCATCTCAATGGGTGTTGTACAACCTTTTTTTAAGGTATAAAAGAAACAGCCATGTAACCTAGTTTCAATTAACTTTCTTAAAGGTTGTTAGAAACATTTTTTGGTTTTTCTAGCAAGTTAAATAGACCGTTCCAGTTTGTTAATGGATTACAGCGTATATTTGGATGTTGGCTACTAGTAAGTTTCATTGATCGGGAGAGAGATATTTTACTGGATTCTTTTGTTGAACTTGGATGTTTGAATAGCATCTGTGTGACGAAGAGTATTTTCTGTTAAATTAAGTGGTGAGATGGCACCTTAAGTGATTTCTTGTAAATTCTCGTGAATGGTTGCAATGATGATGTCTTTTGACTAACTATTGTTTTTGCTGATGAGTGTGAAGGATGAGGCGCCTCATCTAGTGAACCCACTTGTTGAATCTTTCGTGGCACGCCATGCAACACCAGAAGCTAATCTTTCTTCGAAGGCTTCCTGATCCATTGCCAGGTCAGAATGCTAAGAGAGCCTATCATAGGAAAAATTTATATTTGTAGTGTGCCATCATCAGGCTGCAAAATTAGCTTGGATTGCTTGGCACCATTTCTAATCAAAACGCTAGTTTTCTGTAGAATCTCTGGTTCCTAAATGGCTGACAACAGTTTATGATGGGTACCTCATTTTCATCCCCTTATTGTTCCGAAATTTTGAGATCTGATAATGCTGCCTGCCTGTATTTCATATTTTTTATGGGTAATCCATAAGCTGACATGGATTGGCAATCCCCATTACAGTTTACAATAGCACGAGTTTCTAGTTGATGGTTTCCTTGTTTGCTTACTGTGACACTTCTTGTTACTCAGCTCTTTAGAAGTTATATGCATTTTTTCCTCCCTGTGGTTGGAGGTCAAAGCAACAGCGAGGTTGCAACGTTTTAATTGTTGTATTTTCATTTTAGGCAAATATATGTGATGCACTTGTATAATTACCTGACCGAATCAACCACATAAGATGGTTTCAATGATTAGTTTACTAGAGTAGTTGCATTATGATGAAAAGTCGGTGTAATGGGCAGATGGACATAAATATAGTGAAAAATGCAGTATTGGCATCTAAGTTTAGTGTTTTGTTTGTTGAAACAGTGGAAGTATAACTAGGTTATATAGACGATTTTGTAATGGATTTGAATACATGTGAAAGGAGACCCAATGAATCCAAGGGGGGTTTGGAAGTTCGAGTTGCGTGCATGCTGATACACAAATATGGCTTCCCATGCCTTTTAGAATGGATCTGAGATAGAACATGCTTGGTGGGACAAGATTAATGTGGTTGACCCAAATGATTGGTAAAAAACTGTGTTGTGTTGAGTTGAAATATCTGAGATATTAATATTTGGTCACCATCATGCCTGCCATCTGAAGTCAATACTTGAGGAGGTTAAATGTATAGTCTTACATTACATGTGAAAAAACTATTTCTGCGATTCAAACTCTGGATGCTCATGTTACATTAAAATGATATTACCTCTGCGTGAAGAGCTGCCGTAACACAAAAACACAAGACCAAATCCTGAAGGAGATGCTGGTTTGGATGATTGTTGGGGGAATATAATATACACAAAAAAGAGAGGCTCAATACAAGCATTTAGGCACTTGTAGTTCTATTTTGTGTTTGCTTACTTAACCTAGTTTTTTGTTGATTTGAGAACTATTGTGACTACTGGTTAGTCTCAAATGAACTCCCAAAGAGAAGGTGGATCGGCCATGAGACCACCACTCTTTGATGGTTGAAATTATGCATTTTTGAAGGTACAAATGAGAGCTTTCCTAAATTCGATCGATGAGCGTATATGGTTTTGGTGTTAGAAGGTTGGACCCTTGTCACACCCTGACTCGGGGACAAAATATTATGTCCAAATTTGATAGAGTGGATCTCACTCCTTGACTCACACATGTACCCTATACATATATTTACTTAAGAACAATGATTTGAACTGATCAGATTCAACAAAATAACTTTTATTCTCTTATGATCCTAGCATACCAGGTACATGTAAAAGTACTTTTAAATCGTAATTAAGAACAAAATTTATTTTCTCCAATTTACAAGACAACAATTATTCAAAATGATGCGATAATATACAAAAACCCAATTTTGTCTTTTACCGTCTAAACTTAATAGTGGACATTTTTTATTCTTTGTTTACCTAAAAATACAAGCTAAAAAAGGGGTCGGGGGTCGGGGGAAGGGGGGGGGGGGGGGGGGGGGTTGGTGAGCACACGCTTAATGAATGTATACAACAAAAACAAACAACAACAATATAACGTAGTTATCATCTTCCTAAATAACTAAACAGTTTTTATAAGCTGTTAGATATAAGTTCTCATGTCTCTCTGGCAATCATCCCATACAATTCATCATAACATCCAATAGAATTATGTAAGTATTTGCCTTTATGCCACATGGACAATGTTCGTCACACAGGCAATATAATTATCATTTATCAATACTACAGACCACATAATTATCATTTATCAATATCTGTCATACAGACTGTATTACTGTCATTTATAGCATTCATTGTCAATAAGGCCACTTAACATAACCACAATGCTAACATATCACAGTGTTGTTATCACTAAACAACAATCCATATAGTCATCTATTAACGACAAGTGAGATTAGCCTTTAAGGCTATATCAATTAGTAAGATTATATTATATAATCATATAGTATTCACAACACCCCTTTACTTACATGTTCATATACCAATAAGCTCAGTCGTTCTCTTGCTATTATCAATAATGTGATATAGCTCATCCACAGTACAAATCATAGGCAATAAAATCACAACATCACACATTCTATAGCATTTAAAGCGTATTCATATTTATTTCAAGCGCACACAAAAAATACACCCACCTCAAATTTAGTTGTAGTACAAATCCAGTATCCAGATGAGATTTTAAGCATACTTGATGTAATGGTTGACGCCTCCGAATTTTTACCCAAAACCTAGAATTCTTCAACTCTTCAATTAAGAACCATCACTCAATCTTTCATACACAAGCAAAGATTATGCAAGCTACAAAGAGGAACCTACCCCTCTTATGGTGATGACTACACTGTGACCGGATCAAAACCCCCAAGTACTTGGACCAAAATCGAGTATGAAAGTGCAGGGTAGAACTCAAAAGGATTGAATGTGATATTCAATCCCGTCTCTCTCAATGAATATTGAAGGATCTCCATTTTGTGAGACTTCCAAAGAAGCTTGAGATATCTTGGAAGTTTCCCATGAAGGGACTCCATTGGTGAAGATGTCTCAGCTTCAAAGGCACCCCTCCCAATTTGACACATTGATTTGTCATGAAAAGTGTTATTTTTTTATATATTAATTGTGACGAATTGTATTATTTTTGAGTTATTAGATTAATTATCCTTTGATAGGATACTTTTATGTGATTTATAATGTTTTGATGATTTTTAGGAAAAATGAGGTGAGATAAGTGATTTGGTGAAATGACCAGTCAGTAGGAGAATAAAGTAAATTCAAGGGGGAGCAAAGTGTAATAAAAGGTTGATATGAGGATTAAAGAATATTTGTCTCTGAAGAGATTGGAGGAAATTCAGAGGGCACTTTGTGAATGGGTCCCAACCGTTCGAACGCAAGGATGTCTACGAGAAGCGAAGTGGGGAAAAACCAAAGAGATGCAACCGTTCAAATGGGTCCCATTGTTCGAACGCCAATTTGACGATACATACAACCAAGCTAAGAGGCAATATCTAGAGAAATTTGACCATCGAGATGTGCGATGACCGTCTGAACGCCACTTGACGATGCGTACTTCCGTTCAAATGCAGTTCATCGTTTGAACACGCCTTCTTTTTGATTGACGGATGTTTTAGCCCTTGGTTCTATTCTAAGATCTGATTTTCTTTAGGAGAGGTATAAATAGAGAGGGGATTAACCTTTTTTAAGGGGGCTTCCTACATCTCTCTCTGCCTAGACTCTCTTGAACCTTTTTCTTATTTTATTGAAGATCTTTCTAATGCCTAGTGAGTAAACCTTTTCCTATTCTCTAGTTAGGGTAGGATTCATGCTTGTAGTTTGAATATTTTTATGAATGTAATTATTTATTATGGTTCATGAATGATTTATTTTTTTAAGTATTTCTCGATTGAATAAGTAATTTTTATCAAAGTAATATACTTTGTAAATTTATTTGATTAATTTTTAACAAGATTGATTTCTTTGTATAATTAATGCTTATAATTCCCCGTGAGTGTACATTACTAGTTTTTAAATTCCTATTTTTTTAAATCAAAAATTGAATTTCAAAGCTATATTTTTTAGTTGATTATACTGACGATGGAAGTCAACTGAGATAATTATAATATAATTGCATAAATATGATATTTGATTTACATGAATGATACTTGAACCCGAAGCTAGAGAATAGCCTTCTTTCATAATAAATTTCGTTAAATTTGTTCGAATTAATCAAACTCAAATTCTCTTTAATTGTTCTTTCTTTCTATCTTCCTAACTCCAAACAATTTCTTTGAGAATCGACATCGGACTATCTAGTTTATTACTACACTTGACCACCTGCACTTGTGTGTATTTTTGGAGTCAAGCAACTCCATTAGTGAAGATGCTTTAGCTTCAAAGGCACCCCTCCCAATTTGAGACCTTAAGGATTTAAGAGGTTGAAACTTTTAGTGATTTTTATGCTAAGTTAAGTGACCTTGTCGATTCATTTTAATTCCCCGATTAAATAAAAATTTTAAGATCTTTACTAGAGAGGTTTCAAGTTAAGGTAATGACCTTAGAGCTAATAGTCAACTTAGAGAAGATGTTCGTGGAAGACCTAGTTGGGTTGATTTTGACTTTTGAAATGAATCTCCAACCATCAAATAAGTTGAGGGGTGTTGCCTTTTGAGTTCAATTCGAGAAGATGGAGATGAATCTGAGTCACTTCACTTGGGACAAGAGGATATAGCATTTATTGCTAAGAAGTTCAAAAAATATTTCAAGGCTAAAGGTGTTGAGTCTTCTATGTTGATGGGCAAGTCGAGTAGACCTAGGGTTTTGAAGCAAGAAAGAGAGGATAAAATGGGTATTAAAAATCAACAAGGAGCTGAAAGGGCTCCAGTGCTTTGAGTGCAATGGGTCTAGTCACTTGGCTATGAAAATTCCCTAATGGAAAGAAGAAAGACATGCTCAAAGAGAGGAGGTGAGCAGTGAAAGCAAAATAGAGTGATAGAGATACTGAGTCCACATCAAGTGCGGATTCATATTCTCAAGATGATGAGAAGAATTTTATAGAATTCGTTGGTTCATATTCCTCCCTTTTTTTCATATTCCTCCCTTCACCCCCCCACCCCCACCCCCCTGAGAAAAACTTCTAGTGAAGAATTTGAGAGAGAGAGAAAGAAGAAGAAGAACTAAGTCCTACCACGAAGGTAGATGACTTGGAGGTTGAAGTCATCTCAAGTGAGGATGACACGGAAAACATTATAATATTCTTGATGCTTATGATCAATTGTGTGAAAAAATGCTCAAACAAAAGAAAAGAGTGTATACATTGAACTCGAGACTTAAAATGAGTGAAGAAGAGAAAAAATCACTCCATGTGGACTTGTTGAAGTCTAAAGCTCATATTTGTGGGCTTGAAGAGGAGAATATATCCTTGAAGGACAAAGTGAGCTTTCTTAAGATTGAGTGTCATGGAGTCCAAGAAGGGTCTAGAATTTAAGTTGACCAAACTTGATAGAGACTTTCAAGAGTCATGTCAATTCTCAAAAGGTTTTATCTTGGTTCTAAAAAGTTAGATAAATTATTTTCTACAGGGAAGAGTGTTGGTGATAAACGTGATTTAGGGTACACAAATGAGCACACTACCTCCACTCTTTTCAAAATTGTGTTTGTGAAGGGTAACACAAACCCACCAACCCCACAAGTGAACCAAGGTCTCTCACAGAACAAGAATGGTAAATGTAAGAATTTAAATAACTCCATGCTAAACAATTTATTTATTTCACTTGTGGAGAGCATGGGCACTATAGTAAACATTGCATATATTCTAGGGAAGTCATGAATAAGGACCTCACACTCCTAGCTAATCAGTACAAGGCCTTGAACAAGCAAGTGCTAAACCTTACCAAGCTTATGGGTGGATCAATTTAGCCTAAGCCTCGTAATTCTTCACCACAAAAAGGCTCACAAGCTAGGATGAACAAGACTCCTACTCCCCAAATTAAAATTGATTTAAAGACATCCAGATAGAAGAAAGTTAGTCCACCACTCATTACCCAAGGTAACTCAAGTGATAGGAAGGAAAAACAAGTGTGAGTGAGGATTGAGGACTTTGAGAGACTCACCACCTCAACCAAATTGGAGGTCCTGAGGGTTACCATGGAGGTTAGTCACTAAAGAAGTAGGTTATGTGAGGGTGTTGACCTATGTGCATAGTCATGCATTGCATCTTATATCCTAAGTTCATGTATTGTAAATATTTTTTCTTTGTTTATTCACTTTGTTTTTGTTACACGAAAAACATAAAAAAAAAATAAAAATTTAAAACTCAAAGAGTTTTGATGTCTAGTTGGACATCCTTTTAAGACTTGTGGGTTATTGTTGTATATTTTCTTTGTTTTTGCAATCTACCTCATGCGCACGCTACAAGAGGTAAGATTGCTCCTATTGAGGTTTATTTTCAACTTATGGTTGTATATGAAATGGGTATAGCCCTAAGGATGAAATCTTTTATGCTAGACTACACCTAGCGTGACTAGGGACTTAAAAATGAGTATGAGAACTTGTAAAACCCATTTTGAGTTTAATTTGGGTGACGTATGAAAAACGGCATAAAAGGTGAATCTACTAGTAGGAGAGGCACTACCTACTAGTCTTTGTTGTGGGTATGCTGTGTATTTATTTTTTATGTTTTCTAAGTGTTTTGATAAAATGCTTAGGGTTCAAGTATGTTTATTGGCTTATAATCATATATGACAAGCTTGGAAATGTTTATGAAAATGTACATGTTTATCATATGTTTTATAATAAGATGAGAATAACGATATGAATTGCAATTGCATATTGCATTTGCACAAGCATGAGTAGCATTGCATTCATGGGTATCTGATATGAGTGTGGGTGTGTATGCATGTTTTTAATCAAACACCATATTTGTTGGGTTGATACATGAGTTTGGAAAAGTTGAACCTAAGTCTGGCTGAGTCGCACGGGTTTGCATTGAAAAGGCGTGTCTAAGTTCGCAAGAAGGATTAGATTCTCCATCGGGAGACCCGAAAATTTCGGATACACACTGTCATTGGCATTGAGTCTATAACATGTGTTGCTCTACGCAGAACCATAGGTGGAAGTCCTAGAATTTCATGTCAGTTGGAAAACCATTAGTGTAAGTCCACAAAATACCTACCCCAGATAGACTTATTTTTTATTTTTTTTAAAATAGTCAGTGGATATTTAACATCAATAGTGGGGGCTTGAAATGTCTAAATTCATATGCATGACATTACATGTGTTATGAGAGCCGATGGGACTCGGTGTTGCATTGCATGCATGAGTTATCATCTCATAACATGACATGGAATTGTAGCATTCGATTATGTGATATATCTATTTGAACGGATGTTTGACATGATGTTTGCATGTGATATTTCATATGCATGTGGGTTCAACGGAGGTAATCTTCATGGGAGGTATGCTATTGACCATGAGTCACCCTTTATGAGGATATATTTCAGGTATTGGACAGGCGTTCGGTGACGGCCCTAACTTGGGCCTGTTTTGAGGATAGAGCTGGATTGTGGCTCTTAATATAGATTTTGTGTCCCTTGTATATAATTACATTATGACCTTGTATATTTCAAGTCCAAACCTTGTATTTTATTAAAGGCATGTAATGTGATTCTTATGAACATTATTCTCTTGTGAATGAATGTATGTCGTGGATGTTGACATTCAATAGTATAAGAACTAGATATTGACGTTGGACCTGGTGTGGTCTTATGGTTATATAATGCACAGGTTTGTGTGTAAGGTAGAGCTCCCTGTACAAAGGGAGACTTTGCCTGGATTTTTGTTGAGTTTAAGGACCCCCGGTGAATGGGGCATCTCAACGTGTTATCAGGTTATGCAGTATCATGGGTTATTTCACTAGTTGATAGGTGATCAATGGGTTGAGTAATGCCACCCGAAAAATCGGGAAGTCACACCTTGGTATCAGAGCCCAGAGTCTCAATTTACCTAGGGCTTGCGGGGCATGGACTTAGGCCATTGCATCCATTGAGCATTGCATATTACATGTCATATATGTTATGTGTTTTATGTGAATTATATGTATGATTACATGTATATAGGAATGAGAAACTAGAATTAGAAAACATAACTTTAGAGTAAGGAAGAAAAAAGGGTAGGAACTGGGCATTTCTACCGGCAGAAAGGCCTTTTGTGGCATGATCTACCGGTAGAAGGCAGGAACCTGCCAGTAGGAAGAACTTATGTGGCTTTACCTACCGGCAGGAAGGCAGAAGGTACCAATAGAATAAGAGAACTTCTGTGGTATAGTAACTGATAGAAGGATAGTAACTGGCCAATTGGAAGGACTTTTGTGGCCTAATCTATTAGTAGGAGGGCAAAAGGAACCGGTAGCTTGACTTCCAATCAAGCCATCTATCGGAAGGATCTGCATGACCCACTAGAAGGATTGTTTTCTTTTTGGGAACCTACCAGTAGAATAAAGGAAAAAATTTCAAAAATTTTGTATGGTCATAATGTTCGATTCGTAAGTCAAGGATGCTAAGTTAGATGTCTATTGCTATCTTATGTGTGTCTGGCAACTAGAGGAAGAAGTCGTCAGGGTGGACAGAACAATCAACCAGCACCACTGGTCTTCAATCAAGAGGCCTTTATGGCAGTGATGGGTACTATGACTGCAAACCTAGTTCAAGTAAGCGTCAATATGAGATAAGGATGCTCAAGTCACTTCCAAAAGTTTAAGGCACACAAGCCACAAAATTTTGTGGGAGGAGCGGATCCAATGGTATCAGACCATTGGTTTCAACGGGTGGATAAGATCTTGGAGCCTATAACGATCACATCTGATGCCACTGAGATAAGGTTGGCACCGTTCCAGCTTTAGGGAGAGCCCCATCTATGGTCGATTTGGGCAAGAACTTTAAGGGATATTAAGGCGATGACTTGGGAAGAGTTCCAAAAACTCTTCATGAACAAGTATTTTTTGTTGGCTCTATGGTAAGTGAAAGTCTAGGAATTCCTAGACCTAAAGTAGGGGACTATGATGTTGATTCAATACATGGCAAAGTTCATGGAACTTGCCTGTTTTGTTGATGATTACATGGCCAAAGTGAGGAGATTTGAGGATGGTTGAAAGTAAACCATCAGGAGCAAAATTGTTGGTCATTGCTTACACAAACTTGATGAAATGGTGAAGACAACCATAGCCATCGAGATATAGGTCATCGATGCCAAGTGTATCCGGGAGGTTGGAGCCAAGGACAAGAATAAGGAGGGTTAATCCTCTACTACTAGTTTGGGGAAGAAGTAGATGACATCCACCCCACAGAGATCTCAGGGGTAGGGCTGAGGCTATTAAGGCTAAGGCTAATGTCACTCCTCCCAAGGTGGGAAAATTTCAGGACTCCATATCAGGCGAGCCAAAAGACGTATTTCATATGTCAACAACTAGGCCACCTGAAAAAGGATTATCCACAGAGGCAGGATTCATAGAGTTTAGGGACACCTTAATCTCAATCATCAGTAGGGCCTCCACAGAAGACTTATTATATTCCTCCCTATCCCACCATGGGTCAGGAAAATTAGTTCCAGTTCTAGTGTGTTGAACAAGCTCCTACTATTTCATGTGCTCTTCGCAATCAAACCAGATGGGCCAGGGTGTGGGCTAAGACCAGGGGTAAGGCTTTAAAGCAGGGACTTCAGGTACCTAGGGGTGAGTCTTCGCCATCACACCATAGACTAGGTCAGCAAATCTGTTAGTGATTCATGATACATTCATTCTCTCTAGATTGTAGACTAGAGTATTATTTGATTTTGGTGCGTCACCCTCTTTTATTGCAGCATCATGCGTATAGGACTTGGGCTTAGAGGTCGAGACTCTAAAGGAGCCTATGTATGTGAGTTCACCCCTAGGTATTGGATATATTGAGGTTTGTGAGTTAGAGGTTGGCAGGATCCAGCTCATGGCTGACCTTAGGTTCATGGATAAGACGGAGTTCAACGTCATCCTCAAGATAGATTAGTTGATGGCACATCGAGTCGTCATCGACTGTTGATTAACCCTAGAAAGTACAAAAATAAATTAGGATTTAGGGTTAATTGTGTGCATTAATTGGTCTAAAATGATTGATTTAAACAATTTTATTCCTAATGTGTGAAAACTTTATTTTGTAGGGTTGTGTTTGCAATTTTGGAGAATTGAGGAATTTAAAAGCAAAAATGGGGAAATAGGAAGAAAAACCAGCACTAGGGACCATCTAGATGGTATCTATAGCATCCTAACGGTGGCCAAGGTCAACAAGGAGGCTGCTATGTAAGAACCATTGAACCACCATCTAGATGCTGGTGGTGGCGTCTGGACGGTGCTCTTTTAACTGCGTCAACTCCAAGGTTTTCTCCTACTGGTCCAATGATGTAGCAAATGATCCTATTGGTCATCTTTCTCTAAACTAACTTAAGCTGCTTCATAAGGACTGTAAATAGGCATGTTTGGTGGAGAATTTCATAAGTCTTTTTTGAAGCTTTGGTGGCAAACCTCTAGAAGAAAATCACCCCACATCTCCACTTCCCTAGCCAAATCTCTTCTTCTACATTTCTTATTTTTTCTTTCTACTTGGAGGGTTGAACATCTCTCACTTTTTCACCCTAGTTTGGTAGTGAAGAGTGGGGGTGTTTCAATTGTTCCTCAAGGAAGGATTCTTTTTTATTTTTGCTTTATATTGGCCTCACTAGAAGGAATGAGATTTCTCTACTCTTCTTACTCTTCTATAGCAATGAGGAGTGACTAGTCTTTTTATACTCTTTAGTAGAGGGTGAAGACGTGTGTAACATGCTTGAATAATGGAAATGCTGATGCTTTATTTATTCTTTAATGTTTATACCTCCCTTAAAGGATGGATAGTTTACGTTTATGTTCGGTCTATTGCATTTCTATAACTTAGGTTATGCTCATGGTTACGAATACCGAGCTAGACTTATAGTTTATAACCATTTCATCTACATTTTATTATGTACTTTACTTCTTACATGATACAATGATGCACGTAGCTGAGATTTATGTAACAGCCGGGAGATTGGTTATAGATGAGTTAAATCTTGTCATAGCCAATGCTTTTGATTCAATGCATAAACCAGAAATGTGTCTTCATTGAATCATGAACCTGTCGATAGAATAACCATAGTAAACCTTTGGAATGATTCACCTTTAGGTTTACTATGGTTATTTGGTTGTTATGTGGTGCATAGACCTTCTAGCTGACTTAAATAGTTGTTGTAGTATGGTTCAATATATACATCAAACCTACTGGTTAACTTACCATTAACGTGAGAGTTGATTGTTGTAAGGTTGCATTTTCATAATCTCAAGCATCGAAATGCATGTTGGATCCTCGAACTAAAGAGTAGAAATTTTCAATTGTTGTAACCAAAGTTCATTTTAAGTATTTATTTATTAGTTTTAAGCTTACACCATAAGCTGTTGTAATGCACACAATGTGTATGATAATTTCATTCTTTTATGTATCAAGACTGTAACAGATAACTCCCTAAGGATTTGACCTCGGACTTTGTCGAGTATTACTACAACTTGACCCCTTATACTTGGGTGTACGATTTAAATCAAGTCAAGTTTTTGGCTCCATTGCCGGGGAGTTTCGGTAGTCAAAAAGAACAAAGAAGTTGCCTAGATTATGTTATGTGTATAATGTTTAATTTATTTACTTGTTTATGTTTGTCAAGTCTTCAATAGGATCTACAAATTAGTCTAGTACATCCTCATCAGCATAATTATAATCACCACAAACATCTTCTGATTTGTTGGAATTAAGCATGACCAATAATCAAAGAGGTGGAGAGGTGGCCCAGAATGACCGATCTTTGAATGACTATTTAAACCCTACACACACAAGTGTCCCATCATGTTTTGTCTTTCAACCAAACACTCGAAATGTCAGTGTCAAACCAGAAGCAATATAGCTTTTACCACATTTTCATGGTCTTGAGTCTGAAAATCCATATTTGCATATGAAAGAATTTAAGGAAGTGTGTGGAGCTTTTCAAGATAATTTTGAAGCGGCTTGGTTAAGAATTTTTCCTTAAAGGATAGAGCTAAACAATGACTAAATTCTTTAAAAGCTCAGTCCATTCCAAGTTGGCCGGTTTTACAAACTGAATTTTTCAAACAATTTTTTCCTATGCATCTCACAAATGCTATTAAGAGATAAATCATGAATTTTTTTGTCAAGGAAAGGGAAACATTTTATCGATGTTAGGATAGATTTAAGGAACTTTTGCAAGCTTGTCCACATCATGCATTTAGAAAATGGACTTTTCTAGGAAATTTGTGCAAGTAATGAGTGATGAGACTTTTTTGGATAAAAACCCCACTGAGGCTCTTGAATTTCTTGGTACCATTTTTGATAGTTCCCGAATGTGGAATGCATCTGTACCACCACTTGTTGAGTCCAAATCATCCACTTCCCAAGGGGGAAAGTACATTTTGAAAGATGATGAGATAAGGGCAAATATGGCCACATTATTTCAAAAAGAGGTATATTTAGCTTCAATCTTCATTTCTTTATAATGTCTTCTCATTACATTGTTATCTTTACTTTAAGCATGAGTAGCTAAGTCTTTAAGTTGGCTAATCCAAGAGAGACCTCCTCTTGGGTGTGCCATTTCAACCCATCTTCTTTCTTCCCCTCGGTGTACGATGGTTCGGTTTGACTAGGTTGAGTGAGGACATGGTGTGAGTCTTTGATATCCCGTAGACTTATCACGGGTTATGCTTGGATCCTCACTTCCATCTCGTCCCTCGCTTCCCACAAATCAACCGTTCATCTATGCACCCGTGGAGGAAGGTTTCGGGTTGACTTGACATTTCCATTGGAGTGAACCCTTCGGATTAGCCAACACTTGTTTCCCATTTCAATTTCATCACAAACCAACTTCAAACTATAAAAGATTTTACACTTTCTTTTCACCGAAATCACTTTCAAAACGATTCACATCCTTCCATGAGGAGACAACCTTGGAATACTTTTCCAAGTAACACACGACACTCAAAAGACTCCTTGCGCTTTGGGAGCACTTTTGTTCACACACACACATTTTGTACATTTCATATTTCACCATTCCTTTGCCCTTTCTTTTGATATCATCCCAAGGGAGAGTGACACTCCCCCTCACACACACCATACATACGTTGAGGGAGATGTTAAGAGGTTAGGATATTACAACGGAAAACTTCAAGCATTTTTGGCGCCGTTGCCGGGGAAGGTAAGTGTCGAATCAAGAAGACAATTTCTGGACAACGGAGGTAAGTCCCATGATTTTCATCATGGGCTGAGGTATGTTGTTCTGTGTATATATTTTTGTTGTGTATAATTTCACTTGTAGATAAGTTGTTGCATGTGGGGACAGAACGAACAAAACTGATTGGTTAGACAACTCATAGGCCCCACCCGAGGATGCAGGCGATAATTTTGAAAACGTTGGTGCCAATCCAAATGTTCAAAGGACTGGGGGAATGCCCGAACCTAGAATGTCTAATCCACGAATGCAATTTCCCCCTCCCGTGAATGAAGGGAATAACATCCAAATGGATCCTCCGGCGAGGTCTATGAGGGATTTCCTTCAACCAACCCGTAGCACCACACCCTCATGCATCCTCTTATCGGTCAAAGCTCAGCTCTTCCAAGTTAAGCCGAGGATGTTGCAACTACTTCTTTTATTCCATGGAATTGAAAGGGAAAACCCCTACATGTACCTAAAGAATTTTGAGAATATGGTTGCAACCTTCAATGATAACTATGCTATTGAGGACATAGCTCGATTGAAATTGTTTCCCTTCTCCCTCAAAGATAAAGCCAAATCATGGTTTGATGTCATGTGACCTCGATCGATTACCTCTTGGGCTCAAATGAATTCTGAATTTTTGAATAAATTTTTTTCAGTTCATAGAACCACTGCTTTGAAAAAGGAAATTCAAAACTTTTTGAGAAGTCCAATGAGCAATTCTATCAATGCTGGGATCGTTACAAGGAGTTGCTACAATCCATTCCACATCATGGATTTGAATCGTGGCAACTGGTAAGTTTCTTCTATGAAGGAATCAAACCAACCCATAGACAATTCATTGACATGATGTGCAAGGGTGAATTCTTGAACAAAGACCCTGATGAGACCCTTGATTACTTTATCACATTGGCCCAAAATGCACAATCTTGGGACATTAGGGACTTCTTCGGGTAGTAGTCAACCACAAGGGGGAGGGATATATGACTTGAAAGACCGCGAAGACTTGTTTTCAAAACTTGCTAAATTGTCAAGGAAAGTTGAGAGTCTTGAAGTCAATAAGAGACACGAGGTGTCTAATGTGTCACGAACTGAGGAGGGTTGTTCAATTGCGAATGTATGGAGCATTCCCTATCGGATTGCCCAAACATTACGACCCTTAAATAAGCGTACCATGAACAAGTCCATGCCTTCAACCAAATGAGGCAATCATTTTCTCTCAATTCGAATACTTACAATCCGGGTTGGAGTAATCACCCAAATTTTAGTTAGAGAAATGATAACCCCATTCCTCATGGTTCAAGTGCATATGCATCTCCCATGCCTCCCAAGCAAAAACTAATACCATGGCCAAGGGCAAGCATCTAGCTCTCAATACCCAAGGACCAATCCACAAGGGTATCAATCAACCCACCAACACAAAATGTTTCTCAAGGACCGTCCAATCCATCACATACCAACCTCACAAAAGGAATTTAGAGGATATGGTCCATTCCTTCATTCAAAGCCAAACCGCCATCAATAACCAAAATGCCACGACCATCAATGATATAAGAGCCCAACTTACAAAGTTAACAAACTCCATAGGGGCATCTCAACAAGAAAAGGGGAAGTTCCCCGCTCAACCACAAGAAAACCCTAGGGGTCAACACTTTGCTGAGTCATTTGAACCTTCGAGAGAGAGTTGTGAGAAACTCAGAGCTGTCACCACCCTCCGTGGTGGCAAAGAATTTGACAAAACCATTTTGTCAAAGGTCTCACCCAAGACCACATTGCCAAAAGGAAAAAATATCTTGGGTAATGCCGACAAGGGTAAGGTGAGTAAAGAGAAAGAAAGAGAGGTTGTTGAGAAATAAAAATTAATTGATGATTGTGTGTTTATTCCTCTCATGCCTGCCCCTTTCTCGAGTCATTTGAAGCCACCTGTTAAGGTGGCTAATTATGCTAATATTTTAGAAATGTTTAAGCAGGTAAAGATTAACATTCCACTCCTCGATGCCATCAAAGCAAATTCCATCATGTGCTAAGATTTTGAAGGACTCATGCACGGTGAAGAGGAAACTAAATGTCTACAAGAAAGCATTCCTCACCAAGCAAGTGAGCTCAATATTGAGGACCAACACTCCTCCCAAATTCAAAGATCCCGATTGTCCAACCATAGCCGTCACCATTGGAAATTGTCAAGTGGAGCAAGCACTCCTCGATTTGGGGGCAAGTGTGAATCTTCTCCCCTACTCGGTGTACCAATAGCTGCAGCTTGAGGTTGAAGCCCACCTCAATCATGCTTCAATTGGCGGATCGTAGTATCCGTACACCAAGGGGAGTAGTTGAGGATGTCTTAGTTCAAATTGATAAATTTTACTTCCCTGTCGATTTTATTGTGCTTGATACACACCCTGTTGCAAACCTTAACTCCCAAATTCCCGTAATACTTGGAAGAACCTTCCTTGCTACATCTAATGCTGTGATAAATTACAGGAATGATTTAATGAAGTTGGCATTTGGGAATATGACAATGGAGCTCAATGTATTCAACTTGGAAAAGCAACCGGATGATGATGAGGAAGTAAGTGAGGTCAATAGAATCGACACTTTGGTTGAGGAGCACTTGGAGCTGGAGGGAATGTTGAAATTCAAGGAAGAAGGAATTGTGGATCTTGAGAATTATGATGAGCAAGAGGAGGTAGAAGATTGAAAGGGATAGAAAGGTGGATCCCTGCATTCGAAGAGTTACCCCACCGTGAAAAGAAAATTTTTTCGTCGGATGAACAAAAGCTCAACTTGCAGTTGAAGCCCTGGCCCTCCCATTTGAAGTACGCCTATCTTAGGGAAGGTGAGACATTTTCAGTGGTCATTAGCTCTACATTGAACATGGAACAAGAAAAAGAATTCTTGGAGGTATTGAGAAAGCATAAAGGAGCAATTAGGTTGCGGATATCAAGAGGATAAGCCCTCTCATTTGCACCCACCACATATATCTTGAGGAGGATTCCAAACCTTCCCGACAACCACAAAGACGGTTGAATCCCCTCATGAAGGAGGTGGTGAGGTATGAGGTTCTGAAACTACTTGTTGTGGGGATCATTTTTCCAATTGTCGATAGTAAATGGGTTAGCCCCACGCAAGTAGTACCTAAGAAATTCGGAGTTACGGTGGTTGAGAGTGATGAGAATGAGCTTATACCTACAAGAGTGATCACTGGATGAAGGGTGTGCATTGATTACCGAAAGCTAAACGCTTGCACAAGAAAAGACCACTTCCCATTGCCATTCCTCGATCAAGTTCTAGAACGAGTAACGGGGCATCTATTCTACTATTTTTTATATGGATACTCCAGCTATAATCAGATCGAGATTGCTTTGGAGGATCAAGAGAAAACCACCTTCATGTGCCCCTATGATACCTTTGCCTATCGCCGCATGCCATTTGGACTGTGCAACGCTGTATGATGGGGATTTTCGATGACATGGTGGAAAAGATAGTGGAGGTCTTTATGGATGACTTTTCAATGTTTGGGGATTCATTCGAGGGATGTTTGGCAAACTTGGAAAAAGTTCTAACAAGATGTGAGGAGAAGAATCTAGTCTTGAATTAGGAAAAGTGTCACTTTATGGTGACGGAAGGAATTGTGCTTGGCCATATAGTTTTGACAAGGGGTATTGAAGTCGATAAATCCAAGGTGGAGGTCATCTTCAACCTCCCCAAGCCAAGAGCCATCAAAGGCATCTGGTCGTTTTTGGGCAATGTAGGTTTTTATCGTCGATTCATAAAGAATTTCAGTGCATTGGCCCGACCCTTGACCAACCTGCTGTCTAAGGAGGTCTCATTTGAGTAGTTGGATGATTGTGAGACATCCTTTAAAAAACTTCAAATCATGCTAGTCATACCTCCGATCATGCGACCACCCAATTGGGATCTACCTTTTGAGCTCATGTGCGATTCGAGTGATTATGCGGTCGGCGTAGTGCTCGATCAGAGGGTGGAAAATAAACCATATGTGATACACTATGCCCGAAAAACACTTAATGAGGCTCAAATGAATTACACTACCACCGAGAAAGAATTGCTAGCAATAGTGTTTGCCTTAGATAAATTCCGTTCTTACATCATTGGTTCGCTTATTGTTGTCTTTACTGATTACTCTGCTTTGAAGTATTTGTTGTCTCAGCAGGATGCAAAACCAAGACTCATTAGGTGGATACTCCTCCTACAAGAATTCGAATTGACGATCAAGGACAAGAAAGATGTTGAGAACATGGTGGTGAATCATTTATCCCGACTTGTGGTGCAAGAGGTCGATGAGCACATTTCTATCCCTGACTTTTTCCCTGACGAGCATTTATTTTCAATTCATTTTGTATGTCCTTGGTATGCTAATGTATGTAACTATCTTGCAACAGGACAGATACCACTGCAATGGAGCCCAGAAGATCGAAGACGATTTATGGCAGATGTGAAGTACTTCTACTTCAACAACACTTATTTGTTCAAGTACTGCCCCGACCAAATCATGAGGAGATGTGTACCTGAAAATGAACAGCAAAATGTCCTTGCATTTTGTCATTCACAAGCTTACGGTGGACATTTCTCGACGAAAAAGACTCTACTAAAATTCTTCAATCAGATTTTTACTGGCCTTCTCTTATCAAAGATTGTGTTTAGGGGTAGATTCAAGATCAAAGCTCAAGTTTTTCCTACAAACTAAGGATTCAAGGTAGGGGTTTTCTCTCATTCACTTACATTGAGGCTAGGGTATTTATATATGTATGTTTTGGCTATCAATGGTATATATATATGCATGGAATCATCCTCTCTGAGGCTTTTTGCAAGGATTATATGTTTTGAACAAAGTAGGGTTTAATACCCATGAAATCTCCTTTCTAGTTTTAAAACCCTAATTTTTGGAGAGTGATGTATTTCCTTCCTAAATTCTTTCTTTATTATGGATTTCAAAACCTTAGTGCTTTGTGTTGGGTAGAAAAATAATGTTATTGTAATCTCATGTATTTTCTTAGTTGGTTGTGGAATTGTTACATGATAAATTTTAGGGATTTTGGATAGATGCTTGTAAATTGAGATAAATGTTGGAATTGTATACTTAGTTGGGTTGTTTGTGATGCACACGAATGAGAGGTTCCTTGTAAGGATGCTCACCCCTTCCCAAGAGTTTCCCGGCAAAGATACTTGGAAAACAATGTAGTGATTGGTGAGAGGTTACATGTACGGATGCTCATCCATTCTCAAGAGGTTCCCGGTAAAGATGCTTGAGAATCAAAGGTGACCTAAAGGGGGGTGGAGGTTACCCCAAAGTATGTCACCCACCGAAAGAATTGTTGGGAATTGGTTATGGCAATTAATAGTTATTATTTGTATGTGGTGCTCGTTTATTCATTTAAGTAATGTTTTTAAATAAACTTGAGATCTTTTTTAAATGTCACTACTTTATTTTAAATTATGTATCTATGTTATGTTAAAATTTAGACCGACCGTTTTAAATGTTTTTCTAAACCTTATATGGATTTGAGAGAATTTTTCTACAGAACTTCGTGCTCACCCCTATCGCTAACATTTTTCAGATTACCCACTTGAGGAGGAGGACATAAGGGCCAAGGAGCCCGTTACTTGGGAGACTCCACTCGACGGGAGTGTGGATCCCGAGGTAGACGCATAGAGCGACCTCCTTTCCTTTTGTACTAGACTAGGACATTCTTTTGGAACATTGTGTAGTCTAGCTTCTTTTGTTTATTCCGCTGCGCTTCTTTAATTAATTTTTGAGATGTAATAGCCATGACTTGGGCTTATTCTTTTGGATAATGTTGTAAATATTCGTGGATGACAAATGAAGTCTTATTTCTTAAGGGATTATATTACTGCTCTCACGATATGAATGGTTTTAGAATGTAATGTCGTCAAGGGTGTGTTTTGGGGTGTTACAAAGTTGGTATCAGAGCTTAGACTTTAGGTCTTACGTGGGAGCTGTAGGTTATGGAATCACCTCTAGAGCTTTAGGATTAGGGTGAATCAAATTTTTGAGTGAAATTTTATACACGTTCTATGCCTTAGCTTAAGCTAATATTTAGGATGTCCTGTACATCCATGAACTAAGTTGTGAATTGATGTTCAAGATGAACGACAAACAAGGACGGGGACGCAGACGTGGGCATGGCTGTGGAGGTCAAGCGAATCCACCACCACCACCACCTCCGGATGTCATGCAAGGCATTTACCAATGCTTGAGGGAGCTCACCACTTTGGTACAAAACCAAAATGGTAACAACAACCACAATGGTGGAGCTCATCCTCTCGCTCAAGTACCAGGCAATGGGAACGGAGACTGAAGGATGATAGCTCTTTGGGAATTCTTAAGACAATGACCACCCAATTTCCAAGGGAGCTCCAGTCCTTTGGAGGCAGATAGATGGATCCACCGAGTGAAGAAGATCTGTGACGGCATGGGAGTTACCGAGGAGTTAAGAGTTGGTTTGGCCACCTACCTATTTGAGGGGGAGGCCGACTATTGGTGGGATGCCATAAAGAGGAGAAGGGACACCGACATACTCACTTGGGAAGAGTTTGATCAAAATTTTCAAGATAAGTACTTCCTTGAATCGGTCAGAGACCGAATGGAGGCAGATTTTCTTGCACTACGATAGGATAGTATGACCGTGGCTGAGTATGGGAGGCGGTTCGATGAGCTCTCCCATTATACTACGGGATTTATATCTACTGAGGCCGACAGGGCCAAGCGCTTCTAGGAGGGTCTGAGGCCGATCATCAGGGAGAAGTTGGTGGCTCTTAGGATCCATGATTTTGGGGACTTGGTGGATAGAGCTGCCCTGGTAGAGAGAGACATAGAGGATAGCCAACGACGACAGGGCTTCTGGAGAAGAGGTCCAATCCAGACGGGTGCTAGCACTAGTGGGGCACAGAGACCGATACCATACCGTCGCCCAGACCAGACTGGTGGACAGCGACTTTTGACAGCCCGAGGAGAGGGAGACACTCAGACTAGAGCCGGTATTACCCCACGATCCTACTTTGCATGTGGAGGTGTGGGACATATTCGGATGCATTGCCTAGTTTTTCCACCTTAGGGGCCTATCCAAACCGCCAGACAGGTACCAGCAGCCCAACCACCACCACTGAGGCCTGCACCGCAGCGACCGATACAAGCTTAAGCCCTCGGCGGTGCCAACCAAGGGCGAGTATTTACTTTGACTCAGCCGGAGGAGGACATTGCCAATGCCGTTGTGGAAGGTATCGTCCTTATTTACAATTCTTGGGCCCGAATATTATTTGACCCCTGTGCAACACACTCATTTGTATGCACGACATATGCACTTGATTTGGGATTGAGTTTCGCAAAGTTAGAGCATGTTATGAACATTAGCTTGCCCACGGGAGAATAGTTAGATACTAGCCGAGTCTGCAAGGGTTGCGTGCTTCGCATTGGGAAGCACGAATTGATTGTGGATTTGATTGCTTTAGAGATAAAAGGGTATAATGTAATTTTCAAGATGAACTTGTTGTCCGCTTTCCGAGCGGTAATGGATTTTTTCCGCAAGCGAATTATATTTTAGTTGCCGGGAGGAGTCATTTTCAGTTTTGTGAATAACCGAGATTCTTCTCATCCATTTCCTACTACAGGTAGTAGATTCTTAAAAGCGAAATTGGGAAGTCATTTGAGGTTTTTAGCTAGCGAAATCAGGAAAAAGTGATTCGCAACAAAGTTATTAGATTGGTGAAGGTTTTGTGGCAAAACCATAGAGTGGAGGAAGCTACATGGGAACCGAAGCGAGAAATGCAGGAGAAGTATCCATATTTGTTCGCTACTTGAGGTAAGTTTCGAGGATGAAACTTTCTTTAAGGGGGGTGGATTGTAACACCCCGCATTTTCTTTTATATTTTTATATAGATATATAGTAAATAATTGTGGTAAAAATGTGGATATTTGTCGTGCTGTGTGTTTGAATTTGGTAGATTGAAAAAGTAGAGATTTAAAATGTTAGTGAAAATAATAGTTGAAATTTGGTTTTAATAAGTGAAAATATGAAATTTTAGGTCCTAGAACTTGTATTAAATAGGTTTGGTGTAGAAAAATGTGTTTGAGAGGTTTGGGATGGATTTAGTGGCTTAGGAATGGATTGTAAATGGAAAAGGGATGAAACAAGACGTGAACAGTGCACTGGCTGCAACTTCAAGCGCAATTTCAACCTTGATGCAGTCAATATCTCTCAAACTACAAAACATGAAAGTTTTAGATCTCTTTCGTAGCATTCCATAGAATCATGAGTCATCTTAATCGGAGCTCGGATTAGAGAGTTATGCCCAGATAACGAAGTGATGTCAAAACAACCCAATTAGCTTAAACAGTGCACTGGCTGCAACTTCAAACCCGATTTAGACCTTGATGCAGTCAATATCTCTCAAAACTCAAAACATGAAAGTTTTACATCTCTTTCTTATAATTCCATAGCATCTTGAATCATCTCAATCGGAGCTTGGATGAGAGAGGTATGCCCAGATAACGAAGCAATGTCAAAATAGTCCAATTACCTTCGTTTTGCATTTAATGTCTCCATTTGCATCCTAAATCAAAATATAAGAATAATGAGTACATTTAGGCTTCAAATAAGTATAAAAGGCTTTAAGAAGCACCCTTTATCACCCAAACAACGCAAAACTTCATTAATAGCCGGTTCGGATGGGTAAAATAGAAACTTTAGTGTTTCGGGTGTACGTTGACTTTGGTTTTGAGATAAATCATAAAAATAAATATTTTTAGGTTAATATAACATCAAAAATGAAGCCGAAACGTCGAAAAACCTTAGGGTAGTCATATGGATCAAATTGGAGATTCTTAGTGGCAAAATCGTAATTTTGGAGAAAACAAAAACAGGCTGTGAACAGTGAATTTCGGGGCTGAGGTATTTTAAACCCCATTTTCATCCCATTTGCCTTCATTTCTTTCACTCCACTCTCACCCCCACACCTCTTGGAATCCTAGAGAGTATTAGAGAGGAAGAAAGGAAGGAAAAAACAAGAGATTTAGGGGTAGATTCAAGATCAGAGCTCAAGTTCTTTCTACAAACTAAGGATTCAAAGTAGGGGTTTTCTCTCATTCACTTACATTGAGGCTAGGGTATTTATAAATGTATGTTTTGGCTATCAATGGTATATATATATGCTATGGAATCACCATCTCTTAGGTTTTTTGCAAGGATTACATGTTTTGAACAAAGTAGGGTTTAATACCCATGAAATATCCTTTCTAGTTTTAAAACCCTAATTTTTGGAGAGTGATGTATTTCCTTCCTAAATGCTTTCTTTATTATGGATTTCAAAACCTTACTGCTTTGTGTTGGGTATAAAATGATGTTATTGTGATCTCATGTATTTTCTTAGTTGGTTATGGAATTGTTACATGATATATTTTAGGGATTTTGGATAGATGCTTGTAAATTGAGATAAATATTGGAATTGTATGCTTGGTTGGGTTGTTTGTGATGCACATGAGTGAGAGGTTCTTTGTAAGGATGCTCACCCCTTCCCAAGAGGTTCCCGGTAAGGATGCTTGAGAAACAATGTAGTGATTGGTGAGAGGTTCCATGTAAAGATGCTCATCCATTCTCAAGAGGTTCCCGGTAAGGATGCTTGAGAATCAAAGGTGACCTAAAGGGGGGTGGAGGTTACCACAAAGTATGCCACCCACGAAAATAATTGTTGAGAATTGATTATTGCAATTAATGGTTATTATTTGAATGTGGTGCTCGTTTATTCATTTAAGTAATCTTTTTAAATAAACTTGAGATTATTTTTAAATGTCAATACTTTATTTCAAATTATGTATCTATGTTATATTAAAATTGAGACCGACCATTTTAAATGCTTTTCTAAACCTTGTATGGATTTGGGTGAATTTTTCTACAGAGCTTCGTGCTCACCCCCTATCGCTAACATTTTTCAGATTACCTACTTGAGGAGGAGGATGTAAGGGTCGAGGAGCCTGCAACTTGGGAGACTCCACTCGACGGGAGTGTGGATCCCAAGGTGGACGCATAGAGCGACCTCATTTCCTTTTGTTCTAGACTAGGACATTCTTTTGGAACATTGTGTAGTCTAGCTTCTTTTGATTATTCCGCTGCGCTTCTTTAATTAATTTTTGAGATATAATAGCCATGACTTGGGCTTATTCTTAAAGGATTATATTAGTCCTCTCATGATATGAATGATTTTAGAATTTAATGTCATTCAGGGTGTGTTTTGGGGGGTTACACGACCTCATCACCATTCTCAAGTTTAAACTCCTTCAAAACTAAATTTGGCCCCGAAAGTCAGTTCGTCTGAAACTCAAACTTTATGATCAATCTTTTAAAAATGATTTATGATTTTTACAATCATTTTATTCATCCTTGGATAAATATTAATTTGATATTATTCTTATTTAATTCTAGTACGGGATCTTACAGAACATCAAGGGCCATAATGCGATTTAGGTGGTGGTTGATAGATTGATAAAGACTGCCCACTATATACCTGTTAAGACCATAGATAACTTGGTAACCTTGAGCCAGTTATACATTTGGGAGATAGTGAGGTTACATGGGGTACCGTTATCGATTATGTATGATTGAGATAGTAGCTTTGTGGCTAAATTCTAGTAGAGTTTACAGAAGGCATTGGGAATAAATTTACATTTCAGTACAACCTTTCATCCTTAGACAGACGGACAATCTGAGATGGTGATTCAAATTTTGGAAGATATGTTGGGGGCATGTATTCTTGACCTCAAAGGGAGTTGGAATGGCTCCTTATGAGGCTGATTTGACCTATTTCATGATCTGATATTTATATTATACACCCAAATATAAGTGGTCGAATTATAGTTTTCTCGATTTTAAGCCCAAGTATCGATTCCATAAAGAGTGTTTGTAATTAGGAAATACAATAAAAATAGTGAAGTTGTTATTTCGAATAGGACAACAAGTGATAACTTGTGATGTGAGCTTAGATTGATAACTAGTCTAATTAAATGTTTATTTTCAGGTAGATTAAGATTAAGACAATAATATAAAAAAGCATCCTTCAGTTTAAGGATCTCATATGCGTAATATTGGTCAAGTATTGGAAATGCTACCTTACAACAATTAACTTTCATGTTACCGCCAAGTCAACCGGTAGGTCTGATGTATAAACCATCACACAACAACTTCTTAGGTTAGGTGGTGGTATCCATGACAATTGATTAATCCAAGCAAACTAGAAGGACAAGCTATTTATAAGGAATACATGAATTATTCAATTGACTTCATGATATTAAGTGCGTACATAATAAAGCATAACTCAACAACTTCTTAGCTTTGCTGGTGGTATTAATTTATAACACAACAACTTCTTAGGTTGGTTGGTTATAGATGTGTCATTTGACTAATTCGAGTGAACCAGAAGGACAAGTCATTCATGAGGAATACTTGAATTATTCAATAGGTCATCTATAATATATATACCAGTTAAACATCATCAGCGTTTTGGTGGAGGACTAGCTATATCGATAGGAATACCGTAGATATTCGACTAGCAATATTATCATGTATACCAGTTAAACTATCTTAGTAATCCAGAAGGACAAGCCACTCATGAGGATCAGTTTAGGTCATTAATTTGATAGTTATATATAGTAGTTAAACAACCCTGATAATCTAGAAGGACAAGACATTTATGAGAACCATTTAGGTTTTGTATCATGCATCATTAGAACATCCTCAGCGTTCTGGTGGAGGACTAGCCATACCGATAGGAACACCATAGATATATAATCGACAGGTTCATGATGCACTAATGACATAATTCTAGGCACAGTATCAAAATTACGTACATCACTGTATCATGTATGAAGCATATAATACATATATAGATAAATATATGAATAAAACATCAATATTTCCAGCAGTTAACCAATATTGTACATATATTTACCTCTCACTGGAGGATGTAAGTAACTACTCACACCCCATTGTTACAGACAAGTAAGGAGTGCGGGCAATTTTTATTACAACTGAATTTAAAATACAGACTCTAAAACTTCTTTCACAAGGAGCAACTGAAACACAAACCACCTTTATTATTAGTCAAGACAAAAAAGGTAGCGATAGTTCAACTATCCGAATAGAAAGATGCAACAAAAATGTAGGAATACAGAGTTTCGACTAAAGTGTATGACGGACCGGATTGGATTGCAATTTCTCTTTCTCTCTTTCTTTTTCTCTTTATTGAATTCTCTCTAGACTCCTCTATGGCCGGCCTTGTGAAGAAGAAGAAGGCATGCAGTATTTATAGAAGACAAGGAAGTAGGAGGTGGCAGATGAGGTTGAGCCGCCAAACATGGCCGTCCGGACAGCCCCTCCACCGTTTGGACTGTGAGGCCTTACTGGATTTTTCATGCTGACTCTTAATTTGTTTATTTTATGCTTTGATCCATTGTTCTTCTAAGCTTTGACACATTGTTCTTCGTATTTTCTGGTAATTCTGCATCAAACCCTGAAAATTTACACATAACACATGTAAAACCCTAATTCTCGTACAAACCCTAATTGACTCTAATTGATAGTTTTTAATTAGTTTATCTTATCAATTTGACATATTTAGTAATTCTAATTTATATCCTAATTAAGTTTAATCAGAGGCATTATATGAAAGACCATGTAGGTCCCCCACTTGTTGGTTAGAAGCTAGAGAGAGTAGCTTGTTTGGACCAGAAATTGTTCGGAAGACTACTGAGAAAATTCAACTAATTAGGGAAAGACTACATAAGGCTCAAAGTAGACAGAAAAGCTATACGGATAGAAGAAAAAGACCCTTAAAATTCTAGGAGAGGGACTATGAGTTGCTCAAGGTGTCACCAAAAAAGGGAATGTTAAGATTTGGCAAGAAGGAAAGTTAACTCCAAGGAATACCGGACCATTTGAAGTGATCAAACCTGTGGACAAAGTGGCATATCAACTTAGGTTACAAGCCCAATTGTCGGGGATACATGATGTGTTCCATGTGTCAATTTTAAGAAAGATCAAATCCAATAAAACACATGTCATAGATTTGGAAGGAGTAGAAATTCAAGATGGAGTAACATATGAAGAACAACCAGTGAAGATTTTTGATACCAAGGAGAAGGTGTTTCGCAATAAAGCAATCCAATTGGTGAAGATCTTTTGGTAGCACCATGGAATGGAGGAAGCTACCTAGTAACCAGAGCTGGAGATCCAAGATAAGTACCCTCATTTGTTCTCTACTTAAGGTAAGTTTCAAGGACGAAACTTTCTTTAAGGGGGGTGGATTGTAAACCCCCACATGTTTATCTTTATATAGTGATTTAAATATTTTATAATGCTCCTATATGTAATGACATAAGCATGAACTATATAAATTGTAAGAGTAGAAAAAAAAAATGTCAGGCGAGGTAATAGGGTGTGTAATAGAAGTTAGAAAGTATTCCAGAGTTAAACCAAATTATAGATAGAATTCAGGCAGGAAGGAATTTGACATGGCCTTAGTATTTGGACCATAACTTTTTACCCTAATGTCCATTTATCTAAAATGTTCAACAGTAGGCACTAGACTTCTAGGGCTACAAAAGTGTATTTCATTAAAATTTTCCAAACGACTTCTAAATAGGCCAAAAATTCATTGGAAGTTTATCAAAAATGGGAGTTTGTTCGAACATGAATGGATCTGTTTGAACAATAGTTAGTCCCTTACTTTTGTGTCAGACAGAAATCTAATGGAAAAGAAAAAGCACTAGAAGCGAGAAATATTTGAAAGTCAAAATGGCGTTCGAACATCAGGTAGATAGTTAGAACGTCTAGCCTCTAGTTTGAACATGAGGATGCAATTCGGAGTATCAGATTTGCGCCAATTAGACTATTTTTTCATCCTCTAAATACTCAAGGATGACTTCCATAGCCCTATTTCATCATTTCTAACCCAAGAGAGCCTTAAAAAGCAAGAGAGAATAAGAGAAGCAAAAGATTAAGGGGGATTTTTACGTTGGAATGGATCAAACACGCTAGGTTTTCACACAAAACTACAAAATCAAGGTAGGGGATTCTTCTTGAGTTCTTCCATTAAGACTTAGGGTATAATTGTGTATGTTTTCAATCTTCTTGATAATTATATGATAAATATGTATGAGTTCTTGGTTTCTTTATCATTGGAACATAGTCTTGAACAAAATACAATTTTGGGTTCAAGGAATACTTATTCTTGAATTTTGAAAAGCCTAGTTTTGCTAAATACATGTTTGATTGTGAAAAATATATGGATTCTTGATTTCTAAATCCCTATTCTTGATTAAATCATGTTTTCATCGAATACTTTTTATTTTTTCAAGAAATTATGATTTTTGGTAAAACCCTAGAATTTTAAATATCAAAATGGTGAAGGTTTTCTTGATATGATCTCTTGCATATTTTAATTTCTTTATTACTGTAGTATATTGATAATTGTACAATTGTGATACTTGAATTGTTAATGAAAATTGTGATTGGTTAAGATTGTAGTTGTTGAGAAAATTATGGTTTCATCTTTTGTATAGTTTCGGTGTGACGGACTTGAATTGCCTTCTAGAGCTACCTTAGAGTGTTAGAGGTTAGTTTATCCTAGTGGAGTTGAGATGATTGTCTAACACGTGTAGTGGATTATTATTTGTGAAAGCAACCACTATTATTCACGTAGATTCAAGGCTGCGAGATGGTATACCTTTCCTAATAAGGGTTCATCAATGCCATGGGAGACAGTATACGCCTTCCTAAAGTGGTTTGTGATTTGGCTCTATGAGGAATGATTGAGATTGTGTGGTCGTGATTGATGAGCACAAAACATTGCATAGTTATCAGCCTCATTTCATGCTTTTTAACTTAAATTTGCATATTAATTATATAGAATTAGTAAAAGTTAGGAATAATGTGGAAATTTTGATGTTGCGGGTAATTATAGCATAAATGATGGCTTGTAGAGCTTTGCAACTAAGTGTGAATGTGTGGTGAAGAGATGGACACATTGAATGAGGATAGGGAGGCTTGGAAGGTGAAGAAACCAAGAAAAATACAATTTGGATGAAAACCTTCCGGAAGGTTTGGCCATAAACCTTTCGGAAGGTTTAGCCCACTGGTTTCCCAAGGTCTTGACACAGTCCCGCTATTTTTCCCATGTTTGACCCTGATCCACTTCAAATCTGAAAACATGCAAAACTGGAGAGTTGTAGAAATGGATGTCTTATGTATTGTGTCAAAATTTCAGCTCCATCCAACGGTTGGATCAAAAGTTATGAAAAGTTTACTAAAAGTAGTCATGAGCTGTCACCTTCCAGAAGGTTCTGCCTACTAGAATCGACCTTCTAGAAGGTTTTGTGCAGAATGCCCAGAACGCCTGCAACTCATGGTCTACTTGCTTGGGGGTCCCACCATTGATTCTCCCACTTGTCCCTTGACATCCCTTACACATCTACATGTCTCCCAACACCCTTGTTTGGACTTTGGAGACAATGGCATTAATGAGGATGGGAGAGAAGGGGGCTGCTAGAGGAGTTGCAGGCTAGTCTTCTCCTAGCCTGCCAAGCCAATCAACTCACCTCCCATTGATGGGAGGCCTGCACACAGGCTATGGGGAGCCTCATGGATGAAATTTGCATCCTCTCTCACCATATATTCAGCATTCCACAACATTTTGAAGAGTGGCTACCTAAGCTTAGGAGTAGTCTTAGCTCAATGAAGAAGATGATGAATATTAAAAATAGAAAGCTTATGTTCTTGCATTTTCTTCTCCATTTCTATTGTAGTAAGCTTTAATACTCTTGTAATCTTCATTCCTTGCACTTTAATCTTAGCTATTTCAAGGTTATTCCAAGTTTAGTTACATGTTCTTCAATCCACCATTAATGTTTTCAAGCTTTCTTCATTTCTAGTTTTAAAATGGGTATTGTATTTCTTTCTTTATAGTTCAAGTCTTCTTGCATTAAGTTAAGTTTCATGCTCCATTTCAATATTATGTCTCTTTTTATTATGTATTTGTTTCTTGCTTTCATGAGTAGCTAGCTTTTTAGTTGGCTAATCCAAGGGAGACCTCCTCTTGGGCTTTCCTTTTCAACTCATTTTCTTTCCTCTTCTCGGTGTACTATGGCTCGATTTGATTGGGTTGAGAGTGGACGTGGTTGTGAGTCTTTGATATCCCGTAGGCCTGGTAATGGGTTATGCTTGGATCCTCACCTCCATTTGGTTGTGAGTTCTTGATACACCGTAGGCATTGTCACGGTATATGCTTGAATCCTCACCTCCATCTCGTCCCTTGCTTCCCACGAATCAATCATTCATCTATACACCATTGGAGGAAGGTTTCGAGTTGAGTTGGGATTCCCATTGGAATGACCTCTTTGGATTAGCCAACACTTGTTTTCTTGCATTTTCAGTAAGAACAAAACTCACCAAAACCAACTACAAGATTTTACACTTTCCTTTTTCACAAAATCACTTTCACCACACTTGAACTTTCCTTCCCTGAGGAGACGACCTTGGAATAATTTTCCAAGTAAAACAATGACACACAAAAGACTCTTTGCGCTTGGGGAGCACTCTTGTTCACATACACATTTCATTCCACACACATATTTTGTTCATTTCATTCCATTCCATCTACCATTCCGTTGCCCCATCTCTTGTATCATTCTAAGGGAGAATGACACTCCCTTATATACATAAGTCATAGACACTTTGAGGGATGATGTTTAGAGGTTAGGAACAACAAGGAAAATAACCAAGCAGTGATGGGTGAATAAGGTAGAATCGTTGTGTAGATTCCTGAGAAACAACCAACATACATGAGAATATGGGATGATGCTACTGAGTTATTAATTGATTGCTTTAATTATAACATGTTTATTCCTTTCATGGATTTATTGTATTTTCGTACACTTGAGATCGTTATAACTGTCATTGTTTTATTTTCAAAATGGTATATATTCTATTTTCCAAAAAAGACTTGCCTTCTTTTTGTTGGATTAAAACCTTGTTGAGATTTGAGAGGAATTTTCTACCGCCTTTTTCTCACCCCTACCAAACATTATAGATTTTGGTAGTGAGGAGGATGTCAAGTTAGATAAGCAGGTTGGTCTCGAGACTGGAGAGGGTCATTATGAGGATCCTGAAGTGGAATGCTTCATTTTAGTTCTAATTATTTTATTTGGAGATATTTTTGTGAAACAATGTTTTAGTTAGTTTTATTATTCTGCTACTAGATATTATTTGGTTTTGAATTGTAAGTTGGAAAAATTATGATATTTTTGGCTTTAGTATTTATTCTTTGATAGATGGATGAATAGTTTATTATTTAATAGTTATTGTAGTTACTCTCATGATTGAATGACTTTTAGATAGTAATGTCTTCCAAGGTGGATTTTGGGGCTTTACAATACACCACCTAAAGGTTGTCCCTGTCAGGGGATTGGCAAATAGCCTTAGCTTCAGAAATTCTTTGGCTCGTGCTTCACCATATTGCATAGTAAAATGATCAAAGTTGGATGGGAGGTGGTGGGCCCCTATTCGACAACACCTCTAGACACAGCTACGCCGACACACCATTCAACTGACTTCCATCAATGACCGCAGATTTTTGACTTATGATCTAGGGCTTTTATGATGAGTTTCTTCCACTTTCTTATTTGACTGTTCCTCCACTCAGAGCTAATGATAGCCCTCACTCAGCACTTATCAAAATGAGCTAAAGCAATAGGATGGAGAAAGGGAGGGTTTTTGATTACGTATAAGGGTGGGGAGGACACCACTCAGCACCTAAGATGGGGTTCAATGCCTAACAAAAACGGCCAAAAGAAAGAAAAAAAAATAGCAAAAAAGATCAACCCAATTTCTTTATTAGCAAAGGACCCACCTTGTCTAGTAACCATTCTGAGTGGGTCTACGAGACTAGGTGAAACTTACTAGATTTTCACTAAAAAAATTGGATATTTCTATTCTAGATAACATCATGAGAGCATTAGGCAAAAGCCAAAGCAGGGTAGGGAATGGCACCCGAGGGGGATTTCTTACTGAAATTGGCTCCTTCTCTCTTGTTGTGATGCTATGTGACGAGTGTAGGAGAGGAAGTCTCTCTCTTATTCTTAGTATGGTAGCTTCACTTGCTTAACTTACTAGTATTCCGAGCGAGGTATAAAACCAAAACAAGTTGAATTTCCCCACCATCACCTAGCCTAGATCTGGGGAATGAATACCCTATAGTTTCAGAGGCAAGTTCTAGCCGAGTTAGGAGATCTATCATATCCATACGTTGTTCAGTTATTCCCATTTGTCTCTATCTATTGGTGGGGAGGGATATGAAGGAACAATCAGTGGATTGAGGAATAAAAGCTCATAGACAAAAAGAACCGGCCTTTTCCAAAGAATTACTACATCTTTCCCACTCCCTACTCACTGGAGTAGTTTTAGCAATTTCTAGGCTTGACATTGTTCTACATGATGCTTTTTATGGGGTTGCACATTTCCTTTTTGTACTTTCTGTGGGAGCCATTTTTGTTTTATTTGTAGGATTTCACTATTGGGTAGGTAAAATCTTTGGTCGAACATACCTTGAATGTTTAGGTCAACCTATTTTCCTTTATATGTTTTGCCGCTTCTGTTGTGTAGAATTTATTGGATATAGAGAGGAGTGTGAAAGTAAGCCAACAAAGAATTCTAACTCCTCTTATAGCTCTAAGATAGGTACATAGGTAAATGTCTGCCTCTCCTAAAGTAAAGTTTTTATTACTTAAGAATGTTTTCTATAAGTAGGCTTTCCTCGGTCGACTGACCGTCTTCTTAAGAGAAGGTTGCAAACACCGAGACCTTGTATCCCCGGGGATACTAATACTCCCTGTACACCCAGTCGGGGTATGGTTTTTGTTATGTTGGCCTGTTGACACGTGTCATGGTGGGGCCAACATGTTCCTAAATAATTTAATCCAGTTAGTCCCAATTCATGAATACCGAGGGCATCGCTGGTAGAACAATCGGCAACTGCCTTCTTTGTCCCCCAAACTCTAGATTACGGATCATATCCTATTACAAAAAAGGATTGTTTTCTCTCCAATGGCCATTTTTTTGCTTGATGTGCCCTTGGGGCCAACACGTACAAAGTAAGCACTGGTTGTGGTGCCTCCGCTGGTACTACTTGTACATGGGAAAACAGTGACTTCCTTATGTCTCCTAAATGGTTCAAACTATTAACTAGCTGCTCCAATGCCTGCCTGGTGTGCCCAGATTCTTCTCTGATCCCCCATGCCATTAATGAACCCAGAAACCTATTGGGAAACTTCCTGTAACAACGCCTTAATTAAAGCCTCCAGCTCTAAGTTGCATTCTCGATTTTCTTCCCCCCCCCCCCCCCCCCGAGCGAAGGCAAATCTTCTTGCAAGTTTGGGATTCCAGACATGCCATCTTCAAGAACCTCGTCCACTAGAAGCACTTCTGATGAGCCAATGTTGGATTTTCCATGTGTGTTCACCATATTGCTAATTGGGGTTCCACCAGGCATGCCAAAAATTATGTTTGGCATATTATCGAATTGTGGCCATGCCAAAGTTTGAATGGACTTAAGAACCAAATACGTTCAACCCTACCTATTCGAACCAGTGTGAGATTCTAAAATCGTGACTATTCAGACAATTATAACGAGACGTAAGGTCATGCCTGAGTTCTTTTCTATGCCTTCGGGATCAATGACTTAACTATTTTCAACTAGTAGCGTAATGGACTATGATATAGAAAGACAACTGGAATGTAAAGTAGCAAATTAATTAAATTTGAAAGATGAAAAGATTATTGTACTTAACCTTAAATGAAAAACGATAAAGATCACCAGACCGATGGATTGCAAACTAAAGTACAGTTGCTGGGAAAGTATAAATAAGTAAATAGGAGAAAGGTTGGTTCTGTGTAAAATTGTAGTGTTTGATCGAGAATCCTTCTTTGTAGCCTTACCTTCATTATTTATAGGAGATGATCTTCAGCATTCAAAACTATCTTTTTCAGTCATGACTGTAATCATAGTCTCTTCCCTTGAGAACCATCTACCATTAGATTGCTTCCACGTGTCATTCTTAGATTTTGATATTTTTAAGTGTAAACAATATTTAATCTAAATTAGATATAAAAGTGTAAAAATAGACAATAACCAATAAATATATATGAAGTTGATAGAGTCTCAAATTTAGAACTTCAAGAGAGCGCTCCACTAATATTTTCTTTTAGATTATGCTTTAAGAAGGTTTAAATTTTAGGATAACACTATGATACTAGAAAAAACTATCATTCACAAAGTTATCATTTTTTAAGGTCAACTTACACATTTTAATTTTGAAGTTATAATTGTTTGAGGTAATTTATTATTAATCACGAATTATTGTGATCAATTATGGATTATTTCAATTAGTTATAACTCTTTTTGTATGAAATGTAACTTAACAGTTAATTTTCATTATAAATCATAAAATTTTAGAATCAATCATGTCATTTATAGTTATAACTTATGCCTCTAAAAATTATGAGTTCACTTTGCAAATTTTAATTTTCAGCACAGTACCCAATGCGGTAACATAATCTTCCTCTAAATCTTATGATGTTTACCTAATCTGTTATGAAACACTTAACGTGATCATTTTCTTGTATAACACCCATAATTAAAAAAGAAATAACACTTTTTGCATGTGGAGTTTGACAAACTTACCTCCTTTTTGGGGAGTTGTTAGCTGCGAAAGCTGATTCGAATAAAATAATGATCCGTCCAAGAAAAGTAGTTATGGGAGACTCTGAAACTTTATGTTAAACAATTCCATAATCCTACCTGGAATTCCATTTTAGTTGTATGAAATATTAAATTATAATATCACCTACAATTCTACCCCCTGCCTGACTCATATTATCGCTCACCTTGGATATTCTATTTGTCGATACGTATTCATTATGGATGTGACTCCGGTGGATGGAGAGGTAAATTTGAACTTAATCTAAATTGTACAGTCTTCAAATCGATATTAGCTTGAAACAATTTCAACTTTAGTGGTATTTATGTTTGTATTTTTGAACCTAAATTAAACTTATTTTGCCCTTGAATTGGAAATGGTGTTCGATTGTTGAGCCATGTCCCGAATTGAAACTCGAATTAGATTCAACCTGAGTAATATCGAAATTTAATAATTGGAGTAATATTTCAAAAATCCAAGTTGTGAGCATCGGCTTCCTAGCGTATGAAATACGGAATGGAGGAGCCCTATTCGATAAAAATCTCACCTAAATTTCAATTTATTTTGCAGTTTTTACTACTACAAATTTCTGTCTAAATATTAAATATTTTAGAGTGAAACCAGATTCACATGTCGAACTTACATCCCATGGGCATTTCTGTAATCGGAGTAACCAAGAAAGCTTATTTGATCCCCATTAAGTAACTGTGTAGTCTCACAAGATTCATTGCTAAGAGGAAAGCAAGACCATGAATGTTTGGAAGGAATTGGATTTTTCTGACCCCCACCCCCAACTTCTTTCCACTAAATCTGCATTGGGGCAGCTAAGTATTTTTCCACTAGACGAAATTACACCTCAAACCCCAAGCTCCAACTAGACCTGGCGGAGCAGGTCTAGAACGAAGTAAAGTATTCTCTCTTTTAATGCAGACACATATGGGCGTATGTTTTTTGGTACATTTTGGAGTAACTATTCACGAATTGTTAGCTAATAATTCAAATTTGGAACAGTTAGTTACCCATGGACATCCACACGAACTAGTTTTATCAGCATGGCAATGTGTAATAATATTTAAGAATTTAGAGCTTGATGATATTTAGAATGATTCTCGAGTAGGAGCTCGGGAACGGAGGTCAAACATTGAGGTCAGGTATGCTGAGCTCAGAAAGTCAGAGCTATGTAGAGCTCAGAAAATCGGAGCTAGAGCTCCCCTCAAGCGAGATAATAAACTGAAGCAATGAGGAAGCAACTGAATACTACAAAGGACTCGACAGGCGGTTTGAAGTAACACTCAAGGCACAAAATCCTCAACCAACCAAGATACTGTCCTAAGATCAAGGAGAATTCCTCGGATAGATGGCAAGAATCACGGATCAGATCCCATAGATTAAGGGTCACCCCTATAAATACTATGTAACGCCCCCAACAGAGGGGCAGAACCCTAGTATCACATCTTACATTCTGTAAACTTTTTGGTATAGTAAATAGTGAAGGAAGGAGCAAGAATCTCCATTGAAGAGTGGATTAGCCGAGCTCCCGAACTGGTGAACCACTATATTCCTACTGTGTTAATTCGGCAACTCCTTAACAATTCTCAGTATCATTCCCTCGAGTTTAGTAGCTCAGATCCCAATAATTTCAATATTGTTTCTTTTATTAACTCATCATCACAAAATTGCATCACGTTGAAATACACCATCAGTTTGGCGCCGTCTGTGGGAACAACTGGTCCTATTATAAACAAACTGATCTTTCAGTGACTGATGGTATCAACGCGAAACATGAACCGAATTCAAGCAAATCCGTCACGGGCACAAGATCAACTAGAAGTCGCCAATAGCAGACAACCCAAGAGTGTCCAGGAGACCAATCTCCCAGTGGGGGGGGGGTCTCCCCATGAATAAGGAGATGGAGGCTATTCGCCTCTCCAATCAACGCTTGCTGAAGCAAAACGAAGAATTTTTAAAGCTCTTACAACGCCCACAGGAGGCAAGAAAGGCTCAAAAAGGCCAAAACAACCTCCCACCTAGGGAGCAACCACACCTCGACCCCCTCAGAGAAGTTAACGAAGAAGGAAAAAACAGCCAAACCATGGGGCCAGAACCTCGCGTACCCCCTAGGAATGGCCACAACGACGAAGGACAGAGTCAGAACGAAGAAGGAGAGAGAAATGATTTTTCCCCTATCAATGAGAAAGGAGAGAACAATACTGGGAGCAGCATTTCCAGGGTATCCAGCAAGAGCTAAGCCACATGAAAGAAGTCGTGAGAGGCAGGGCTCTAGTTACCATGGATGCCTTGGTACAGCAGACTGAGTCCCCATTCACTACTGGAGTGCTGCATTTTTCCCTCCCTATGAAATTCCGAATACCACAAATAGACGCTTTTGATGGAACAAAGGATCCTGTAGATCACCTCAACACTTACAAGAACCAAATAGAGTTGCATGGATACCAGGATCCAGTGCGCTGCAGAGCTTCTGCCATCACGTTGAAGGGCTCAGCCCTAGCATGGTTCAATAGGCTCCCTCTAGCCTCGATATCCTCCTTTAAGGAGCTATCCATATCCTTTGTGTCTCACTTTATAGGAGCTCAAACATACAGAAAGCTGAGTTACCACTTGCTAAATGTGAAACAGGGACCCCACGAGAACCTCAGATCCTATGTTCAGAGGTTCAACTCGGAATCGCTAAAAGTGGACGCCCCAGACAATAAATTTGTCATTACTGCATTTATAGCTGGCTTAGGTGTCCAATCTAAAGACCTGATGTTCTCCATCTCGAAAAATCCCCAGGCCAGCATGGCTGAAGTACTAGCCAAGGCGGAAAAATACATAAATGGAAAAGAAACTCTACTCTCAAAAGTGGGAGCTTATCCATGCAAAAAGACAAAGGGAAATAGGAGAAAAAGAGGGACCAAAGTCCCAGAAGAGAGAGAGGACAATATAGGTCCCCAAGAAGAGACAGAGATCGTTCCCCCAAAAAAAGGGGAGATGTCAGAGATCACCTGGGACCACCTCATTCGAAGTTGCAGCCGAGGTACGCACCTCGGCAGATTCCCCCACTCACCACAACAATATCGCAAATCTTGTATGAAGTACAAAATAAAAATTTCCTGAGGTGGCCACCTCGGATGAAAGTGGACTCAGCAAAAAGGGACCCCTCAAAGTACTGTAAGTACCACAGGGACCATGGTCATCATACTGATGACTGTATTCAGTTGAAGAAGGAGATAGAATTTTTGATCCAACGAGGGTAGTTTGCGTCGTTACATAGCCCAGGAGAATCAGAATCGAGCCCTACCACCTCCACCACCTCAGCAGTAAGCTTCTGTGCAGCACCAACGACCCCTAGGAGAGATCAGGGTAATATCAGGGGATTTTGCAGGAGCGCGGGGAATCTAGTTCAGCCAGGAAAGCCTACCTACGTAGAATCAAAGCTGGTGAGGCTTTGGAGGTGTACGCTGTATCTAAGGCACCACGGTTGAGCTCAGACATCACATTCTCAGATGCAGACTTGGAAGGATACCAACACCCCCATGACAACCCACTGGTGGTAAGGGCTGTTGTGGCTAACAAAACTGTTCACCGCGTTCTGATAGATAACGGAAGCTCAACAGATATCATATTTGCTTCTGCATTTGACAAGATGAGCATAGGAAGGGAAAAGTTGGAGCCTGTGAATGCTCACCTGTTGGGATTTGCGGGAGAACGGGTGTTGCCACTAGACTCAATCCAGCTTGTGCTCACTATGGGAGACCCCCCTGCCAAGCAACAACTTCAATAAGATTTCTAGTGGTTGATGTGCCCTCTGCATACAACATGTTACTCGGGAGACCTTCTCTTAATGCAATGAAGGCCATCCCCTTGGCCTATCATCTGGCCATGAAATTCCATATGGAAAACGGAGTTGGAGTGGTCCGAGGAGATTAACGGATTGCAAGGGAATGTTACTTGGCTTTAATGAAGCAGAAAGAAGTTGAAAACATACGACTAGATGAGCTGGACATGAGGGACGAATTGGGCACCAGGCCAACGCCAATGGAAGAACTGGAGCCAGTTCAGCTTGATGAAGAGCCAGAACATCTCGTCTACATTAGGACTAAACTGAGTAGAGAGGTTAAGGACTTTCTCATCCTGTTCCTGAAGGAGAATATGGGGGTGTTCGCTTGGAAACAAGAAGACATGGAAAGCATTGACCCCTCAATTATCATTCATAAGCTGAGTGTGAATCCTACCTGCAAGCCCGTCAAGCAGAAGCGAAGGAGTTTTGCTCCAGAGCGTCAGAAGGCAATCAATGAGGAGGTCGGCAAGCTTCTTCACGCCAGAGCTATCAGGGAAGTAGATTACCCTACCTGGTTGGCCAACGTGGTTCTTGTCAGGAAAACCAACGACAAATGACGACTCTGCATAGACTTTACTGATCTCAACCGAGCGTGCCCTAAAGATAGTTTTCTTTTACCCCAGATCGATTTAATAGTGGATGCCACCGCTGGGCACGAACTCCTCAACTTTATGGACGTTTTCTCAGGTTATAATCAGATCAGGATGGATCCAATCGACCAGGAGAAGACCTCTTTCGTGACTGAGCAGGGGACTTACTGCTACCAGGTTATGCCTTTTTGGTTAAAGAATGCAGGAGCAACTTACCAGCGTTTGGTGAACCGAATGTTCCAAAGGCAAATTAGAACATCCATGGAGGTCTATATCGATGACATGCTGGTGAAGTCACTGAAGGCAGAGCTCTACATTGCACACCTAGCAGAATCGTTTTAGGTCCTTAAGGAATACAAGATGAAGCTAAACCCTGCCAAATGCCTTTGGAGTATCTGCGAAAAAATTTCTAGGTTTCATAGTAAACAGTAAAGGGATAGAGGCTAACCCCAAAAAAGTTAAGGCAGTCCTAGATATGCAGCCACCATCTAACGAAAGGGAAATCCAACGCCTGACAGGGAGAATAGCAGCCTTGGGATGCTTTGTGTCTAGATCAAACGACAAGTGTCAACCTTTCTTTCAAGTCCTAAAAAAGGCATTCCATTGGGATACTCGATGCGAAGAGGCATTTAAGGCTCTGAAAGTTTACCTGAGTTCCCCACCTCTACTGGCATGCCCCTTGGAAGGGGAGGTACTTACTCTATATCTGGGTATTTTAGATTTCTCGACCAGCGCAGCTCTGGTGAGGGAGAGAGACAGACCTTAGCAGCCGGTCTACTATTGCAGCAAAGCTTTGAGGGGGGCAGAGGAGAGATACCCAAAAATGGAGAAACTAGCTTTGGCTTTGGTAACCACAGCTAGGAGACTTAGACCATACTTCCAGGCGCACACCATCGAGGTACCAACAGAGCAGCCGATGAAGCAAGTGCTACATAAACCGGAGTCCTCAAGAAGGCTAGTAAAGTGGGCTATAGAGCTCAGCGAGTTTGATATTAGGTTCAAGACAAGAACTGCAGTCAAAGGGTAGAATTTAGCGGACTTCATGGAGAATTCACGACACCAAAACCTCTGGAGACCACGCAGCTGGTACCCGACCTCCCCATATGGAAGCTTTTAGTAGATGGAGCCGTCAATACTCAGGGGAGCGAGGTAGGCTTAATCTTAACCTCCCCAGATGGAGTAATGTTGAATACGCACTCAGATTTGGGTTTAAGGCTTCAAACAATGAGGTAGAATACGAGGCTGTCATAATTGGACTCAACCTTGCCCATTCAATGGAGGCAGAACAGTTGGAGATCTGCAACGATTCTCAACTAGTAGTAAAGCAGATAGAAGAGTCTTACGAAGCTAGAGGCAAAAAAATGGTGCTTTACCTCAGGAAGGTACAAGAGCTGATCAAGAAGTTTGTACGAGTCCAGATTAGACACGTCCCAAAAGCTGAAAACTCACGAGCAGACGCCCTGGTGAGGCTGGCAACAACTTCTCAAGAAAGTTTGGACAGATTAATTCCGGTGGAGCACCTAGCTGAACCATCTATATCCAAAGAAGATGAAGAGGTGCTGCCTGTGCACACCTCATCGAGCTGGATGGACCCCATCATTGGATATCTCAAGGATGGAGCTTTGCCAGAAGATCCCAAAGAGGCTGCAAAGCTAAGATCCAGATCAGCTAGGTTTTCTATTTTGCAGGGAAGTTTATATAAGCGAGGTTTCTCAACACCTCTCCTTAGATGCGTGGGAGCCGAAGACGCCAATTACATACTTAGGGAGACCCATGAGGGGGTTTGTGGAAACCACATCGGAGCTCGGGCTCTTGCGGGAAAGACACTACGACAGGGGTATTACTGGCCCACCATGCTCACGGATGCCACTGACTTGGTTAGAAGATGCAAGGTCTATCAATTGCATGCTAATATCCCCCATTGCCCTCCAGAGCTCTTCACTTCAGTAATAAGTCCATGGCCTTTTCAGCAATGGGGATTAGACATACTTGGGCCCCTTCCTACAAGAGTGGGACAATGTAAGTTCGCCATAATAAGGGTACACTACTTCACCAAATGGGTAGAGGTAGAGCCTTTGGCCACGATTACAGAGTAGAAAGTCCAGAACTTCACATGAAAGTCAATAATCTACAGGTTTGGTATTCCTAGGGCGATCGTCTCCGATAATGGGAAATAATTCGACAACCCGAAGTTCAAAAACTTCTGCGCTGAGCTAGGGATTAAGAATTACTTTTCCGCTCCAGCCCATCCTCAATCCAATCAGCAGGCAGAGATCACCATTAGAATCATAAAAGCAGCCCTGAAAACTAAATTGGAAGGTCTAAAAGGTAAATGGGTGGAACACCTCCCAGAAGTACTATGGGCTTACAGAACAACTACCAGGACGGCGACTTAGGAAACACCGTTTGCTTTGGCCGTTGGAACCAAAGCAGTGGCACCAATCGAGATTGGACTTCCATCCCCCTGAACTGAGTTCGCCAACGAATGAGACAATGATGATTCCCTTCTACTGAGTTTGGATCTCATAGAGGAAAAGAGGGATGCAGCTTTGCATCGTATCAAAAGTTATCAGAGGAGAATAGCCAGGTACTATGACAGGAAGGTCAGACAAAGGAGTTTCAAGGTGGGCGATCTAGTGCTTAGAAAACTTCTATTGGCATGGAAGGACCTAACTCACGGGAAGCTGGGGGCAAATTAGGAAGGTCCGTACATCATCTCAAAGGTGATAAGGCAGGGAAATTACGAGTTACGAACCGAGGAAGAGAAACTCCTACCTCATTCTTGGAATGCGGAGCATCTTAAGAGATTTTTTCCGTAAGCTTCTTCTGTAATCTGATTGTTCTCAATAAAATTGAATGTCTTTATTTTCTCCCTGTGAAATTGCCTAAAAACGAGCTCAATAGCTCACGATGAACTCCTAAGTTCATAGGAATGAGCTCAGAAGCTCACGATGAACTCTTAAGTTCATAAAAATGAGTTCAAAAGCTCACGATGAACTCCTAAGTTCATGAGAATGAGCTCAGAAACTCACGATGAACTCATAAGTTCATAAAAACGAGTTCAATAGCTCACGATGAACTCCTAAGTTCATGGAAATGAGCTCAATAGCTCACGATAAACTCCTAAGTTCATGGAAACGAGCTCAATAGCTCACGATGAACTCCTAATTTCATAGGAATGAGCTCAGAAGCTCACGATGAACTCCTAAGTTCATGAGAACGAGCTCAATAGCTCACAATGGACTCCTAATTTCATAGGAATGAGCTTAGAAGCTCACGATGAACTCCTAAGTTCATGAGAACAAGCTCAGAAGCTCACGATGAACTCTCAAGTTCATAAAAATGAGTTCAATAGCTCACAATGAACTCCTAAGTTCATGAGAACGAGCTCAGAAGCTCACGATGAACTCTCAAGTTCATAAAAAGGAGTTCAATAGCTCACGATGAACTCCTAAGTTCATGAGAATGAGCTTAGTAGCTCACGATGAACTCTTAAGTTCATAAAAATGAGTTCAATAGCTCACGATGAACTCCTAAGTTCATGAAAATGAGCTCAATAGCTCACGATGAACTCTTAAGTTCATGAGAACGAGCTCAGTAGCTCATAATGAACTCCTAATTTCATAGGAATGAGCTCAGAAGCTCACGATGAACCCTTAAGTTTATGAAAATGAGTTCAATAGCTCACGATGAACTCCTAAGTTCATAGGAATGAGCTCAGAAGCTCACGATAAACCCTTAAGTTCATAAAAAAGAGCTCAGTTGCTCTCGATGAACTCCTAATTTCATCACAACGAGCTCAGCCACCTACGGTGGGGAGTTTAAAAAGAAAAACTCTTTCAGAAGAAGTTGCAGAACCATGAGGTCTACAAGTCCAACATCTTGAAAAACCCAAATAGTTCCCAAGTCCAGAATTGAACTCGGCAGCCTTATTCCCATTAAAGATAAAGTTGTGCCAGACACCCCCAAGCCTTCAAGAATAAGGTCGCTTTAAGCTCCATGCCTCTCAGTTCACCACAACCTAAGCTCGGCTGCATAAACCTATAGAATCGCCAAAGCCAGCATGAAATACAGGGAGCAGCTGGTGATGAGATTTACCACTTACTCTCATCCAATAAGCTCAAGTATGAAACTCCCAAAGCATTCTTGCTTCAAGAAGAGCTCAACACTCCTTAAAGCAAAGGGGACAAGGGAAGACTAAAGTAAAAACGCACAGCTAAAGATGAATCAGTTGTACCATAACTGCAGTTCAGAAAGCTGTGAATCAGTTGTACAACTCAAAACCAGAGAAGTTACATTTTCAAAATGAGCTCATAGATACAAATTTTCGATCATATTTCAAAATAAAATCCTAAGTCTCTGGAGGTGGATTTGGGGAAGGGTTTTGTAGTTCAGAAGTTGAAGTTTCGGCAACATGAGTAGATTGAGAGCCTGGGAGCTCGGCAAAAAAAGTAGCTGGAAAATCTGAAACCTCCGCCGGAGAAGGGTATGGAACCTCAGTAGTCGATATCATTGTAGGTCCTGGAGTAGGTAGAGAAAGAGGAATCTCAGGAGTTGTTAAGGCAGGAATCTCGACCTCTGCTGGAGATGAGCTTAGGGCCAGTGCCTCGAAGACAAGGTCGGCTGAGAAGGAAACAACCTCAAGAGCAGGAGGGGGAACATTGTTGAGCTCAGAGTCGGCCACCTTGTCCTCAGTGGGGGGATCAAAATTGAAATCCAATTCAGGGTAGATCTCTTCAACCCTATCCTGAAAAAGCAAGCCACCTAGAGGCCCACTAAGTTGTGACATCATCGGCCAGTTTGGCAATTAAGCAATCTTTTTCCTTGACGGTTGCCCTCACCACCTCGAGTTCGTTCCGGAGGACGTCACTCGTCTCTGCAATAATGTCATATTCTCTCTTCATAGTTTGAAAGGAACTTAAAGCTTCGAGAGACTCCCGGCTGGCTCTGAGCCAATCATCTGTTTTCTGCTTAAGTTCCCCTGAGCTCTTCCTTTGATTTCTTAAGTTCCTCTTTGCAGCTCTTTCCCTCACATGCAATCTTCTCCCTCACATCTTCCAGACTCCTATTTAAGGAGGTTTTCTTCTTCACCTACTCCTGCAAATCCTGCACCTGGGCCTTGAGGTCACTGTTCTCAAAAGACAGTTCGGTAACCTTGAGTTCAAAAGCCTTGGAAGCTTTAACTGAACCTTCCATGGCTTGGATCCTCTTCAGCAGCCCGCTGACATGGAGGGCAATCTGAAAGTGAGAAAAGGTCAGATGAGAAGGAGCAAAATGAACAAAACATGTATACACATAAAACATAAAACTTATGGAGGTAGTGGCGAAAAGAGCAGTAGATATAGAACTCCCAAAGGCATGGTGGAAGCTCGTTGGATGTCAGATTCAGGGAGAATCGAAGCAATGGCCTCTGCAGCTCTTTTCACATTATCAATCAAAGAACTCGAACTTGCTTCTGCATTCCCCCCTTTTTTATGCTTACATATCCCAGGAGCCTTCTGAGGAGGCCCCACAGTTGGGCAAGAAGGGATGGATCCAGGCAAGATGTGAGAAATCGTCTCCAAAGGTTTCTCGACCTCACCTGAAGAGGGAGGGGTGGAGACCAAGCTTAGGTCAGGGGCCTTACTAGAGGAGGGCAGTCCCGTCTTTTGAGAAAAGGAGCTCTTTATAAGCTCTTAAAAGCCAAAAGAGGATTGGGGCCCCATTTGAGTTACACAGGATGATTCCAATCTCGGAGCTTTGACTTCAAAAATTGGATCAACCCCTGGGCTGACCTCAACCTTACGTTTACTTCCAGCCCGAGTCTTCCTCATCATAGATAATTTATCAAAGCGATCCTTCGCAGTAGGCTCCATTAAGGAAGAACCTAAAAAAATTGAGAAAAAACTGTCAAAAAAAAAGGGGGGGGGAAGGAGAAGAGGTAAAAGGCAGGGGCAAAGGTGAAAGGGGCAATACTTGCCAATTTCTCAGCACTAATGACAGAAAGAAGAGATAGATTTTCTACCCTCACTTTAGGAGGACTAAACCCAAGCCTCACAAGGACTTAAGGTCGGATTAGCTTTGAATATCTCTCCGATTGCAGGTCGCCAAGTTCCTTAGGACCTGTTCATCTGCAGCACTGAGGTCTGGCCGGATGCCTGAGAAACGAAACCAGCTAAACAAGATCAGCCTAAAGGAAAGCTAGAACTTATTTCATCTTGCATAAAAAGAAGCTCACCCAAGTTGTCAGGGGCAGACCACCCCCAAGGGACAGGAAGAGTGTCCATCACGTTGACAGGATTGAACTCTCATTCCCTCCCCCACACGAAAAAGAATAATTTTTTCCAACGTTTGTGGGAGCTCGGGAGATCAGATATAAGAACCTTGGCTTTCACTCATTTAGAGATGTACAAAAAGCCATTAGTGGGGAGATATTTGAAATTAAAGAATTTCATCAGCAAAGACACGATGGGGACACCCAGATCATGTTTCTTAAAGGAGACAAGAAGACCAACCAGCAACCCCCAAAAGTTAGGAGAAAGCTGGGCAGGGCAGACATTGAAATGTTGCAAAACATTTTTGATGAAGGGATGCAGGGGAAAATGGAGGCCATTCTCAAAAGCAGCCAGGAAGAAGCACACTTTTTTAGGGATAAAGGAATCGTATAAGGTAAACATATCCGGACTCCAGAACTGGAGGCCTTGAGGAAACCCAAATCAGGCAACCAGCACCTTCGTGTAAGAAGGAACGATGTCACTACACCCCACGAGCTCGGAGGCCCTAGGGGCAGCAACACCACCCTCAACACTGCCTGAAATCCCCACACCACTTACTTTGGTTTTGCCTTTGCTGGGAGATTTCAAGGCAGGAGGAGGCTCCTCAGTGCCTCTCTCGACATTGACAGAATCCACTCTGGGAAAATCATCTATCTCTAACCCCACATTCCCCAGGTCGGAATCTTCCTCAACGGACCCATCTTTCATTAGCGAAACGGATGATCCTGTGGCTTCAGAGGAAACAGACATAGCTGGACAAAAATAAGGAAGCTTAAAAGACCTATAAAGAGGGGGGACCTCGGAGAAACACTCTTTGAGATCCCAAGGAGCAAGACAATGAAAACCAGTGGCAAAAATCCTAACTGTGGAGTAAGGGTCCAAGAAGAGAGGAAGACGAGACAAGGGAATACTTCGGCTCCTAGAGTAGCAGAATCGAAAGGCCCAAAAATGCCAAAACCACCTCAGACTTGAGGGATCCAGAGCAAGGAGCGAGGAAAGAAAGGAAAAACATACCTAACCGCGAATTGGTGACGGATTAAAGCTCGAGGAGGGGATTCGAAACCAAATCACGCTAAGCCTCCAAGTCAAAATTAGGGAAATCGTCCCTCAGAGAAAACCCTAAAACCAGTGGCAGAATGGGAAAGATGAAGTCGTGAAAGGATAAGGAAGCCGAAAAGGATCTGTAAAGTGAGGAGCGAATCGGTGATCCAGGGGTATTTAAAGCTAACGGTACTGTGGGCCCCGAAACGGGCAACGTGTTCAAGGAACGAGGAAGGAAATGATTACTGACAACCACTTTAAAAATAAAAAATAATAATAATAATAATAAATATATATTCCCGCGTAAATTTTGAAGTCGCTGATTGGAAAGCCATTACTGTTACATCCTAAGTTCAGCCCTTGCCCAAGCCAGCTCAACCAAGAGCTGGGGGGCAACTGATGATACTTAGAATGATTCCTGAGCAGGAGCTCGGGAACGGAGGTCAAACATGGAGGTCAAGTATGCTAAGCTCAGGAAGTAAGAGCTAAGCAGAGCTCAGAAAACCAGAGCTAGAGCTCCCCTCAAGCGAGATAATAAGCTGAAGCAATGAGGAAGCAACTGGATACTACAAAGAACTCGACAGGTGGTTTGAAGTAACACTCAAGGTACAAAATCTTCAACCAACCAAGATACTCTCCTAAGATCAAGGAGAATTCTTCGAATAGATGGTGAGGATCACGGATCAGATCCCATAGATTAAGGGTCACCCCTATAAATAGTATGTAACGCCCCCAATAGAGGAGCAGAACTCTAGTATCACATCTTACATTCTGTAAACCTTTTGGTATAGTAAATAGTGAAGGAAGGAGCAAAAATCTCCATTGAAAAGTGGATTAGCCGAGCTCCCGAGCTGGTGAACCACTATATTCCTACTGTGTTAATTTCCCAACTCCCTAACAATTCTCAGTATCATTCCCTAAAGTTTAGTAGCTCAGATCCCAATAATTCCAATGTTATTTTTTTCATTAACTCGTCATCACAAAATTGCATCACGTTGAAATACACCATCAGAGCTCAAATACAATAAATCTCTATATGTCATACCATCATCATTGTCATCTCATCATTAATTTTGGAATGTTCTTATGTGTGCAGCCAGACAGTACTTTTTACAATTGTTCACGTAATATAAGTAGCAAAATGATAGTGACGTAGAAAGACCCCCTCAGAGCTAGCAAGCCATGTATAAGGAATTGACAATCTTACAGAAGTTGTCATTTATTATCTTATCAGATATAAAAGGGTTCCAAAGGAAAGACCACTATTAAGGAAATTTAGACTCATTCTTAATAACAATTCTTCGTTATAATGTTGCACTTGTTGTATGACTTTAAAATGTGTTGCTAAATAATATTTGGGTCACCACAATACACTTTTTTAGTGTCACGTGTTCTCGTGGGGCACCCATCAATACAAAAATGATGTGAAATTTTAAAAAATGACTTTTACCATCCCATCGGATTAGGATACACCAAGAGATGCATTGATTATTGGGCTCCACACCCGACCAATGATTTTGATATTATTTGTAATGCCCATAGACTTAGATTTTGTACAATACTACCCACTTTAAATTAATTAAACCGTAACGCTCCAAAATTCACCTTGTAAAATATTACTATCTAAAACTCATTCAATCATGAGAGCAACTATAATAACATTTAAATAATAAACCATTCATTCATCTAATAAAAAATAAAAACTAAAGCTAATAAAATATTGTAACTTATCCAATTTACAATTCAAAACTAAATAGTATCTCACATCGGAATAATTAAACTAACTGAAACATTATTTCTTAGAAATCTCTCAAACACAAAACCAAAAAATAAAACAACTCTATTCCTTTAAGACATGGTCCACATCTTGATCCTCCAATAGCTCATAATCAACCTGCTCATCCACATTGATATCATTTTCTATGCCAAAATCTATAAGTGTGTTGTAGAGGATGAGCAAAAACCCTTAAGAAATCCCTCTCAAATCTTAACAAAGTTTTAAAACAACAAAAAGCCAGCAAGTCTCTTTTGAAAAATAACATATAGAAATTTTCGAGAGTAAAATCATAGCAGTTGTAATGATCTCAAGTGTACAGAACTACAGTAAATAAATGATAGGAAAAAACGTACAAGAAATTAAAGCAATCAATAAATAACATAGTAACGTCATCTTATATTCTCATATATATTGGTTGCTTATCAAGAATCTACACAATGATTCTACCTCGTTCATCCACTCCAAACCAAAAAATCTCAATCATTCCCCGTAGGACACATCACAAACAACTTTAGGAAGGGCGTATACCGTCTCCCATGGCATTGATAATTCCTTCCCAGGCTACCTCGTTCATCCCTCAGCCTTGAACTTACGTGAATAATAGTTGTTGCTCTCATATATAATAATCCACTATAAGTGTTAGGCAACCATCTCACTCCCATTGGGATAGACTAACCTCTAACACTCTACAGTAATTCTCGAAGGCAATTCAAATCCATCACACCCAAAGCATACAAGAGATGAAACCAAAATTTCCTCGACAATCACAATCTTAACCAATCACAATTTCTATAAGAACTCAAGTATCAATTTCACAATTCTCAATATACTGAGAATACTATAGTAATAAATGAATGAAAATATGCAAGATATCATATCAAGAAAACCTTTACGATTTCAATATCCAAATTCTAGGGTATTGTCAAAAATCATAATTTCTTGGAACAAGAACAAGTATTAGATGAAAACATGATTTACTCAAGAATAGGAATTTAGAAATCAAGAATCCATGTATTTTTCACAATCAAACATGTATCTAGCAAAATTAGGATTTTGAAAACCAACATCAAGTATTTCTTGAATTCAAACATGTATTTTGTTCAACATTTACGTTTCAGTGATAAAGAAACCAAGAAATCATAAGTATTTATCATATAACTATTGACGATGTTAATTAAGTGGATTGAGCAGAATGCATAAATTACACCGACCAGCCTGGATCTAAGTGTTCCAAAGTTGGGGAGTTGAGATGACTTGCATAGTGAAAGTGTAGTGGCTCACTGAGCTCGGGAGCTCGGCTAGTCCACTCTCAAATGGAGTGTCTTGCCCCCCGGATCTTTATTGATGGTTGTTATAAATTGTAGAGTGATTCTGATACAATCGGCATTTCTCCTGCTCAATGGAGGCACTGTCCAGTATTTATAGTCTGATTCCTATCTTTTAGGGATCTGCAGCGAGATCCCTGCCTTTCAGCTGCAAGGTTTTCCTTAATTTTGGGAGAGGATCTTGGGTGGCTGAGACTTTCGTGCCTTAATCACTGCCTTCTGTTGTTTTGGAGATGCCTCCTATTAGCCAGTTATTCCTTTCTCATCTCCTTTACTCTTTTAATCGAAGAGACCTCGAGGTCTGGGCCTCTGAGTTCTGGGTTCCTTATCTGACCTCCTTGTCTGAACTCCCTTCCCGAACTTGTACTTAGTTAAAATCCTTTCCATGTATCATCAGTTGCCCCCCAGCCTTTGGTTCGAGCAGACTTGGACAAGGGCTAAACTAAGGCTCAATTAAGGTAGACCTCCACCTGGTGGCCTCGATATGCACGTGAACTGGTTTTTGATGGTTACAAGTAATCATTTTCTCCCTTGTTTTTCATGCACATTCTCCACTTTGAAGTCTCACATACCATTAGCTTTAAATGCCTTTGGATTGATGGGAAACGACTCTTATTTCACTCTTTGTATTCTCTCTCTAGGCTTTACCCTTTCTTCTTCTTGCGATTTCAACTTTCCAATCCTGCTAGTGTCCCTAGGGTTTCCCAAAAAATCGATTCCCCCTAATTCTACTTAAGGTTTCAAAAGAATTCGCTCTTCGTCTTTGTCTTGAGCTTTAACCTACTGTTCATCCTTACCTAGGTACACTTCATGTCCTCTTTCATCTCTTTGATCTGGATCCCTCGAATCTGAGGTGGTTTCTGTATTTTTGGACTTTTCGATTCTGTTATTTTAGGAACCAAGGTCAATCCTTGTCTCGTAAGCCCCTCTTTCTGAACCCTTATTCTACTGCTAGGATCTTTGTCATCGGTCACTGGTGTCTTAACCCTTTGACCCTCAGAGAGTTTTTCAAAGATTTTTCCTCTTTATAGGTCTTTTATACTTCCTTACTCTTGCCCAGCTATGTCTGCTTCTTCTGAAGCCACAAGCTTGTTTATTTCCCTCATGGGAGACAAGTCTCCCAAAGTAGAGGATACTGATTTAGGAGACGTGGGAGAGGAGATTGATAGCTTTCCTGGTGTCAATTCTGTCCACATCGAGGAAAATGTTCGGGAGCATCCCTCTTCGTCCTCCCAAATGCCTAAAAACCCAGTAAAGGTAAAGCCAGGGTGAGTGGCATAGGGATCTCAAGTAGTGCTAAGGGTGTAGAGGCTGCCTCTAGAGCTGCAGAGCTCATAGGTGCCAGTGAGGTCTCTTCTCCACAAATGAAAATCCTAGCTTCCCGTTTTGGTTTTTCCTAAGGTGTATAGTTCTGGTGCCTCGACGAATTTACTCAGTATGACTCTGAAGTCCTAGAGAAGACTTGTTTCTTCGTAGATTCTCTCGAGAATGGGCTCAGGTTCCCTGTGCATCCCTTTATCAAGTCCGTCCTCCAACACTTTAACGCCTGCCCTGCTCAAATCTCTCCTATTTTGTGGGGGGTCTTGGTGGGCCTTCTGGTTTTTTTCAAGAAAAACAAATTGGCACCCCTACTATTCCACTGCTCATGAAATTCTCCAATGTCAAATTCAATCTGGATGGTTTTTTGTACATCTCCAAAAGGGTGAATACCCCAGCCCTGATCACTAATCCGGCCAGCTCTCATTAGAACTGGAAGAAACAGTTCTTCTTTGTGTCAGGCAAGGCATGGGAATTTAACTCCAATGACGCCACTGACTCTCTTCCTGTCCCACGCTCCTAGGCAGGTCCAGTTAATCTGGGTAAGCTTAAGATTTTGAGAAACACCCCCCTCTTTTCCTCTTGTTGTTAGATGCTGAGCTTGTTTCCTTGGTTGTCCAAGGTATTCGTCTTGAGCTAGGAGTAGAGGATAGGAGGGTTCTATTCTCCTTTAGAGATTGGAAATCAGAGAGGTACTCCACTCTAATCGACCATTCTGAGCTCACTAGACTAGGTTTTAGCCCTCTTGAGATGAGGATTGAGGCTCCTATTCCCATCTCTGTTGCCAGCACCGAGGGGGTATCTAGTAATGCTTTCTCTGCCCGTTTTTGGCTTCTAGCTCTCCCTCCTTGTTCTCCCTCTTTTTTTTATTGGCTCATTCCGTGTTTCCAAGTTCTTCTTCAATAAAGCCTACTCAAGAAGCACTCCAAGCCAAGGTTGTTTTTCTGAAGAAAAATAGGAGCAGAAGCAAGCGCAGAGCTGAGGTTGGTTCTGGTAGCGACCTTATTCCTCAAGCCAAGGTGCCAAGGTGCCAAGGTTGGGGTTGTCCCCTTCTTCTCCAACTTCAACTCAAGTGGCTCTTACTCCTCCATCAAGCTCTCTGCAGGTTGTGGAGACCTCTTCTCTCCAAGAGACCCCACACATCACTAAGAAGATTTCTGAGCAAGATCCGACCTCTCCTTCTTTTGTTGTGGTTGAGAGGGCTTTGGAAACAATCTCTCGTGTTTAGCCCGTTCTTAGCTCTTCTGGGCCAACAAAAAAATTTTCGTAGCTATCTCAAATGAGCTCAAAGGCTGAGAAAGGTGAAGTACATCAAGGAAGAGAAAAATGATGGCACTTTCTTCGACAACATTGAGCTCACTTTCAGTGCCCTTGACTCCATCATTCCTACTATTTATGTTCGGAGGGCTGCTATTATGCCCCTTGAAAATTCCATTAGTTCAACACTTCATGGGGCTGCTATTGTAAGATCCCTTCCTCTTTAGGTCTAACCTTCACCTTAGGCCGCCATTTTACGCTGACTTTCATCTCTAGTTGCATTTGTTTTCAGTTGGCCATTCATGTGAAGGGTTTGTTAAGTCGAATTCAAGATTTGGAGAGCTCTGCTAAAGCATCGAAGGTGTTCGATCTCAAAGCCATTGAACTGGCTTTCGCTAATAATTACCTCAAAACCCAACTTCAAGATCTTCATGCGCATGTGGAAAGGCAAGCTTCTACTGTTAAAGATTTGGAGGCGAACGAGGAAAGGATTAAGGACGACCTTAGGCTTAAAACTAATCCTTGGGCCAAGGCCAGCTAGGAGACGTTTGAGGCTCTAGGATCTTATAGGAGTATGAAAAAAGTGTACGACCTTTTGGCTGAAACGAGTGATGTTCTCCAAAGTAAGTTTGAAGTGCAGAGAGCCACTGTCAAAGAGAAAGATGATTTGATTGCCAAGTTGATGGATGATGTTACTACTAAATTGGCCACCAGATGGCTTGCCTTCCAAGACCGAGGTGAAGAAGTATATCTTGATCTGAACTTTGACTTTGAGATCCCAACTCAGGTGGAAGTAGAGATGTCCAATACGTAGGGTGAGGGTGGTGCCTTGGCCCCTTCTACTCCTGTGCTAACTCCTGCTAGAGCTCTGACGCCTGTCCAGCCTGTTGAGGTCCTGGCTCAAGAAATGCCTCCTTTTTCTATCATTTCTACAGATCTTCCTTCTAAGGCTATTTCTGCTATTTCTTCTAATGAGCTCCCTATCGTTCCTTCTATTGTTCCTTTGGCTACTTCTTTCTCTGCTAAACTTGTGAACAGAGCTCTAAATCTGCCAATAGATGAAGCTGAGATTCCTGCTCCTGGGCTCCCTGAGGCTTTTCCTCTATTGCCTACTTCGAGACCTTTAGAAACTTTAGCTGTTGAGCTTCCACGCTCTTCTCCTGCCCTACTGCTAGGACTTCAGCCACTGAACAGCTAGATTCTTCTTCTCAGACTTGGGGGTTTTTTTTTTAACTTCTGAACTTTTGTTGGGAAACGTACAAGCACACTGCTTTCCTGAGTTACTAATGTAAATACCCACTATTTTTGAGTTATTGAGCACACTGCTTTACATTGCTTTATATTCCCCTTGCCCCCTTGCTTCGAGGGGTCCTTCAGATCCTCTTGGAGCAAACAAGTTTGGAGAAGTTGAAAAGCTAGTGATATATTAAACTGAGGTCCTATGCAAGGAGGACTTGGTTCTTGTTGAAGTAGTCTTGCCAAGAGCTTTTAAAGAGATGCAGAGCAAAAGAGACTATTAGAATTATCAGGTTTTACCCTTGGAGAGCTCTTTCCTGCTGTTTGATGCCCTTAAGGGATCATTGGAACTTGACCTTCCTCATAGTGATAAGAAGTTTGCTAGAGAGAGTTCTCTGCTTTTAAGAACAGGGTCAATTCTCAAAAACGCGGTCGAAGTCTCCACAAATTGCCATTTAATTGTGAAGCTGAGGTGACTGTGTGCTTGATGTTTTTTGTTATATATCCTAACCTCCTAACATCATCCCTCAATGTGTGTATGGCTTATAGGAATGGGGGAGTGTCACTCTCCCTCAGAATGATACAAGAGATGGGGCAACGGAATGGTGGATGAATGAAATGTACAAAATGAAATGTGTGTGTGAACAAAAGTGCTCCCCAAGCACAAGGAGTCTTTTGGTTGTCATGTTTTACTTGGAATGATTATTCCAAGGTCATCTCCTCAGGGAAGGAAAGTTCAAGTGTGTGAAGGTAATTTTGTGCAAAAGAGAAAAGTGTAAAATCTTTTGAGTTTTGAGTTTGGTGGTTTGTGTTTTTGATGAAAATGAAATAAAACAAGTGTTGGCTAATCCAAAAAGGTCATTCCAATGGGAATACCAACTCAACTCGAAACATTCCTCCAATGGTGCTTAGATGAACGATTGATTCATGGGAAGCTAGGGACGAGATGGAGGTGAGGATCCAAGTATAACCTATTAGTAGGCCTACGACATATCAAAGACTCACAACCATATCCACTCTCAACCTAGTCAAACCGGACCATCATACACCGAGAGGAGGAAAGAAAGTGAGTTGAAATGGAAAATTCAAGATGAGGTCTCCCTTAAATTAGCCAACTAGAAATCTAGCTACTCATGAAAGCAAGAAACAAATGCATAATGTAAAGAGACATAATGAAGAAAGGAAACATGTAACTTAACTTAAAGCAAGAAATCTTAAACTATGAAGAAAAATATGCAATACCCATTTTAAAGCTTGAAAATGAAGAACTTGAAAACATTAATGGTAGAAACTAGAACATGTAACTAAACTTGCAATATACTTGAAATAAATGAGATTAAAGTGCAAGAGTTAAGGATTACAAGAGATTTAAAGCTTACTACAACTGAAATGGACAAGAAAATGCAAAAAGATAAGCTTTCTATCTACTATTCATCGTCTTCTTCCTTGTACTACTCCTAAGCTTAGGTAGTCACCCCCAAACTCTTGTTGAATGCTGAATATATGGAGTGTGAGATGATGCATTTTCATCCTTGAAGCTATCCTAGTCTATGTGCAAGCCTCCCATCAATGGGAGGTGATTTGATGCATTAGAGAGCCTTAGCCTGCAACCATTATGGCTGCCCCCTTCTCTCCCATCCTCCTTAATGACATTGCCTCCAAAGTCTTCAACTAGGGTGTAGGAGGCAATGAAATGTGTAAGGGATGTCAGGGGACAAGTGGGAGAATCAATGGTTGGACCCCCCAAGCAAGTGAAGCATGAATTGCAGGCATTTTGGGCATCCAGCAGAGCGTACTAGTACTGTGTACCGGTACTGCGAACTCCAATAGCATAAGCGTACCGGTACGTCGCCTACTCCGAACCAGTTTTCGTAGAATCACCATAACTTTTGATCCAACCGTCTGATTGAGCTAAACGTGTGACACAATATAGAAGACATCTTGATCTAAAACTTTCATGGTTTGCACTTTTTCATATTAGAAGTGGATGATGTCAAAAAGGAGGAAAACCGCGATACTGATACCAAATGGTACAGATGCTGGTGCCTATTTTACGAAGCACCGATACCTCCTTGATTTCTTTCACTTTTAAGCCTCCAAATCCTCAAGTAATGTGTTCATATCTTCACCACACTTAGTTTCAAGGTTCTAAAATACATGATTTACACTATAATTACCTGCAAAATAAAAAATTCAACATTATTCATAAATTCGGCTAACTATAAGTACTTAAATGCAAAAATTGAGTTAAAATGCATGTAATGAGGCCATTAAATATACAATATTATGTGCTCATCACTGAGTCAGGCATGTAGGTCATCCTCTATAATCTAGTTTGAAAACAGCTGAGCTATCTTCACTAGGGTCTGCCATTAGTTTTGGTGCATCGATTCCAACAAAAACTTCATATAGCAAAAATTGTCTGAATCTACTTTCAACTTGTCATTGGATGCAAAAAGATCCTTTAATCAATAAGAATTCTTCTATTTCTGTGCTAAGGTCACCAAGAGGATCAATTTCCACACTAGTTACTTTCAGTGTTTGAATCCCTTCTGGTAATCGTAGAGCCTCGAGTACTTCAAAGGCTCAAATGGGTACTGCTTCTCAATAGCTTTCGTGTTGAGCTCGAGCTAGCATAGGATCATGTTAACTACGCTCACAAGTCTTCTTGATATGACTTGGGCTCCCAAAACTAGCAAAGTTGTGATGGCAAAGTTGGGAATTGCTTCTTTTCTTTTTTATCGCGCTTGCTTAACTACCTTCCAAAAAAGTAACTACCCCCTTAATTTGGAAACCCAAAGGTCCGCCGACTTCTTTTTTTGTGTATTTCTTGATTCCCTAAAACTCGGTGTTCTTATGTGGTTTCCATAGTTTCTTGGATTTTCTTTATTCTTGGAGTTTTCACTTTCTTTGATTTCCTTTCCTCTGGATTTCTGATGGCTGCCCCTCTTTCTTCATTGTTCAAGGAACGATCTTCCTTTGAGATTGATTGGAACTGGCATTCTAATTACTTAGTTCCTTCGATGATGATTGATTAGTGCTTAAAGTTAGCATTTTACTATACCTTTTTGGGACTAATTGTGCTTTGATGGAGTTTAAGTGATGAAATTGTAGGACCGAAAGTGAACAAAAGCTCAAGAACAACAAATATCACACTTGAGTGTAATACCAATGCATTAGGGAACAAAATTGGAGAAGGTTGGAACAAAGCAAGCATGTTCGAACGACAGCTCACGTTCGAATGTCCACTTGAACTATGAGGAGACCAAACTACTGAGACCTGGTGTGTTGCAGTCAAGAAGGCAGGCCCTAAAGTACTTGAGTACCACGTTCGAATGCCAACTACTGTCCGAACGTCCACATGATTTGACTAAAGACCAAAGTAATGAGTGCAAAACTCCAAGTCCTGCATAGAGTGTGAAAGTGGGTTTCCACAGAAGACCAAGACCACTTGAGTGATATGGTCACATCCCATCTAGCGTTCAAATGCCCCTAAAGCAAAAATAGAAGACACGTTCGAACGTCCATAAAGCCAAACTAGAAGACAACGTTCGAACATCGACAATGTTCGATCGTCCTCCATAAACTGCCTACAGAGTAGTTGATTTTCATAGGCGGCATACACTATTCACTCATCCTCTCTTATCTCCCCCCTCCTCTTCCTTGCCTATAAATACTCCCATTAAGGGAACTTTATTGTGCAATCTTTCTCTTGTAAAGTAGGGAGCTAGAGCTTGGTTTGTAGGCTTAGACTACACCAAGAACTAGTAAGGATTTTGTATGGAGGCTTGGACTCCCACTCATTTTGATTAATCTTAGATGTATGTTATATTTACTTGTGTTACATCTCTTGGTTGAGGAAACAACCCTCCATTTGTTGGTTGAGGAAGCAACCCTCCACTTGTTGGTTGAGGAAGCAACCCTCCATCTTTTGGTTGAGGAAGTCACCCTTCAAGAGTAACTAGCTTTCTTTTACTTTCAATGTTCTTTTATTTCACTTCCACTGCTTGAGCTTCCTTCCTTCTTAGAAGAGTGAAACTCTTTCACTTTTCTAGAACTTTAACAAAGCCGTGAAGGGTGGAACGTGATTCACTCATTCTTCATTAAAGAACGGCTCCTCACTTATTGTACTTTACTTTGTAAGTTCTCTACTTTGAGGGTTAAGCATCACTCACTTTTCTAGCTTTACCCAAGCCATGAAGAGTGAGTAGTTCCTCATTCACTCTTTAGTAAGAGGTGATGAATTTGTATAAATTATCCGGAAGATATATTTGTGCAATCCCTTTATGCTTTAATGCTTTATATTTCACTTGTTCATTGAATGATTGAATGTATCTTGCAAAGCTAAGGTACTTTGTATAACCATGGGTTCTTTCTATGTCACAGATAACTCTTGCATGGAAAGATCCGTTGGTTAAAGGCAAGTACCCTAGCTAGATCTTCATGACAACATTTCAATCTTCACCGTTATTGAGCTTTATCTAAAGAATGGAACATTAATGTCATGGTTAGATGCCTTGTAGAAACACTTGCTTGTTTGTAGACGGGTTAAATTTCGGCACAAGCAATTCTTGTCAACTTCTAGAAAGGCATTGGAATCATGTGCTTAATTCTCACAATCCATCTTTACCTTCCGATTAACTTGTTGTTGACACGGGAGTTAATTGAGTTATAAAACACAAGTATAATAAACTGGATGATTAACTACATGTTTTGATCCTCAAGCAAAAGAGTTACTATTTTACATTTGAACTTATCTTATATTTTATCTAGAAAACTCTTGGAGAGAATTTTCTATTCTATTCAAAGAAATCTCATAACTTCAAACTCTCAAGATTTGCAATTACTTGGTCTCTACTACAGCTCACTTCAAAACACCAATCATAGTTTCTTGTGGATTCGACTCCAAACTTAACCAGATTATTACTACAGCTTGACCTCTTGCACTTGGGTGTACACATTTCAGATCAAGTCAATGACACCTTTGGACTTGGATGAGATCAAGAGGCGGTTCTTCCCTGACTTGGACTTGCCTCTAAAAGTCTTATCCTTTGATGAGCCTTGCAATTACCTTCCTCGAGGGGAGGTTTGTTTCTTTGAAGGAGCTCTAAAGATGGGCCTTCGTCTGCTCATCCATCCTTTTATTTAGTGGATCCTAGCTTATTATGGATTGTGTCCTTCTCATCTTTCTCCCAAAGGATGGGCTGTTATGATCAGCTTCTTCATCTTCTGGAGACTGCAGGGCAATAATGAGTTTCCTACAGTAGCTGAGTTTCTTTATTTTTTTGAGCTTGAAGAGGATGAGGTTCCCTGCTTTAGTCACTTTTGGTGGAGGTGTTTTAAACTACAACCTCTAATCATTGACCTTCCTTCCTCCCCCAAGGGGTGGACTCAAGGTTTTTTTTTTGAATCTGGGGATTCTTGGAGATCTACTGAGCTGCAGTACAGAGAGTGTAGGGTCCCTCGACCCTGGGGGAGCTACTCTTATATAGGTAAGTGTCTTAAGTGCCTTATTTGGCTAAATTCTATGATGACTTGTCCTCATTGTGTTTTTGTCGCACAAGTGCACCTAATCTGGACTGGTGGAGACAATGAAAGTTGAATAGATGATCCATACTGAGCTTATGCCTTTTTTTGAGCTAGTGACATCAAAGAATCTTTTCTTATTCAATGCTGCAGCGGCCGCTCTAGATTTTTTTTCTTTCCTAGACTCTTCGGACCCTTTCCCTCCCGAATTAGATGAGGATGAGGATGCTAGTATATCTTCCAGAAAGTGTAGGAGGAGTGGTTCCTCTAGTGGCTCCTCTTCTCCCTCATCTGGGTCTTCCTTGGGAGCAGTTCTATTTTTTTCTACTGGGCAAAAACTGCTGAAATTTCTTTCAAAGACGGAGAAGGAAATAGATGAGTTAAGGGAGGAGAATGCACGCCTTCGAGCTGCAAATGCTTTGCTAAAGGAGGAAATAATTGAGCTGAAAGGGAAACTTGGGGGAGTGTAGAACCCCTTGTCTTTCTTTCTTGTTCTCCGAAATACAGACCTCTTTATGCTACCTTGTAACTTTCTCCTACCGACTGTTGGATGTTTATTCTCCATTTGTGCTTATTGAACAGTAGATTTGTTGAGTTCATCCTTTGTTCTATGGCGTGTTTATGAGCTGAAGGGCTCATCTTGATTTTATGAGCTGAATAGCTCATCTTAATTTTATGAGCTGAAAAGCTCATCGTTGATTTTATGAGCTGTAGCTCATCTTAATTTTATGAGCTGAAGAGCTCATCTTTATTTTTATGAGCTGAAAAGCTCATCATCAGCTTCTTAGCTACTTCAGGGAGTCACACAGGGATGAGTTAAAACATGCTGCTTTATTGAGAACAGTCTTATTACAAAAGAAATTTACTGGAAAAACCTTTTAAGATGGTTTTCATTCTAGGAATGAGGCAGGACTTGTCCCTCTTCTGTTTGTAACTTGTAGTTCCTAGGCCTGACCACTCTTGAGATGATGTAGGGACTTGCCCAATTAGGGCCCAATTTTTCATAAATAGGGTCCTTTCTTGCAAGTTGGAGCTTTCTACGTACTATATCCCCAATTTTAAACTCCTATGTCTGACCCTCCTGTCATAGTATCTTATTGTCTTCCTTTGGTAGTTCTTAATACGTAGCAGAGTTTGGTCCCTCTTTTCATCCAAGAGGTCAAGGTTTAGCAGAAGTGATTCATCATTGTGTTATTACTCTACGAATGTATCCCCTAGGGGATGGGATTCCCACTTCCACAGGTGTCACTGCGTCAGTTCCAAATGCCAGAGCAAAGGGTGTTTCCTGAGTTTCTGACTTGGCAGTTGTTCTGTAGGCCCACAGCACTTCTGGGATGTGCTCTACTCATTTTCTATTTAGAGCCTCCAGCTTAGTCTTCAGAGCTGCCTTTATAGTTCGGATGATGACCTCTGCTTGTCCGTTGGACTGAGGGTGAGCTGGAGCTGAAAAGTAATTCTTTCTCCCTAGCTCAGCACATAATTTTTTGAACTTAGGGTTTTTGAATTGCTTTCCATTGTTGAAGACGATTGCCCTGGGAATCCTAAACTTGCACATTATAGACTTTCACGTGAATTGTTGCCAAGGGCTCCACCTCCGCCCATTTGGTGAAGTAATCCACTTCAACGATGACAAACTTACACTGCCCTACACTTACGGGGATGGGACCAAGAATGTCTAAGCCCCATTGCTAGAATGGCTAAGGGCTCACTACCAACGTTAGGAGCTCAGATGGACAATGAGAAATACTAGCATCTAGCTGACAGAATTTACACTTCTTGACCAGGTTTGTGGCATCCTTGAGCATGGTGAGCTAGTAATATCCCTACCTTAAAGCTTTTTCTGCCAGAGCCCGAGCTTTGATATGGTTACTGCAGACTCCTTCATGGATTTCTCAAAGTATGTAGTTAGCATCCTTGTCTCCCACACATTTGAGGAAAGGTGCCAAAAAACCTCATTTATATAAATCCCCCTGCAAGATAGAGAATCTAGCTGACTTCGTTCTCAGCTTTGCAGCTTCCTTGGAGTTTGCTGGCAAGGTTCCATTTTGAAGATATTCTCTGATAGGGTTCATCCAGCTTGGTGAGGCCAAAACAGGGAACATTTCTTCTTCCTTAGTACTTACTGATGGCTCTACTAGGTGCTCCACTTGTATCAACCTATCTAATTTTTCATGCAAGGTAGTTGCTAGCCTTGCCAATGCGTCTGCTCGCGAATTCTCAGACCTAGGGACATGCCTGATATTAACTTACATGAATTTCTTGATCAACTCCTGCACCTTTCTAAGGTAAAGAGCCATTTTCTCGCCCTTGGCCTTATAAGACTCCTCTATCTGTTTCACCACGAGCCGGGAATCACTACAGCCCTCAAGTTGTTCTGCCTCTATTGAGAGTGCGAGGTTAAGTTAAGCTATGACAGCTTCATATTCTGCCTCATTATTTGAAGCCTTAAACCCAAACCTAAGGGTATACTCAACATCTATTCCATCTGGAGAAGTCAAAATTAGACCAACACCACTCCCCTGAGCATTGGGAGCTCCGTCTACTGAAAGTTTCCACCAAAGGAGGTCGGGCACCAGCGGTGTCACCTCCACAAGTGCTTCTGACTTGAATTCTGCGATGAAGTCTACTAGAATCTATCCTTTGATCACTATTCTCAGCTTGTACCTGATATCAAACTCACTAAGCTCAATGGTCCACTTAACCAACCTCCCCAAAGATTCTGGTTTATGCAACACTTGTTTCATTGGTTGATCTGTTGGAACCTCAATAGTATGGGCATGGAAGTATGGCCTGAGTCTTCTAGTAGTTGTAACCAAGGCTAGGACAAGCTTCTCCATCTTTGGGTACCTTTCCTCTGCTCCCCTCAAATTCCTGCTATAGTAGTAGACTGGCTCCTGAGCTCTGTCTCGCTCCCTTACTAGTGCTGCACTGGTTAAAAAATTTGAGACAGCAAGGTATGGAGTGAGTACCTCTCCTTCTAAAGGACATACTAGCACTGGGGGTGAACTTATATAATCTTTAAGGGTTTTGAATGCTTATTCACATCGAGTGTCCCATTGGAACGCCTTCTTTAAGGTTTGGAAAAAAGGCTGATATTTGTCGCTTGACCTAGATACAAAGCAACTCAAGGCTGCAATCCTTCCTATAAGGCACTAGACTTCTTGGAAGGTGGTTGCATGTCCATCACTACCTTAACCTTTTTTGGTTTAGCTTTAATTCCTCTACTGTTGACTATGATGGCTAGAAATTTTCCCGCGGATACTCCAAAGGCATATTTAGCGGGATTGAGCTTCATCTTGTACTCCTTGAGGACTTGAAATGATTCTGCTAAATGCCTGATGTGGAACTCTGCCTTTAGTGATTTTACCAACATGTTGTCGATATAGACCTTCATGGGTGTCCCTATTTATTTCTAGAACATTCAGTTTATGAGGTTCTGGTAAGTGGCTCTAGCATTCTTCAACCTGAAAGGCATGACTTAGTCGCAATATGTTCATTGCTCGGTTACGAATGAGGTTTTCTCTTGATCAGTAGGATCCATCCTGATCTGGCTGTATCCAGAGAAAGCATCCATAAAGCTGAGGAACTCGTGTCCAGCGGTGGCATCCACAATCAAATCAATCCGTGGCAAGGGGAAGATGTCTTTGGGCCAAGCTCAATTGAGGTCTATAAAGTCGATATAGAGTTGCCACTTGTCATTGGTCTTCTTGTCAAGGACCACGTTTGTCATCCAAGTAGGGTAGTCTACTTTTATGATGGCTTTGGCATGCAGAAGTTTGTTGACTTCCTCGTTGATTACCTTTTGGCGTTCTAGGGTCAAACTTCTTCGCTTCTATTTAACGGGTTCATAAGTGGGATTCACACTGAGCTTATGTGTGATGACTAAAGGGTTGATGCCCTCCATGTCTTCTTGCTTCCAGGAAAACACTTCTACATTTTCCTTCAAGAACTGAATGAGAAGATCTTTAATCTCTCTTCTCAGCTTGGTCCCTACGTAGACAAGGTGTTCTGGTGCTTCGATAAGCTAAATTGGTTCCAACTCTTTTGATGGCATTAGTCTAGTGCCCATCTCATCTCTCATGTCGAGCTCATCCAGTTGAATATTTTTGACTTCTTTCCTCTTGACAAACGTTATGTAGCACTCCCGTGCCACATGTTGGTCTCCTTAGACCACACCAACCCCATTTTCTATAGGAAACTTCATCACCAAGTGACAAGCAGAAGGTATAGCCCTCATTGCGTTGAGGGAAGGTCTCCCAAGTAGCATATTGTACGCCGAAGGTGCATCAACTACCAAGAACTTCACAGTATTGGAGGCCTAACAATAAGGGTCCCCCATTATGAGCACGAGTTGTATTGACCCCAGGGGGAGCACCCTCTTTCCTAAGAATCCTAACAAATGGGTGCTTACTAGCATAAGCTTTTCCCTACCTATACCCATTTTGTCAAATTTTGGGGCAAAAGATGATGTCTGTAGACCTCCCGTTGTCAATCAGAACTCGATGGACAGTTCTGTTGGCGACAATGGCTCTTACCACCAAGGGATCATCATGAGGATGTTGGTAACCCTCTACGTCTGAATCCAAGAAAGTGATAATTATGGTCAGCCGTGGTGCCTTGGATACGATTTGCACTTCTAGCACCTCATCAGTCCTGATTTTGCACAGATGAGCTTTTCTAACGGAACTGGATTCTCCACATCCTACAAATCCTCCAGATATCACTCTAATCTCTCCCAGAGGTTGCTAATGTTGCGCAGGTGCTTGTTGTTGAGGTGCTGGAGGTGGTTGAGTTTGATTTTGATTATCATTGGCCATAAAATGTCTCAGCTGCCCTCGTTGGATCAGGAATTCAATCTCTTTCTTTAGCTGAATGCAATCATCGATGTGGTGGTCATGGTCTCTATGGTATTCACAATACTTGGTGGGATCTCTCTTTGCTGGATCCACTTTCATCCAAGGTGGCCATCTAAAAAACTTTTCATTCTATACCTCACACAGGATCTGCGATATTGTTGTGGTAAGTGGAATGAGCTACCGAGTTGCAAACCTCGGTTGTAACTCTGGCTATGGAGGACCTAGGCGATCTCTGACATCTCCCCTTCTTTTGAGGGAGCGATCCTTGTCTCTTCTTGGAGACCTATCTCTTCCCCTTTCTTTCTTGGGACTTCAATCCCTCTTATTTTCTTCCTTCACCTTTTCCTTTTATGAGGAGGAGTTCCCTACCTTTGAGAGGAAGGCTTCCTCGCCATTAATATACTTTTTTGCTTTAGCCAGCACCTCTGCCATGCTTGCTTACGGGTTCTTTGATATTGAAAATATTAGATCTTTCGACTGCACTCCTAACCCAACAATGAAAGAAGTTATAGCAAACTTCTCATCTGGAACATCTACCTTCAGACATTCTGAGTTGAACCTTTGGACATAAGACTGTAGCTCCTATGAAAATGGGACACAAAGGATATGGAGAGCTCCTTGAAGGAAGAGATTGACGCCAGGGGAAGTCTTTAAACCAGGCTAGGGCTGAGCCTTTTAGCATGATGGCGAAGGCTTAGTATTGCACGGGGTCCTGATATCCATGAAGCTTCATCTAATTTTTGTAGGTATTGAGGTGGTCCATGGGATCTTTAGTCCCATCAAACGTCTCTATTTGGGGCATTCTGAACTTTGAAGGGAGGGGAAAATACAACACCACAGCAGTGAATAGGGACTCGATTTGCTACACCAATGCATCCATTGTCATTGGGATCTTACCTCTCATGGCTTCCTTCATGTGATTGAGCTCCTATTGGATATCATGGAAGCGTTGCTCCTAGTATTACTCTCTTCTTTCTTGCTAAAAAAGGGAGAAAATCATTTTTCTCGATCTCTTCGTTTTGACTTTGTCCCTCTTCATTCTCACAATTCCTAGGAGGCAGAAGGGGGGTGTGGCTATTCTCAGCCCCTTCGTTGACTTCTATAAGGGGGTTGAGGTGTCGATGCTCTCCCTATGGAGGACCTCCTTGGGCTAGTCTATTCTATTGAGGACCTTGTAGGAGCTTCAAGAGCTCTTCGTTCTACCGAAGCAAACGCTGGTTTACTAGGCGAAGAGCCTCCAATTCATTATTCATTAGGGAATCGATTTTAGCGGTGGAGACAAAATCTGTAAGGTTTTCGTGTTGCCCACCACCAGTGGCTTCTTGTTGGTTTTGGATCCTCAAGGGATTCATCTGATTTTTGCTCACGTTGCACGTTAAGACCATCAATCACTAAAGAATCAGCATATTTGTAACAGGAACAATCGTTTTTCACAGACGGTGCCAAACTGATGGTGTTAATTACGTGGATTGAGAAGAATGTATAAATTACGCCAACCAGCCTAGATCTAAGTGTTCCAAAGTTGGGGAGTTGGGATGACTTGCACAATGAAAGTATAGTGGTTCACCGAGTTCGGGAGCTTGGCTAGTCCACTCTCAAATGAAGTCTCTTACCCCCTAGGTCTTTATGATGACTGTTATAAATTGCAGAGTGATTCTGATATAATCGGGGTTTCTCCTGCTCAATGGAGGCACTGTCCAGTATTTATAGTTCGATTCCTATCTCTAAGGGATCTGCAGCGAGATCTCTGCCCTTCATGTGCGTGATTTCCCTTAATTTGAGAGAAGATCTTGGGTGGTTGAGAGTTTCGTGCCTTAATCACTGCCTTCTGTTGTTTTGGAGATGCCTCATGTTAGCCAGCTGTTCCTTTCTCATCTCCTTTACTCTTTTATCCGAAGGGAGCTCGAGGTCTAGGCCTCTGAGTTCTGGGTTCCTTATCTGACCTCCTTGTCTGACCTCCCTTCCTGAACTCATACATAGTTAAAATCCTTTCCATGTATCATCAATTATCAAGAAAATTAAAAACATACATATATAACACCCTAAATGTCAATTAAATAACTTGAGATGAACCTCCTACATTGATTTTCTACTTTGTATGTAAACCTAACATGTTTGATCTGTGCCAACGTGAGAATCTCCCTTCAATATTGTGTTTCTTTTCTTATCTCTTGTTCTCTGATTAACCATCAAAATAATTTTTTATTATATTTAATGATTGGTTAATTACATATTATTTGTGATTAAATGTGTTAAATTCCTTGATTTTTTAGTTTGATACTTTTTTCTAGTTGTATGATTTATTTTGTAGGTAAATTGATTGATTTAAAGTAATAATAGATAAGTCAAGTGAAGCAATCACTAGAGAAAGAATCACAATTGATAAAGATTGAAGAGTCAAGATTGAGATAGGATGATTTGAAGATATGGCAGCAATTTAATCCTTATAAGAGTCCAAATTAGAAAAAAAAATTCATTTAAAGTTGGATTTGGAAAATATCCTAGAAGATAAGAATTTGATACGTCTTCAGTATAGTGGTCATAAATTTTGACTCTGATATCCGATTGACTTGATTTTTACGGGGTTGGAAAGAAGAATCCAAGGGCTACAAAAGTGTATTTCACGAAAATTTCATGAATCGACATCTAAAGATGCGACATTGTTCAAAATTTGAATAGATTTTGTACTCGCACGCCCAAAGATTTTATGCACGAGATTTGACCTTGAAAGACTTCTTTTTGAAAAATAATTCTTCCCAAACCAACCCTAGATTTCCTACTTATACCTAGGTCATATTTTAGTATAAATAAGGGCTCTCACCTATTGAGAGGGATGATTAGGATTAGAATTATTATTCTTTTCCCATCTTTTTTTTTTCTAGTTTTTTGGTTTTAGTTCTATGGCTTGCTAAAAGCTCAACTAAAGCTAGGAGAGATACTTTCAATAAAGCATGACACTTATTATTGATTTAATGTTTTTTTTAATGTATGATTTATTCTTTTAATTTAATTCTTGTCTTATAGTAAAATTTTTGCTCTATAAAATTCCTTGAGTCATTGTGTCATGTGCATTGATTGTTTGAATTTTCCTATGAGTCAAATAACCAGTTATTCCATGCTTGAATTAATTAATTAGAATTTATCATAAGATATTTGATTTTTTATTTGCAATAAAATAAGATTTACCTTTTAAAAAGCTTGATTTATCGTAGACTTTGGGCACGGTAAATGCTTGTGATCTACAAGTAAATTCTTATATTTATTCAGATAATTTATTAATTTAACTGTTGATGTTTTCATATTATCACCGCTAAATATTTCGATTGGGATTACTTCTCAGTTGATTCTCAAGTGAGTTCGAAAACTGGATCATTAATAATTACTGTGCGGATTTGAAAGGATATCCCTGATGCTTTAGTATTTTCAATTATTGTTTTAAAACCAAATTTTAAAATATCTACAAAATTTTTTTCAAAACTATTTTCTTTTATTTTTCTTTGTGTTCTAAGTTTTTCTCAATTCCCTGTAGTTCGACCTCGAATTCCCGAGAAATTTATTACTTCACACAACCTGCGCTTGGGTTTACATAATTAAAATTGAAGCAAGGTTTTGGCGCCGTTGCCTGGGAATTGTTTGAAGGCAGGGAACACACCATCATCTATTGAGGTTTGAAAGATTTGAGATTCGTCACAGATCTAGTAATCTTGTCCCCTATTTTTTTTATTATTTATTGTTTCTACTTGATTTTTTTCCCTTAGGTTAGATTTACATAATTTTTATTTTTATGCTTTTAAATTATTCTAATGAGGTGCCAAAATTTTCCCTTATGGAGGAATGGTGTGTGATTTGTGATGTGTTTAGGCATCCCACTGAGGTGTACCCTTTAATTCCAACTGCTTGATAGTTTTTTAGGGATGATTCAATTGTGTTACCTAATTTTTTTACACCTTACCTTGACCATTGTTTTGAATTTTTATATCCCTATTTTGGTTGGGGAACAAACTTTATCAGTTACCAATATATGCCACACCACCACAAGACCCTCCCCAATATCCACCATACCATGACCCACAAGAAGAGAATTTAGGTAATATTTGAAATGAATTTATGTATAGCCAAATAGCTTTCAATGCCCAAATAAGTCAAGATATTGAAGAGATAAAAGACATGCTCAATATATTGATACAAGAACAAGAGATTGAAAATAGTCAATATAGTGAGAGTGATTCTTTTTCGTAAACTACAAACTGAGGATGAATCTATTAATACTCTTGATAGTGAAGAATTAAGTGACATTATTATTCCACAAAAAACTAATGAGCCCAAAGACCTTTCATTATTAACAAGTAATAATGAGATTCACATATCTAATCTTGGTGAGGATATGAAAATTGAGTTGAGTGTCATAATTGATAAAAATCTATTTTCTATCTCACTGTTAGATTTGCATAAAAATATTCATATCTCCCTTTTTCTTGCATGCTCCAATAATATATTGGATATATCAGTGGATAGTTTGATTAAAGAAGTTGCTTCCACACCATATTTTTAAGCCAATAAAATTAAATGGTCGCATATTCAAATCTGACTTTAAGCCAGATTGAGTATGAGCTTTTATTTTTATTTGTACATAGTAGTTAGATTTTATTTTATTTTTTTTGTTTAAGTTTAGTTTCCTTTTTGTTTGTTTCAATTTATAGTTTCCTTTTTTTTGTTGTTTTTTTTTTAAGGATTTAGAGTTGTTGCGGTACTAGGCATTCCTACCCCTTTGATCTTTTGTTCATTATTTTTATTGATCATTAAAGTATTTATTTTTACATTGAGGACAATGTTGGATTTAGGCTGGGGGTATGAGTATATTTTTTGTTGTAACAATTTCTAGTTTATTTATGTTGGTAAAAATTAAAAATTAAAAATAAAAAATTTTGTTATTAAATATTTAAATAACATTTTTATGCATAATTTGACATCACAATATAGAAATAATTCGCATAGCTTTAAATTTGCAACTTTTTAAGTATCACATAGAACTTTATTCTATATTTTTGTATTTTATATCATGTTCTTATAAAAAATCACAATTTTGCACTTTAAACTTTACCAAGTTAAAAATTTATTAGGTATTTTCCCTTGCAAACTTGAAACATATAGTGGAGATGCATAAAACCCCTAGTGAGTTTTGATCCAATTTTTCTTGGAGGGTTATTTACATTTGCTCAATAAAAAAAATTTTTATTCAGTTAATCTCTTTCAATAGTCTCATTATTTTTGTTTTAGTTAATACCAATATTTTGAATAATTGCTTGACTTTAAACTATTTGCATAGAAAGAGTGTAATCAAAAACTCTTGAGATTTGATTTTAGATCATCTTTGATATTATTTGAGCGTAAGCCTTATTATTTGAATATTATTATCCTAGAAGTTATGATTGAGCCTTTGAAGCAAAATTTTATTTTGCTTCACCCAACATATAATAACCAAGCCAGTGAAAAAAATAATATATTTTACCCATGGTTATCCTGAGATTGAGTTTTTTATTACTTATGTAATTTGGGAGATGTTGGTTGGAAAAAGATGTTCAAAATTAGAAAAAAAAAAGTTTTGGATACTTGTGAATACTTGCATTAGATGTTTTGCTAAAAAAAAAGTATATACATTCAATTGTCTTACTGAAAAAAAAGAAAAATTTGAGAAAAAAAAAAGAAAAAGAAAGACTATATGTCTACCAAATTGAAAAAAAAAAAAAAGAAGAGAAAATAGCAAGCATGTGTTTGAAAAGAAAAATTATGACCAAGTATTGTAAATTGTGCTTCTAAAAGGTAAAGAGTGAAAAGTTATGAAAAGAAGTTTGGTTGTGTAATGTACATGTTCTCTCGGGATAGTTTTTTGAATTCTTAAATATCCTTCGTTTCTAAACCCTAATTCAAGACCCTATTACAACCTTAATAAAGACCTATTTGATCTCAATAGTGTATTTGATGGATTTATGACTTGTGTGAATAAGGAAGAAATAATAATTATTTATTTATTATGTGTTGATTTCCTTACATGAGATTATGTCAAATACTTTTTTTTTTGGATTATATTTTTTAATAGACACATGAGTATTATTTTGTTTTAACTTAAATATCTTCTTCTCACAAGTGATATTTGAGGGAATAGTCACTATAAACTAAGAGAATCTTTTATGAGTGAATTATCTAGTGAGATTTGACATTGAGATGAATAGTTGATGGTTGTAGAGGTGATTATCAGACAAATTGCTAACTTAGTATAGTTAATTTACACAACACACAATTTTAAATGGGAACATGATAAGTGCATACATTTATATAGCGTAGAATTTTGTGTACATGTGCTTATAAAAAGGGTTGTAGCTTAGAATTTTTATATTATAGTAGCAATTTGTGTTATCAAATTATTATTCAGATATTTGATCACAGGGTGATGTTATAAGTATCATCTCTAGAAACCCTCACGAGACTATATTTGTCCACTAGGAGGACCTAGGAGTTTAAATATTTGTTGCATATGCTAAACACAATCGTGAGGCCTACGAAAATGGATTTGTGTTTTATTTTATTAGTTTATTTAATTTTTTTTAGTTTTTAGATTTTAGGATTCATGTATTACTAGGGACTAGTAATATTCAGGTTTTGGGGATGTGATTAACCATCAAAATTGTTATTTTATTATATTTAACTATTGGTTAATTACATATTATTTGTGATTAAATGTGTTAAATTTTTTGATTTTTTAGTTTGATACTTTTTTTCTAGTTGTTTGACTTATTTTGCACATAAATTGGTTGATTTAAAGTAATAATGTATAAGACAAGTGAAACAATCACAAGAAGAAGAATCACAATTGATAAGGATTGAAGAGTCAAGATTGAAATAGGAAGATTTGAAGATATGGTAGCAATTTAATCCTTATAAGAGTCCAAATTATAAGAAAATTCATTTAAAGTTGGATTTGAAAAGTATCAGAGAAAATAAGAATTTGACACGTTTTCAGTATTTTGGTCATAACTTTTTACTCCGATATCCGATTGACTTAATTTTTACGGGTTGGAAAGAAGAATCCAAGGGCTACAAAAGTGTATTTAATGAAAATTTTGTAAATCAGCCTCTAAATATGCAAAATTCAAATTCAAAATTTGAATAGATTTTGTACTCACAACCCAAAGATTTTATGCACAGGATTTGACCTTGAAAGACTTCTTTTTGAAAAATAATTCTTCCCAAACCAACCCTAGATTTCCTACTTATATCTATGTTATATTTTAGTGTAAATAAGGGTTTTCCCCTATTGAGAAGGATGATTAAGACTATGATTATTATTCTTTTTTCATCTTTTTTTTTTCTAGTTTTTTTGTTTTAGTTCTATGGCTTGCTAAAAGCTCAACTAAATTTATGGGAGATACTTTCTATGAAACACAATACTTATTATTGATTTAATATTTTTTTTAATGTATAATTTATTCTTTTAATTTAATTCTTGTCTTTTAGTAAAATTTTTGTTCAGTAAAAATCCTTGAGTCATTGTGTCATGTACTTTGATTGCTTGAATTTCACTGCGAGTCAAATAACTGGTTATTTTGTGCTTGAATTAATTAATTAGAATTTCTCATAATATAGTTGATTTTTTATTTGGAATAAAATAAGATTTACCTGTTTGAAAAATTGATTTATCGTAAACTCTGTGTATGGTGAATGTTTGTGATCTACAAGTAAATTCTTATATTTATTCGGATAATTCATTAATTATAACTTTTGATGTTTTCATATTATCAACGCTAAATATTTTGATTGGATCACTCTTCAATTGAGTTCGAAAACAGGATCATTAATAATTACTATGTGGATTTGAAAGGGTATTCCCAATGCTTTAGTATTTTCAATTATTGTTTTAAAACCAAATTTCAAAATATCTACAACAATTTTTTCAAAATAATTTTCTTTTAATTTTTTTTGTGTTCTAAATTTTTTTTAATTCCCTGTAATTCGACTTCGGACTCCCGAGAATTTTATTACTTCACCCAACCTGTGCTTGAGTTAAACATAATTAAAGTTGATAAATTAGCGATATGGGAGGCATCCTTAGGTATGTAAAGGATGAGAAAATAATCTAATCGTTGAAGACCTAACATTCAAGATCGCAACACTACGTTCAAACTAGAGGCTTGATGTTCGAACTATCTACAAGACGTTCGAACATAAGATTGGACATTCAAACATTGTTTGCTCCTAGTACTTTTACTTTTCCATCACAATTTTCTATTAGACACCAAAGTAGTGGGACTAACTGTCGTTCAAACGAATTCATTCGCGTTTGAATGGACTCCAGTTTTTACATGAACTTTCAAGGAAGTTTTGGCTTAGTTAGAGGTCGATTCACAAATTTTTTTGTAAAACACACTTTTGTAGCACTTTAAGTCTATTTTCTATTATAAATATTTCAAATCAATTGGACATTAGGATAAAAGTTATAGCCAAAATACTAAGGTTATGTCAACTCCTATATCCAAATCCTATTTAAAATGTTTTAACTTTAGAATATTTTTAAATTTTTAATACAACTAATATAACATCTTCTATTATTTTTTGAACTTCTGGATTCATTAGAAACATTATATTTATCTAAATATATTTATAAAATTATTTAATCACCCTTCTTAAATTTAAATATTTTCAAAACTCAATTTACCACCGTAAATACGTGCGAAAACTCAAATTATATAATTAATCTTTTAAAAATAATTTTAAATTTCTATCATCATTTTATTTATTTAAAGAGAACTTTTAAAATAATATTATCTTTATTTAATTTTTATACGAAATCTTACATAGACGCGTGCTATTTAAATTATATTTAACTATGGAGGCATATAAGTCAAACTTATCAATCACTTCAAACAATTCAACAATGAGATTTGATCACTAAGAGTAATATGAAAACACGACAAGAAATCGACATTGTTGTCGAGTCACCGTAGTAATATTGTTGCGTATGTTTCAAGCCATGAAACAATGGGTGTTTTGGTAATTTAATGCATTGTCATGCCTGAATAGACAAAAAACTACCGCATCCCCATAAGCCTCCGGGTCTGCCAATCCTTTTTTCTCTCTCTATCCGCTTCACAGGCTTTCATTCCATTAAATTTTTTTTTTATCAGATCAGTCCATTAATTCATTAGAGCAAACACAAAAGCTCATTGGATTTGGGATACCTCCAACCTCTCTCTCTCTCTCTCTCTCTCGCTCGTGCGCGCGCGCTCGCTCGCTCCTGCATATCCTTTACTTGGATATGACATAATCTTCTGCAATTCAAATAAATATTTGGATACCCACAAGTTCATCTTCTTTTTTGTTTTCTCTAATTGCCAAAATATAAGAGCATATCTACACATATCACGCATTTATTTCTTACACTCTGTCTCTGGCTGTATATGTTCTTTACCCTGTTTCTTCGTTTGTTCATGGATACTACTTCTACCCCACAAATCATCCAAAACCATAACACAACCAACGTTAGCAATGAAGTTAACAGGAAAGAGATTCAAGCAGCCATTGCTAAAGCATTGGAGCTCAGAGCTCTTCATGCTGCTGTGATGCAGGGTAGTAGCCCTGCCAATCTCAGGTGTCCCACTGTCTCCCCTACTTCACACCCAGCCTTTTCTGCCCCGGATTACCCAGTTTTTACACCCGTGAGTGATTACTTTTTTCCTTTTTGTGTACTTCTATTTGTATTTATTGTTTTATGACTCAGGGGTCATAAAACAGGGGTCTAATTGTTTCCTTCTTTATTATAGTTTCACTATGATCTATTATTGTTGTTGAATTCTTTCGATCTTTAATGGGTTTCCTACCTGGTGTTGCTAGATAAATATTTCATGATTAATACAAACTCAATACTTGATTTTCTCATTTATCATAGATTCTTCAATTTTAGCTTAACGTTCTTGAATTTTAGACTCAGTAGGAATGAACTGAATTTCCATGAATTCCTTGGACCATGGTGTAGATATCTGTGCATAATTAAAGTAGCAGTAGAAATACTTTATCCCAACTACACTCAAGCTTCATTGCTTGACATTGTTTCCAAAGGAAGGCTTTAATGTTGAAAACCTTTACTAGCGGGTCACCCTCGATTCAATTTTGTCAATTATAAGAAATTATTGTCTGTATTCTTCCTAATGAAGATGGTGGAGTAGAAGAGTTTCGTGAATGGTATGGAAGAGGTGAAGAAGAACATAAAAGTGAAAATGGACTAAGATTGTGGTCAAGGTTGTATCTAGTCTGATCTTTGTCGCCGATTTGGTGCCTTGCTTCACAGGTATATGAGGAAGGATTGGGGGTTGGAGGTTGAGGTGGGGGAGAGTGGTGCTAGGGTGAGCCTTAAGAGTAGGAGAGGAGAAAAGACAAGAGGGATTGGGTTTTTGGTCTTAATGAAGTTTTGCTTATTGCCTTGTAGTTTGGGTAATACTATACCATGTGCTATTTGGCAATGGCTACACTTTGTGGGATTAATTACTTAGCAGTGGAAATAAATCTCTATGGCAGTTCATGTTCCTTTCGCAGGGTCGAGCAAAGCATACGAGACGTAATATTTGTCTACAAATTTTTCTGCTTTCCTAGGTGGATGTTTTTCCTGAAACATAAAGAAACTTGTTTTGTACATGTATTAGCTCTTTTCCATTTTGACAGTGTGTAATGACGCCAAGAAATTTTGTACAGAGTTATGAAGATAAACCCTTACCGGGGCACCAGCAAATTCTAATGGTGAATCCAAATTTTGCTGGAAGTCAGGAAGACTATGGACTAGAAAGAAGTGATGATGAAACTTCCCTACCAGATTACAAAAAGACGAAGGCATCTTCAAGGAAAGGATTGCCCTCGGAATTGGCCAACTTAGAACACCATATATGTCCAGCTGATGATCAAATATGTGTCACAGGTTCTTGTACGAACCTCGTTACTGTGCTTCAAGCATCGCCTGGAACCGATTTCTGCAGGTCTAGGAGAAACAGTTTGGTAGAATTCAAATCAGTATCATCCTTCAACAGAGGCAAGCCCAGTATCATAGCTACTGTGACTGAAGGTGGCACCAAAAGCGTCAAGAAACCCAATATAGTTGTGCCATTAACAGACTCACACTCTTCTCTTCATCCACCCTCAAAACATCGTGGATTCAATTTGACATGGTTGTTTCCTCGGCTAAAGAAGAGGCACAAGGATGAAAATTCACCAACTCAAACACAATCTGAGAAAGTTTCCCCAATTTTTGAAGACCTTGAAATAATGTCAATTGAGACATTGAAGAAAGAACTTGTGGCAGCAAAAGAGAGCAGAGATGCATCTTTAATAGAAGTTACAGAGATGAAATCCTCACTGGGGGAGCTAAAACAGAAACTGGAGTACTTAGAGACTTACTGTGAAGAGCTCAATAAAGCCTTGAGAGTAGTAGTTGAAGGAAAGAATTCCCAAGTACCCGAAAAGATTGGAAATCTTGAAAAAAGATGGAAATCTGTTAATGGGAATGGAGAAAACATGATGCCAGTTAGTGAGGAAGTAATGGTGGAGGGTTTCTTGCAAGTAGTATCAGAAGCAAGATTATCAGTAAGGCAATTCTGCAAGTGTCTCGTAGGACAGATTGAAGAGACTGACAACACTCTAATTGATAACTTAAATCTCCTCCTTCAACCCTACAAACTGTCTCGAAATTCGATGTTCTCGAAGGCAGTATTATACCATTTGGAAGCTATCATAAACCAGTCATTCTATCAAGATTTTGAGAACTGTGTGTTTCAAAAGAATGGCCCACCAAAGCTCTTAGACCCTCGACAAGATCGCCAAATGCATTTTTCATCATTTGTGGCACTGAGGAATCTCAGCTTTAATGAAGTGCTAAGAAAAGGGACTAAATATTACAGTGACGAATTCAGTAAGTTTTGTGATCAGAAAATGAGTTGCATTATAAAAACTCTAAATTGGACAAGACCGTGGCCCGAGCAGCTCCTCCAAGCATTTTTTGTTGCTGCCAAATGCATCTGGTTGCTCCATTTGCTTGCATTTTCATTTAATCCGTCTCTTGGGATTTTAAGAATTGAAGAGAACAGAAGTTTTGATCCCCATTACATGGAGAATATTTCCATGGATAGACAAAGGTCACATGGTCCGAGCCGAGTAAAGATCATGGTAATGCCAGGGTTTTATATGCAGGAGAGAGTGCTTAAGTGTAAGGTTCTTTGCAGGTATAAATCTGTAGCCTAAGTTTGGTTTCCCCCTTATTTGTGGCAATCTAGTTTTAACCTGAAGTTTCCGTTGATATTGTTTAGAAAAGTTTCTTTAAGTTGCTCAATGAAATGGTGTTGATACCTGCTGGGGTATCAGGGTACTAGAATGCTTTCTCGCATTGTTTTGCAATTGGCATTGCCCATACAATTGAGTACTTCTGCTGCTGCTATCACCAAACTGATAATTCTGCTTTGACTAATTGGCTGGACCGTAGGACAAAATTTTCTTGTCCTCTAAAAGGTGGCTCTTTACATTAATAAATTTCCAATATACAAATACAACAACAGTTAAGATTGAACTATTTTTCATGTATTTTGATCTAATGGTGCAAAATTATCTAATATTACAGATAGAAAGTTAAATTCTCAATCACAATAACAGTTAAGATTGATCCATTTTTTTATCTACTTTGATTGACTTACAATTCATCCCCAAAAAAAAAATTTCCTCCTAAAAAATTTGCCCATATTTCTCTCTTGTGTATTTTTTTTTTAAATTGCATAATTAAAGAAAAAAAAATTATTATTTAAAATATAAATATTATACAATCAATGCTCAATTCTAAGTATTGCAGAGTATTTTCATACACGGGATTAATGATATGTTCTATTTAGGTGTGGTTTGGACTCATCCTTTTAAGTGCAAATAAACTTTTATAGTAAAAAGTGCAGATTTAAACTATTTTTTCATAAAAACAACAATAGTTTTATAAATAAATTAAAAATAATGGTAAACATACAGCTAGACTTTAATATTACTTGGGGGAGCTTTTGATAAGCTCAAAGGATTCGCAAGTTCACGTTTGTTTCATGGGTTTTGGTTGGATAAGATGGTTGGAATAGGTAAAATAATCACGTGACCCCAACATCGAGACCCCATGCTCTGACAATGACATGTTCTTCGGCCCCAAGGCATATGCCCTCGGCTCCGAGGGTACCTCCACTTTGGGGGAGTCAAGTGACCTTGACCTCGAGGGTACCCATTGAAACCCTGATCTTGCCACAAGTCCTCAGTTTCTAGAGAGGCTACTGATTGACAGTTGAGCGTCTAAACTTGACTAGGAATCATGAGAGCACTCTGCACAATGAAGCCAGAATAGCAGAATGAACTGGACACTCAACTAAAAAGAGTCAATCACGTGGCATAGAGTGTAGAATCGGGGATAAAAAGACAATAGTACCCCTACTGACATACGGTTGTTTCAAACAAACATTTAATGAATCTTCAAATAATGGGACATCCATAGTGGCTTTGGGAGCCAAGGAGGGGGAGCATTAAATGATCCAAGGCTTGTGCATTTAATGTCTCCACATTGAATAAAAAGCATTAAGTGCTCGGCACACCGAACAATTAATAATGGGACTTCCCCATGCAAAATAGGAGGCACACTACCCCATTTCTGGATGCTACCTGTTGTCTAGACCATCAGTAATGATGGGTTTTTGAAAGTATAAATAGTTATCAAAAACACATTGCAAAGGGACGCAAATTCACCCCTCAAGAGTAATACAATGCTTTCTTTTTCCCCTCTCTCAAAGAACTGACTTGATCGTCAGAGGGGATACGCCAAAAAACACTCTAACGCCCTTCTAACTTATTTTCTGTGTGCCAGGAACGATCTGCCACTCCCCAGGATCAACTAGATAGTCCCAAGAGCAATTCATCACCACTCCTTAGAAGCCCCCTTTGGCCCTCTCAACACATTCCTTGCTGCGGGATCCACCACATTGATGAACATGAGTTCACTAGAGGAGAGATCTGTTCCCATTACATCTATTATGCGAAAATCATTGTGCACACTCTGGTGTCATCTATGGGAAACGACTAGATTTTTCGAAAAACAGTGATCATGGTGAATATTCAACAAAAGGGAAATGGTCCTTAATAAAGGAATATCGATTTACCAGCCCCCTCTATCTCAAGAACGAAAGACCACGCTAAAAGTGTCAACAAGGGATTTTCTGTTCATTCGAGGGAGCAGACCCGCCAAACTAGTATGGGTATTGGGTCTGGAAGATCCGCCTCGCTAGCCCATCAACTGGCTGAGGTAATTGAGAAAAAGTTTGGAGATTGGTTACGACAGTTAGAAGAGGACAACATCAACGTCCTTAATCAACTTGATGAATTCACATTCTCTGGTGGGGGATCTCGAGACCTATTGTGGTCTAGGGAACCCTCCGTCGGGGAGGTGGGACCTGAGGATCTGAGAAATCGTCTGAGTGGCAGAGCGGGGAGTTCCAAGGCTCCAAAGCGCCTGAGGGCCAAAGGATGTCTCTTGGAGGTCCCAGCCAAGAAGGCTAGGCCATTGGCTTGGGATGGCCGCCATCGGGGACTGTTCGGGTGAGGGGGCGTGGAGGAATCCGAGGAGGGGTCGACCCTCTCCATTCGACACTAGGGGTTGAGCGACCATGCCGGCTGGCGCCAAGAAGATGGAGGGATGTTCCTCGAACAAAGGAATGACCTCAGGACACGGTTGGACTCCAATAAGAGATGTAAGCTACTGGTAGAAGTTCTACTTGTAAGCTACTGGTAGCTTCCTCCTACTGGACAGGTACTACCTGTTAGCTACCGGTAGTTATTGCCTGCTACCGGTAGGTTTTGTCCAGAATTTCATATTTCATTGGTTTTTCATTTCCAATTCATCCCAAATCTTCTCAAATCCATCCCAAACATGTATAATAACATTTTCTACATTATACATGAACAATATAAGTTCTATTACATGCCTTTACATAATTTACATGTCAAAACGGCATTTAACCAAAGTTTTTACAAAACTTGTTTTCAAAAGCCACAAACTGACTTTTCGTCATCTTTGAGGCCCTGAATGTGAGTCCTCCACCGGTACGAACCCCGCACCTAAAATGTGTCCCCGTATAGGGTGAGCCAACGCCTAGTAGATTATTTCCTACAAGGGCTACTCCCCAACCTAAATGCATATGCAATGTTCACATGCAACATTTAACAACAACAATCATTCCAACCAACGCTTAAGCAAGTCAAGGTTGAAATCTCACATACCATGCCATGAAATGAGATGACACCCATTCATGCAATTTACCCGAGCCTTTCCCTGCTCCACAACACATGCTATGCCAATATGTATTAACACCGAGCTTTTCTAGTTTCGGCTATCTACCTTCACCCCATGCTATGCAGTGAGAATCAAAACTGGGCTCTCCAAGCCCCCGCCATTTGTTTTTCACACCCAATGGCTAACTAAAACCTCCGGGTCTTTCTTGGGGTGGGTGTTTATGGACTTACACCAACGGTCACCCAACCGATACGAAATTCATAGACTTTCACCAACGGTTCCGCATACACCGACTCACTTTATGGGCTCTTATACCAACGGAAGTGCGTATCCAAATACCGGTTTCTCACCCGAGGGATAGTCTAAATCTTCTTGCTACCCCCGACCCAAGTCTTTTTCATGCAATCGTGCGACTCAGTCGGACATTCAATCCAACTTTTCCGAGCCCACCCATCATCCACCAACGTGGTGTTTGATGCCAACCATGCACCCACACCCATAAAATGCGATGTCTACATGCATATGCAATGTAATGGATCATTGCTATTTCAACATCATGCCCACATGTAATGAATGTCATATGAGCAATTTCAAATCACATGTCTACATACAATGTCAATATCTCAATGAGCACATATTAACATTTATTTCCAACACATTTTCTAATCATGTTATACATCATCATATCATAACAACTCAATCCACACATAGGCATTTTGGCAAACATCTTCAAGGCAACAATTCATGTTATCACACGAAAATTTTCACCTCATCCACAAAGCATGATATAAAACATATAGCATGCCCACATAACACCCATTTTCCATAGAATTACACAATAATTGGAACCCATCAATTCCAATCTAGGAATTTTACTTAAATTAGTTCAAATTCACATACCCAATTCACCAATCACCCAATTCCATCAATTTCACAACCATAGACAAGTGATATATATATCTATCCATCTACCGATTACATATAACACTCAAGGTTGTGAAATAAACCCAAGTAAGAAGGAACACTACCTCTTGAAGTGTAAACCCACTTAGTAGAAGCCCTCAAGACTCAAATTCTCGCCCCAAGCCCTTGATTCCACCAAGCTTGGTTTTGAAACTTCGGTGAAATCTCTCATTTTTGGTGTAGTCATGTAGCCCTCGACGAGGAGACCGACTTTTTTTCTTGCCCCGAGTAGATTTGAGCATCGTAGCCTTGTAGATCGTAGAGAGAAGGTAGAGTTTTCCTCACTTTTCCTCTCTTGCTCTCAACGTTAATGGCTGGCTGAAGAAATGAGAAAAAAATCTGATTTTCTCCCTATTTATACTCTTAGAATACTTGGCTCACAATGCCCCACACAACCCTTTTGTTTTTGGGTCCGTTTGTATCCCAAAATGATTAAATTTCATCCCGGTTCAAGTTCAAATAAATTTTATTTTAATTTGCCTTTAATTATTTTCTAGATTTTGAAATTTTATTGAAAATCTCATTTTTGGGTCACCGAGACTCGATCGTCTAGTAAAACGCAAAAAATTTGACTATCTCAGAATTCGATAAAATTTGACGTGATAACTAAATTTCGCGAGACGAATCCAACGGTGAGGTCCGTTTCATCATCCGAGATCTAGAAAAATTTATATTTTCAACCCGTACTATAGTGGCAAAATTATTATTTTGCCCTTGTTTATAAAAGTTTAAATTTATCGGATTTTACATTCTTCCCCCTTAAAAGAATTTCGTCCCTGAAATTCACATACATACACACACGTATACACTCAATCGCATGCATATGCAACAATGACTTTATACATAAAGTCATAAAACTTGTACCTCCATCCTTGAACAGGAACGGATAGTTGGTACATATAGTGTCCTCACGCTTCCATATCGCCTCCTCCATGCCTCGGTGATGCCACAACACATTCATTAGCCACACGGTCTTGCCTAGCAAAACTTGCTCCCGGCTATCCATGATGCGCACCGGTTCCTCCTGAAAAGTCCCATTAGCATCAACAATCATCTTACCCCAATCCACTGCATGTGTCAGATCTGGAGTATACTTGCACAGCATAGAGACATGGAACACCGCTTGAACACCGGATATATTTGGCAGTAACGTCAACCGGTAAGCAACTACACCATCCCTCTCAAGTACCTCGAAGGGTCCGATATACCTCGGCGACAGCTTTCTCCGTTTGCCAAACCTGACCACTCCTCTTTTAGGCATCACCTTCAAGAAGACATGATCTCTCATCTCAAAATCTAGAGGTCGCCCACCGTCTGTCGGCGTAGCTCTTATGCTGGCTCTCAGCCATGAGAAGACGCTTTCAAATCAAGTCCACCTTCTCCGAGGTGTCTCTGATCAAATTCAGACTCGTAGAGAGTCTCTCTCCCACCTCCATCCAACAGACCAAAGATCGACACGACCTCCCATATAATGCCTCATAGAGTGCCATCTATATGCTCGCCTGGTAACTGTTGTTGTAGGCGAACTCTACCAAGAGCAAGTGATCTTCCTAGCTACCCTTGAGATCTAGGATGCATACCCGTAGCATGTCTTCTAACGTTTGGATGGTCCTCTCCGACTGACCGTCCGTCTGGGGATGAAATGTTGTACTCATCATTAACTGAGTCCCCATAGCCCGTTGGAAGCTCTCCCAAAAATGGGCGGTGAACTTGGGGATCCTGATTCCACACTATAGATACGGGCACTCCATGGAACCCGACAATCTCTCGTATGTATAATCTATAGAATTCCTCCAGTGTGAAGGTCATCTGCACAGCCAGAAAATGTGCCGACTTGGTAAGTCGATCCATTATCACCCACACCACGTCATGTCCACGCGATGTCAGTGGCAAGTGAGTCACAAAATCTATCATGACATGCTCTTACTTCCACTCAGCTACCTCTAAAGGTTGGAGTAATCCCGCTGGTCTCTAGTGCTCAACTTTAAGCTGCTGACACGTGAGACATCGGCTAACAAAATTCCCAACATCTTTCTTCATCCCCCTCCAATAATATTGGCGACGAAGATCATAGTACATCTTCGTGCCACCTAGATGTACAACAAATCGGGAACAATGAAACTCCCTGAGAATCTTCTCTCTCAGATCCGCTAACTGGGGAATTACAACTCTTCCCCTGTACCGAAGGCTGTCATCTGAGTGAATGGCCTAACCCTCATCGCCGGTACCCGCCTATACTCGATCCCTGATGGATAATAATTCCACATCCATCCCTTGGGACTCTATCACTCTGCTCAGTAGGGAAGATGTAGCCACCAAGCTCTCCAAAACACCCTGAGCCTGACCCATGTATCGTAGCTTGAACTGCCCCACAGTCTCGAGCATCTGACACTCTCTGAAAGTCACACTAGCTAAGACTCCTCGTAACTTCTGGTTGAGTGCATCAGCCACCACATTTGCCTTACCGGGATGGTAATGCAAAGTGAAGTCATAGTCCTCCAGGAACTCCATCCACCTGCGCTGCCTCATGTTGAGGTTTCACTACGTGAAGATATACTTCAGAATTTTGTGCTTTGAAAACACCTCAAATTGTTCACCATATAGAGAGTTTTGCCAAGCCTTCAAGGCAAAGACAATGGCCGCCAACTCCATGTTGTGAGTGGGGTAATTCTGCTTGTGATTCTTTAACTGCCGAGAACCATAAGCCACCACCCTCCCAAATTGCATCAATACGAAACCGAGTTTGTCCTTCGAGGCATCACAATACACTGTGTACCTTTGTCCCCTTTTCAGAACTATCAGAATGGGAGCTGATGTAAGCCTCCTCTTCAACTCCTAGAATGCCTTCTCACAAGCCTCATAGCACTCAAACTTGACCTCTTTCCGGGTCAACTTGGTCATAGGAGTAGCTAATCGAGAGAAGTCCTTAATGAATCTCCTATAGTACCCCGCCAATCCTAAGAAACTGCATATCTCAAAGACTGACTTCGGTCTCCCCCAATTCATAACTGCTTCCACATTTTTTGGGTCCACGGACACACCCAAAGCCGACACTACATGTCCCAAATATTTCACCTCAGTAAGCCAAAATTCACATTTGCCGAACTTGGCGTACAACTGATGATCTTTCAACGTCTGGAGAACAACCCTCAAGTGACCCTCATGCTCCTCCTCAAACTTGGAGTAGATCAAGATATCGTTAACAAAGATCATGATGAACTGATCAAGGTAGGGTTGGAACACCCTGTGCATGAGATCCATAAATGCCGCTGGAGCATTCGTCAATCCGAAAGGCACGACTGTAAACTCAAAATGCCCATACCACGTCCGAAACGCCGTCTTAGGGATATCAACCTCCCTGATCCTCAAGTGATGGTAGCCCGTGCGGAGATCTATCTTGGAATAGATCCGCGCTTCCCTCAGCTAATCAAACAGATCGTCAATCCTCGACAAAGGGTACCTATTCTTAATGGTGACCTAGTTCAACTATCGATAATCTATACACAACTGAAGGGTCTTATCCTTCTTCTTGGCAAACAACACCAGAGCGCCCCAAGGTGAAGTACTCGGCCTAATGAAGCCCTTGTCCAATAATTCTTGCAACTGGACCTTGAGTTTTTGCAACTCGGCTCGTGCCATCCTATGTGGAGTCATATAAATAGGCAACGTACCGGGATGCAACTCAATGTTGAAGTCTACATCCCTGTAATGCATCATTGCTATTTCAACATCATGTCCACACATAATGAATGTCATATGAGCAATTTTAAACCACATGTCTACATGTTCCATGGAAATTCATATCATAAGCATATAAATTCCATAAATCATCACAATGTCAATATCTCAATGAGCACACACTAACATTTCTTTCCAACACATTTTCCAAGCATGTTATACATCATTATATCATAACAACTCAATCCACATATAGGCATTTTGGCAAACATCTTCAAGGCAACAATTCATGTTATCACACGAGAATTTCCACTTAATCCATAAAGCATGATATAAAACATATAGCATGCCCACATAAACACCCATTTTTCATAGAATTACACAATAATTGCAACCAACCAATTCCAATCTAGGAATTTTACTTAAATTAGGTCAAATTCACATTCCCAATTCACCAATCACCCAATTCCATCAATTTCTCAACCATAGACAAGTGATATATATATCTATCCATCTACCCATTATATATAACACTCGAGGTTGTAAAATAAACCCAAGTAGGAAGGAATCCTACCTCTTGAAGCATAAACCCACTTAGTAGAAGTCCTCAAGACTCAAATTCTCGCCCAAGCCCTTGATTCCACCAAGCTTGATTTTGAAATTTTGGTGAAATCCCTCATTTTTGGTGTGGTCATGTAGCCCTCGACAAGGAGACCGACTTTTGTTCTTGCCCCAAGTGGATTTGAGCACCGTAGCCTTATAGATCGTAGAGAGAAGGTAGAGTTTTTCCTCACTTTCCCTCTCTTGCTCTCAACGTTAATGGCCGGCTGTAGAAATGGGGGAAAATCTGATTTTTCCCCTATTTATCTTTTAGAATACTTAGCCCAAAACGCGCCACAACCCTTTTTTTTTCAGGTCCGTTTTTATCACGAAACGATTAAATTTCGTTCTAGTTCAAGTCTAAATAAATTTTATTTTAATTTGCCTTTAATTATTTCCCAGATTTCAAAATTTTATTGAAAATCCCATTTTTGGGTCACCTGAGACTCGATTGCCTCTCGTAAAATATGAAAAATTTGACTATCTCAGAATTCGATAAAATTTGACGTGATAACTAAATTTTGTGAGGTGAATCTAACGGTATGGTCCATTTTGTCAACCGAGATCTAAAAAAATTTAGATTTTTAACCCGTACTGTAGTGGTAAAATTACTATTTTACCCTTATTTACAAAAGTTTAAATTTATCGGGTTTTACAAAGAGAAACTCTTCGCCAGTATGCCACTCGCTATTGGGAGGAGGTAAATGAGGTGGAGGGATGTTATGAGGTCATGGCGACAGCCTTCTTCAGATTGGGCCTTTCGAGACATCGATCTTTACCGATCCCTGACCAAGAAAACACTGGCACATATGGGGGAGCTGATAGCTCGAATAAATAAGTATTTTCAGATTGAGGATGAGATGGTGGGGGCAAAGGGAAGACTCTTGCCCCAAAGAGAAAGGAAAGGGAGAAAGAAGGCGCCCCTTCCCGGAAGGGGTTGATACTTCTGACAAGGAGTTCCTTCAAGGAGGTCTATACCGTATTCAAGGAGCCCATCTATAAATTACTTCATAAGATCAAGAAGGAACCCTTCTTCAAATGGTCACCCAAAATACAGGGTGATCCGTCCACCCGAAACCAGAAGGTGAAATATTCATACCACCAGGACTTTGGACACCTTACTGAAGATTATAGGGTTTAAAAGTATTTCATAGATAAATTGGTGTAGGAAGGACATCTGAGAGAATATATCAAGGATGCAGTGCCGAAAGAGACCCAAGGCGCCAACGACCAAGTCGCCATCTGAGGCAATGTAATTGACGTCATCTATGTCTGCCCATTGGAGCGTCCGACGTCCAAGACACTCAGATCTGATCTTAAGAGAATAGCCTTCATGAGGAGGGTGGATAAGGTATATGGGGGCCAGCCAAGCAAGAGGCCCCGAACTAGCAAGGGAGACATCACTTTTTTTGATGTTGACTTAGCAGGTGTAGTCTTCCCCTATGAGGACGCCTTGATCCTGACCTTGAAGATCGATAACTTCGATGTTAAAAGAGTGTTGGTAGACTTTGGAAGCTCCTCTAAGGTAATGTACTTTGAAGTTTTGAAGCGTATGGGGCTTGGTACACAGGACCTCATCAAAGTCAGTACGCCCCTCATTAGGTTCAACGGCTCATACGCCTTGCCACTGGGAAAGATCAAACTTCCGGTCACCACCAGGCCCATCACAACCAACACAGAGTTTGTTGTCATTGACTCTGATTCTCTATACAACATAATCATGGGGCGGGGCCTGGTTGCATACCCTAGGGGCCGTGCATTCCATCTATCACCAAAAGTTGAAGTTCCCCACCCCGGAGGGAGTGAAAGAGGTCCATGGGGACCAAGCGTCCACCAAGAATTATTTCTATTCAGATGTAAGAGCGGGGGTCGCCTCCAAGGAGAAGGAGCGAGCCTTAGAAGAGATCTTGAATAAATAGCAATTACAGTCCGGGTGTGTAGGAGTAGACGACCCCCTGACGGATCTGACAAATTACTCGGTGGAGGATCTCCAAAAGGTACTCCTGGATAGAGACAAAGACAAATACTTCTTGGTCGGTCCCGCTATGCCCCCAGTTGAGCAGGAAGAGATGACCAACTTTCAAAGAAGAAATATAGATATCTTTGCATGGGATGCCATGAAGATAAAGGGCATAAGCCTCGAGATGATAACCTAAAGGCTTCATGTTGATCTTACCCACAAGCTGATAAAGCAGAAACCATGGTGCATGGCACTGCACCATGCCCAAGCAGTAAATGAGGAGGTAGAGAGGCTTCTGGAGGCCAACACCATCCACGAGGTTCAGTTCTCGGAATGGCTGTCAAACATGGTGTGCGCAAAGAAGAAGGAAGGGAAGTGACACGTTTGCGTGGACTTCGCTGATTTAAACAAGGCTTGCCCAAGGATGACTTTTCCCTCCCAAAGGTGGATCAGTTGGTGGATGCCACGATGGGGCACCAGCCATGACCTTCTTGGACTTTAGGGCTGACTCCAAGAGGGGTTTACTATTACATGGTCATGCCATTCGGCCTAAAGAATGCAGGGGCAATTTATCAAAGACTTATGAATCGAATGTTCAAATGGCAGATTGGGAACACCATGAAAGTTTACATTGATGACATGTTGGTCAAGAGCCAAAGGAGGGGCGATCACCTTATAGACTTGGAAGACACCTTCTCGACCCTCCGGGAGCACGGGTTGAAGCTGAACGCAGCAAAATGTGTCTTTGGAATTGGATTCGGAAAGTTCCTTGGGTATTTAGTGAGTCAGCGCGAAGTTGAAGCCAATCCAGAATAGATACAAGCTATCCTGTACGTCCAGAGTCCCTAAACAGTCTGGGAAGTCCAGAAGCTCACGGGAATGTTGGCAGCACTGAACCATTTCATCTCCCGCTCATCGAATAAATGCAAACCCTTCTTTGGGGCTATTAAGAGGGCTGAGAAACACAGTTGGAGTCAGAAATATGAAGACGCCCTCGGAGGGATCAAGTAATACCTCAGGGTCCTCCCTACTCTGTCTGTCCCGGCCAGAGGAGAGATGTTATTCCTTTACTTAGCCGTGTTGGAATTTGCAGTTAGCGGGGGGCTGGTTCGCGAGCTTGGAGGCAAATAAAAACCGGTGTACTATGTGAGCAAGGCCCTATTAGATGCGGAGACTAGATATCTACCTTTGGAGAAACTAGCACTAGCATTAATCATGGGTGCAAGGAAGTTAAGACCCTACTTCCAGGTGCACCCTATCACCGTTCTGACGGACTAACCCTTGAAAGCAATCCTAAGGAAGGCGGACCTCTCAGGGAGAGTTGCCAAGTGGGTGGTGGAGATGGGAGAGCATGATATCCACTTCAAACCTTGGGATGCCATAAAGGGATAGGTACTAGCAGATTTCATTGCGAAGTTCTCTATGGAACATCCCCTCGTAGACGGGTCCCCGACAGCTAGCCCGAAGCCCTCTTGGAACCTTTGCGTGGATGGATCCTCCTACAACAAAGGTTCTGAAATCGGAGTGTTGCTAGTCTCCTCGGAGGGAGTGGTCACAGAACAAGCCATTCGACTAGGATTCAAAGCCTCCAACAATGAAGTGGAGTATGAAGCCCTCATTTTTGGGCTCAAACTCGCTGATGTGGCAGGAGCAGTGGAGCTGACCGTCCAATGCGACTCCATGTTGGTGGTCAACCAAGTTAACGAGGAGTTTGAGGTAAGGGACCCCAGGATGAAAGCTTATCACCGTGAAGCGATGGCTTTACTCCAAAAGTTCAAGAAAGTTGAAATCAAGCAGGTCCCCCGAGATAAGAACGTCCCATGTCGACTCTCTAGCATGTTTGGCCTCGGCTTTGGACTCCACCATGACACGGAGAATCGTCGTGGAATACCTCCCCAACTCCAGCATAGATGATGTTCCTAGGGTGACAGCTATCCAGGAAGGGGAGGAGACTCCTAGTTGGATTAATCCATTACTCAAATTTCTCATTTCTGGGGAACTTCCAAAGTGCCCCAAGGAGGCTAGGAAGACAAAATTGAGGGCCCCAAGATTCTGGGTCTCCTCGAATCAGAAGCTATACCAGAAATCATTCTCCAGACCGTATTTGCTCTGCGTCCGAGAAGACAAAGTTGAACATCTCCTATACGAGGTACATAAAGCCATATGTGGGGGGCATTTAGGTGGATGATCCATGGTCCATCGAATCATGTCCCAAGGGTACTGGTGGCCACGAATGCAAAGGGAAGCAAAGGCATATGCAAGGAGATGCAATCAGTGTCAAAGGTTTGCCCCAGTTATGAGACAGTCGACTGATTTACATCTGCTAACCAGTCCTTGGCCATTCACTCAATGGGGACTCGATCTAGTTGGACCCCTCCCGAGGGCTCTTGGAGACAAGAGGTTCCTGATAGTAGGGACAAACTATTTCACGAAGTGGGTGAAAGTAGAGCCATTGACCTATATTATGGACATAGATACCAAGAAGTTCGTCTAGAAGAACATAGTGACAAGGTTTGGAGTCTCCCATGCACTCGTGTAAGACAACAGGACCCAATTCAACAGTGGACCATTCAAGTCTTTTTGCAAGCATCTTGGGATCCATAACTACTACTCCTACCTAGCATACCCGCAAGCCAATGGATAGGTAGAGTCCTCCAATAAGATTATCATTAGCGGGATCAAGAAGAGGTTAGAAAAGGCTAAGGGAAAGTGGGTGGATGAACTCCTAAACATCCTTTGGGCGTACAGGACCACCCCTTGAACCTCAATAGGAGAAATGCCTTACGCTATCGCGTATAGAATGCAGACGGTCATCCCACTGGAGGTGGGCCTCCCTGCCATCAGGACACAAGCCTTCGATGCCAGAAGCAACGATCTCCAGCTTAGTATGGATATGGATCTCATGGAGGAAAGAAGAGAAGTGGCTACCCTAAGACTAGCTAAGTACTAAGAAAGGGTGTCCATACTCTATAACAAAAGGGTTAAATATCGTGAATTCCAGATAAGCGATCTCATGCTCAGAAGGGTGGTGGTGAACACCCGAGATCCAGCAGACAAAATGCTAGGTCCCAACTGGGTAGGACCATATCAAGTCATGTCAGTAGGAAGCTCTAGGTCATATAGGCTAGAAGACTTAGACGGGAATGTTGTGCTTCATCCTTGGAATGTAATGGATTTGAAGAAATACTACTTTTGACGAATAAGAATTCGTTTCCATACTACGAGAAGTTATTCTGGAAAGGGCATGGCCTTGGAGGCAGAGTCCTAGGGACTCCTACCTCCAAATAATAAACAGAAGCAAGCCTCTTGGAAGGGGTATGGCCTTGGAGGCAGAGTCTCAGGGACTCCTGCCTCCAAATAATGAATAGGAGCAAGCTTCTTGGAAGGGGCATAGCCTTGGAGGCAGAGTCTCAGGGACTCCTACCTCCAAATAATGAATAGGAGCAAGCCTCCTAGAAGGGGCATGACCCTGAAGGCAGAGTCTCAGGGACTCCTACCTTTGAATTAGCAACATAAGCAAGCCTCATGGATAGGGGATGGCCTTGGGGGCTGAGACTCGGGAACCCTAACCTTCAACTAACATGCAGGGGCATGCCCCTTGAATGGAAAATGACCCTTGAAGAAGGGCACTGATTAGTTGTGTTACTTGGAATGAGGACGCTATACCGCGTAACATCTTACAAAGTGGACGTGGCTCATCTTGTCTAGAATTCCTAGAATACATGTTTGGCTAAGGAAATGGAGCTTGGAAATATTGGTATGATTACCCCTAAGGATTCTCACAATCCCCAAGGTCGACCATGGGTATGCTTGCACAAGTATACGGGTGCGGACGTCTTAAAACTGAGTGTTAGTGGGAAAGGTGAGAATCCCATTCCCTCGAATCGACAATGAGGAAGATGAAGCTAACTGAAGAGGAAATGCACCTCAAGGCCCCTCAGAGCCCTCCATTCCTAACACATGACCTCGGTCTCGGTACCTGGCATCTAAAATCCTATGTCTTTCGGCCTCGAGAGTCAACACTTTCGAAGTCAGAAGTTTCCAAGTTACACACAAATACGCAAGGTTAGCAAAAGAGCATACATGAACGGAAAATAAAGTGATTTTTTCATTTCAAAAGAAGGGGTTTTGCGTCCTCGAGGCTAAAAATAAAAAGGGAAGAGTACAAGTGCAAAAGAAACAAAAGACCTAAGCCTAGGTTGCTGGAGGTAGAGGGCTGAACACTTCACCACTAGCGTCTCCAACAACATCCCTAAAAAGTTCTTTTATGCTAGGGGAGGAGGTAGCATTGAGGGCGTCAATGATAGAAGCAAAAACAGATGAGGCAGGAGTTGGAAGGTCAGCCTCTGGAGGAATAGCGGCATCTGGGACCAAGGTTGCGACATCAGAAGTCACCTAAGTCTGTTCTTGAGCGTTGGCCGCATCTTCAGCAGCTACCTCGGCCGTGGTTTGTAGCATCTCCTTTGAGGGCACGTACTTATACATCAAAAACAAAGGGGATTCAGAAGGAACCCCCACCTTTTGGAGTGCCTCGTCCCAGCCTTTCTTGAAGAATTCCTTTTTGTTCTCCTCAAAGGCGATGAGGACATTATCAGCACATTTATATCGTATTTTCTCTTTTGACTTCTTGGCCGCCTCTGCCTCGATCCTGACCATATCAAAATCCTGGGTAAGAGTGGAGTGGGTCTACTCCGACTTCTGTACCTCCGCCTCTGCTGCAGAGAGACACTGTGCGCTTTAATTATTTTTCTTTCAGCATCGGCAAGGGCAGCACCCAGCTTTTTAGTGCCTACCCTCGAAGTCTTGCTGTCCTTCAGCAGTTGCTCAATCTTGGCCGCTTGGGCGGGGAATGTATTGTCCCGGGCGGCTACGTCCTCCCTAGTCGTAGCAAGGGTTGTTTCGGCCTCGGTCCTCCCCCTCTCGGCCTACTGGAGATTTTGTTTCTGCTCATGGTAGCGTGCAAAAATGGTTGGCACTTGCTGGATAGCCTGTTAAAAGGAAAGATAAACGATTAAGTCGAGGAAAGGAGGTTGCAAACAAAGAATAGTTGAAACTTACCACTAGGGAGTACTGAATATTTGAGCGAAACAGTTGGTTAATCGGCCGCTCGTAGTGCTTCATCATGTCGGCACCAAAATGAAGGGTTTCGCTCATGGTGTAGGCCACGTGAGGATTATGAAGGATCGAGTCGTCGACTCGGATCACCTTACCCTCTCTGTGCCGAGCCCGAGGGTGCCACTCCTCAGCAGGGGCTACCCGAGGAGGAGGAGTTCGTTGATTTTATGGTTGTTGTTGTTGCTGCTGCTATGCTGTTACTGTTATTGTTGTTGTTGTGATGGAAGGCCCCTGCCTCGGCCTAATCCATCATGCCTTTGTTTAGTCCTTCTCTCTTCTTTGATCAGGTGTCCCGATCATGGACCAGCCCTGATCGGAGGACCTTGGTGGTATAGGAGGAGGAGGAAGGGCGTTGATGTTGACCCTCGGAGGGGGTGGAGGGATGTTACTGGAGGACCTCCTACCCCTTAAAGCGGACCTCTTGTTCAAAAAATTGAGATCAATGTGAGGCTGGTGAGACATCGCTACTTGTAATGCGTCCTCTTCGTCCAAGCTCTTGAGGATTTTGAAATTCGGCCAATTATCCCTCCCAGAAGTGCTGGCCTTGACCTGTACTATGGGGACAGGCTCCCTAACTTCGACCACTTGTTCTTCACTACCCTCGGCGACCGCTTCTACCTCAGCCTCGGTGGCCCTGTCTGGATCTCCCTCTAAGTCCTGTTCCAAATCCTCCCCCGAGTTCTCCTGGAAGAGTTCTGACCACTTGGATGGATCGTAGGATTGGGGCAGTTGGGAGAATTTTTTGTATCCTAGGGTGTAGCCCAAGAGTATGTGACCCGCTCGGCCAAATCCGGCTCCAATATATCCCCAGATCGTGACGAGATCATCAAAATTCACTAGGTGTCGAGGTGGGGGAGTAGCTTCTTTAGAGGAAACGTTTGCACAAAAGAAAGAAGATCGTCAACTCTAGTGCACTGTTCACAGTTTGTCTTCGTCCTTTTTTTCATTTCCAATCCATTCCTAAGCCAACCAAATCCGTCCCAAACCTCTCCAACACATATTTCTACACCAAACCTATTTAATACAAGTTCTAGGACCTAAAATTTCATATTTTGACTTATTAAAACCAAATTTCAACTATTATTTTCACTAACATTTTAAATCTCTACTTTTCCAATCTACCAAATTCAAACACACATCACTACATATATCCCATCAAGCCTCAAATATAGGTTATTGGGGGAGAAAAATACTTTCCCGGTGGCAATAAGTTCTTCATTTGAGCCAAAGCAAGAAGATGATCTATTGAAAGCTCTGAAGAGGCATAAGGGCATAAGCCCCCTCATTTGCACACACCACATCTATCTAGAAGAAGACTCCAAGCCATCCTAACAACCAAAAAGAATGTTGAATCCAATCATGAAGGATGTGGTGAGGGAGGAGGTACTTAAACTACTTGATGTGGGCATAATCTCTCCGATTGCCGACAGTAAATGGGTTAGTTCCACTCAAGTGGTACCAAAGAAATCGGGGGTCACTGTCGTTGCAAATGAGGATAATGAGTTGATTTTGACAAGAGTAGTGATCGGATGGAGAGTTTGTAACGACTATTGGAAGCTCAACTATTGTACAAGAAAGTATCACTTCCCTTTACCATTCCTTGACAAAGTTGATTAGCACAAAATATTGCATATCATGTGTACATTTTCACCCCTCTTATGCTTGCTTTTGTAGGGAAAATGAAAAATATTGTAATGGTTCGAGCTATTAACGGAGTTTCGGTATGTTTACAGGTAAAAGGGCTTAAATGGTGCATGTGTAAAACCCAATAAATTTAAACTTTTTACAAAAAGGGCAAAAACGGTAATTTACTGCTATAGTACAGGTTGAAAACCTAAATTTTTCCAGATCTCGGAAGACAAAACGGACCTCACCGTTGGATTCGTCTTGCGAAAATCTAGTTACTACATCAAATTTCATCGAATTCTGAGATAGTTGAATTTTTCATGTTTTACGAGGCAGTCGAGTCTCGGGTGACCCAAAAAATGGGATTTTTGATACAATTTCAAATTTTGAAAAATAATTTAAGGCAAATTAAAGTAAAATTAATTTGAACTTGAATCAGGGCGAAATTTAATTGTTTTGGGATGAAAACGGACCGGGAAAAAAGAGGGCTGTGTGGCCAATTGTGGACCAAACATTGGAAAACTATAAAAAGGGGAAGAAAATTAGATTTTCTCCCCCACATTTGCTCAGCCATTGCCGATAGAGAAGAGAGGGAAAAGATAGAAAGAAATCCACTTCTCTCTACGATCTACGACTCCACAAGCTTCAAATCAACTCGGGCCAATAGGAAAAGTTGCTCTCCTCGCCAAGGACTACACGACCACACCAAAAATGACGGGTTTTACCGAAGATCAAGGTACGTGATTTTTGGAAGTTTGAAATTTGGGCTAGAAGTGGGTTCTTAGGACTTTCTACGGTCGTTCCTTATGCTTCAAGAGGTAGGGTTCCTTCCTACTTGGATTTATTTTACAATCTAGGGTGTTATATGCAATGGGTAAATTGATGAACATATATATCATTTGCCTATGATTGTGGAATTGATGGAAATTGATGAAATGGGTATGGAGAAGGTTTAACAAATGAATTCCTAGCTTGGAATTGATATATGTGGTGATTGCTTGTATAATTCCATGAAATTTTGTACCTTGGGTTATGTGAATTTTGCCCCAAAGTGATTCATGAAAAATTTGTATTATATGGGCATACTATGTGTTTAAGTTCATGCTTTGAAAATTAAGTGTGTTATTGGCATATATGAAATAACATGATATAGATTATGGTTGGATATGAACATGTTGATATAGTAACATTGAGATGAAATATGGCTATTCTATGCATATGATATTAATGGCCATGAACTATGAAAAATTTATGTTAAAGTTGCTTATATGACATTCATTACATGTGGGTATGACATTGAAATAGCAATAGTGCATTACATTGCATATGCACGGAGACATCGCATGTATGGGTGTGTGTGCATGGTTGTTTGTCAACACCACGCTCGGTGGATGACAAGTGCGCTCGAGTAAGCTTGGTCAAAGACCTGGCCGAGTTTCATGGATTACTTGGCGTTTAGGGTTGGGGTTAGCAAGAAGGGCTAGAAGATCCCTCGGGTGCAAGGCCCGGTGATGGGGTACACACTCCCTTGGTACAGTCCATGAAGTGTGTGGGTGTACGCGGAACCCTTGGTTAAAGTTCATAAATTTTGTATGGGTTGGGCGACCCTTGGTGTGAGACCATAAACATCCACCCCTACAAAGACACTGGAAAACTTTTATAACGGTCATTGGATGAGTGAAACCAATGGTGGGGGTTGGAAAACCCGGTCATAATACTCATGGCATTGCATGGGGGAAAGGAGACGGTGAGGGCTCGGGTTGAGTTGCATGAGTGGGTATCATCTCATATCATGGCACGTCATGTTAAATTCCAACATAGATTGATTAGTTTTGGTTGGAATAATGGTTGTTTATGAAATTTTGCATGTGAACATTGCATATGCACTTAGGTTAGGGAATAGCCTTTGTAGGTAGTATTCTACTAGGCGTTGGCTCACCCTATAAGGGAAACATTTCAGGTGCCGGACATACTCTGGTGGACGACTCACATTCGGGGCCTGTTGGGTGAAGAAAAGCCTGGTTGTGGCTTTTGAATACAAGTTTGGTGTAAAAATTTTGTTAAAATTCCATTTTGACATATAACCGTGTAAATGGCTTGTAATAGAACTTGTAGATATCAAGTTTTATGTGAATAACATCATTATGTATGTTTGAGATGATGTTGGAATGGTTATAATTGGATTTGAAATGTCAAACAGGTGAAACAGGAAAAATAGGCACAGTGTATCGGTACGGCGAGGTCCAAAAGGCGAATCGTATCGGTACGGTGAGGTCTAGTGAGCAACCCGTACTGGTACGCTTTGGCAGATTTTGAATTTTTTTTTATTTTTCTTCCAAGGCCTTGGACTATGCATCCTTTGGTTCCAATGATACAAATGGACTTAAATGGAGATATATTGGGGTACATTGAATCCTAGTAGGATTAAATGATTAATGGAATACGGGTGTTACGTGTGATGTAAGATTCTGGTACTGGGATAATATTAGCATGATGTCGGATCTAGCGGCACTCACGGGCATTTATGTGGGTTGACGGGTTGTCAACTGGACCTCCGATTTTAGGGGTGTCACAGCATGTAGGCCCCTATCATGGTGCTTAAGGTCAATTTAGTTGAGGGGGAGGCTTGACGAGAGCTTGGAAGGTGAAAGAATCAAGAATTAAACAAAATAAGTTAAAACCTACCGGTAGGTTTGCCATAAAACTACCAATAGGTTTTGGCCATCAACCTATCGGTAGGCATTACTGTAAATGCTAGATTCTACAACTCAAGCTCTGCCACTTTGTGGGTCCCACCAATGGGTCTCCCGCTTGTTCCTGATACTCCTTACACACAGAAATGCCTCCTCAGCCCTAACCTTGGGCTTTGAAGGCTTGAGCATTAATGCAGAGGAAGGAGAAGAGAGGAAACCTGGGAGTTGCTAGGTAGGCTATCCTAGCCTGCCCAATGCCCTCAAATGAGCCTCCTAGGGGTGGGAGGGCTGTCTCAAACCTAGGGGGACCTCCATGGACAAAAATGCAAGCTCCATACACCATTATTCAGGTTGTATTGCATTGTAGAGAGAGAATCTCTAAGGTAGAAGACATAGTGTAGAGAGAGAAAGCTTAGATTTTTACATTTTCTCCATCCTTTTCACTTGTAATCCTTTGTAAGACTTGTGTAAACTTCATTTAATGTATTTAATGTCATTTATTACAAGCACATTGCAAATTTAGTTCTACATTTTGGATTTCACCATTTTTGTATTAGGCTTTCTTCATTTCAAGTTTTAAAATGGGTATTGAATGTTTTTATTCATAGTTTAAGTTTTCTTGCATTAATACAAGTTCCAATCTTCATTTCTTGAGAATGTCTCTTCATTACATTTATGTTCTTGCTTTAAATATGAGTAGATAAGCTTTTAGTTGGCTAATCCAAGGGAGAATTCCTCTCGGGTATGGTAAATCAACTCTTTTTCATTCCTCCTCGTAGTGTGCGATGATTTAGTTTAACTAGATTAAGTGTGGACGTGATTGTGAGTTATTGATACAGCGTAGAATTGTCATGGGATATACTTGAACACTCACCTCCATTTTAGTCCCTCGCTTCCTATAAATCAATCAAACATCTGGGCACCATTGGAGGAAGGTCTTGAGTTGATTTGGCATTCCCATTAGAATGACCTTTTTGGGTTAGCCAACACTTGTTTCCATTTCAATTTCATCAAGAACACAATTTACCAAACCTCAAACATAGAATATTTTTACACTTTTCCTTTTTCATGAAAATCACCTTCAACATAAGTCCCTTCCTTCCCTGAGGAGAGGACCTTGGAATACAAATTTCAAGTAAAATACAACCCTCAAAAGTCTCTCTACTCTTGGAGAACACTTTTATTCACACACACACACACACACATTTCATCCCACACACATGTTTGCCCCATTTCCCACGTCATTCTAAGGGAGAGTGACACTCACCTACACTCAAAAGCTATATACACATTTGAGGGTGATGTGCGGAGATTAGGGATGACAAAAAACAATCAAGCATTTTTGGCGCCGTTGCCAGGGAAAGCAAAGTGTTGAAGTGAAAAGGTGATTTTTGGACAACGGAGGTAAGTCCCGTGATGAGATAACATATACTTTTGTTTGTTATATTTTCATTGTAGATAGTGTGTTGTATGTGGGGACGGGACGAACAAAACTGATTGGTTAGACAACCTTTAGGCCCCAACATGAACATTGACCAAGACGCACCCGAGGATGTCGGTGACAACTTTGAGGAGTTGGGTGCCAATGTGAATGTCCAAAGGGGAGGTGTGATTAGCACAAAACATTACATATTTTATGTATATTTGCATCCCTTTTACACTTGCTTTTGTGGTTAAAATAAGCAAAATTGCAATGTTCAAGCTATTAATGGAGTTTTGGTATGTTTATAGGTAAAAAGGTTTAAATGGTGCTTGTTAGGCCCTATCATGGGGTTTGAGTGATTGGAGATGAGATAGTGGCTTAACGATAGATTGAAAGGTGGAGGAACCAATATTTTGGCAAAACAAGGGAAAATCTATCGGTAGGCCTTACTGGTAGGTTTTGGCTACTGGACCTACACATACCGCAAACCTACCGATAGTTTTTGCTCACTGGAGTAAAACCTACCGGTAGGTTTCCATCGACCTACCGGTATGTTTTACTGAGATAGGACAGATTCTATATCTCAAGCTTTGCAACTTTGGGGGTCCCACCATTGGTTCTCCCACTCGTCCCTGACAATCCTTACACATAAACATCATCTCCTCAACCCTAGCTTGAAATTTTGGAGGCTTGGACATTAATGAGGATAGTGGAGAGAGAAGAGGCTAGGTGTGTAGGCTAGGCCTGTGCTAACCTGCCCAATCCATCAATTCAACCCCTCTATTGATTAGAGGTCCATCTCATGGCAATATAGAGAGAGAAGTTCCAAGGAAGAAGAAGAAGTTTTAGAGGGAGAAGTTAATATTTTTGTATTTTCTTCCACACATGGTCTTGTAATTTCTTGTAAGACTGGTTTAAGCTTCATTTAATCTCTTTAATGTTATTTATTACAAGTAAATTTCAAATTTCGTCTTACAATTTAGAGTTCACCATTAATGCAGTCAAGTTCTTCATTTTCAAGCTTTAAAATGGGTATTACATGTTTTACTTCATAGTTTATGTTTTCTGGCATTGACTTAGCTCTAATCTTCATTCCTTTATAATGTCTTTCCATTACATTTATGGCTTCACTTTAGATATGCGTAGCTAAGTTTATGGTTGGCTAATCCAAGGGAAAATTTCTCTTGGATATGCTATTTCAACTCTTTTTCATTCCTCCTTGTAGTGTACGATGACTCGGTTTGACTAGGTAGAGTGTGGACGTGATTGTGAGTTCTTGATACACCATAGACTTGTCTCGGATATGCTTGAATCCTCACCTCCATATTGGTCTTGTGCTTTCTATGAATCAATCGAACATCTTGGTGCCATTGTAGGAAGGTTTTGAGTTTATTTGACATTCCTATTAGAATGACCCCTTCAGATTACCCAACACTTGTTTTCATTTCAAATTCCATCAAGATACAATCACAAACCAAACTCAAACAACAAAATATTTTTACATTTTTCTCTTTTCACAAAATCACTTTCAACACGATTCATCTCCTTCCCTGAAGAGATGACCTTGGAATATGATTTCCAAGTAAAACACGACACTCGAAAATCTCCCTACTTTGGGGAGCACTTTGTTCACACATACACACACACATTCCATTCCACCAACCCATTTTTCCTTTTCTTGCATCAAACTCAAGGGAAAGTGACCCTCACCCACATATACAAGCCACATACACATTTAAGGGTTCATGTTCAGAGGTTTGGAATGATAGGGCCAACCAAATAAATCAAACATTTTTTGCGCCATTGCTGGGGAAGGCAAGTGTTGAATTGAGAAGGTGGTTTTTGGACAACGGAGGTAAGTCCCGTAATGTTTATCATGGGCTAAGGTACGTTGCTCCTTGTATATACTTTTGTTTGTTTACATTTTCAATTGTAGATAGTTTGTTGTATGTGGGGACGGGATAACCAAAGCCGATTGGTTAGACAACCCTTAGGCCCCAACATGAACATTGACCAAGACCCACTTGAGGATGCAGGGGATAATTTTGAGAATGTAGGTGCCAATCCATATATTCGAAGGGGTGGGGTAGTGCAAGTACCTAGAATGCTCATTCAACAAATGCAATTCCCCCTCCTATGAATGAAGGGAACAACATCCAACTTGATCCTCTGGCGAGGCCAATGAGGGATTTCCTTCAACCGACTCACAACACCACTCCCTACTGGTCCAAGCCCATGCCTTCATAGTTAAGTTGGGAATGTTGCAACTTCTCCCTACATTCCGTGGAATTGAAAGGGAAAATCGTTACTAGCATATCAAAGAATTCGAGGACATAGTTGCAACCTTTAACACTAACTATGCTATGGAAGACATTGCTCATTTAAAGTTGTTTCCTTTTTCCCTTAAGGACAAAAGAGAAAGCATGGTTGAATTCCTTGCGGCCTCAATCCATCACCTCTTGGGCTCAAATGCTTTTTGAGTTTTTGAATAAATTTTTTCTGGTGCATAGAACCACCACTTTAAAGAAGCAAATTCAAAACTTTTTGGAAAAGCCCAATGAACAATTCTATCACTGTTGGGATCCCTACAAGGAATTGCTCCAATCCGTACCACACCATGGTTTTGAATCGTGGCAATTGGTAAGTTTATTCTATGAAGGAATCACACTGGGCCACAGATAATTCATAGGCATGATGTGTAATGGCGAGTTCTTAAACAAAGACCCCGATGAGGCTCTCGAATACTTTAGTACATTGGCTCAAAATGCATAATCTTGGGATATTACGGATCCTAATGATGTACCTAGACGTCTCTAAGTAGCAATCAACCACAAGGGGGAGGGATATATGGTTTGAGGAACTGGGAAGACTTCCTTTCCAAAATTGCCAAGCTGTAAAGGAAATTTGAGATTCTTGAGGTCAATAGGAGGCACGAGGTGTCAAATGTTTCAAAGACTGAGGAGTCTTGCTCAATTTGTGAGAGTGTAGAGTATTCCATATCAGAGTGCCCCAACATTCCAGCGCTTAAGGAAGTGTACCACAAGCAAGTTCATGCCTTTAACCAAACGAGGCAATCATTATTCCCTCACTTAAACACTTACAATTCGGGTTGGAGTAATCACCCCAAAATTTAGTTGGAGAAATGAGAATCCCATTCCACACAGGTCTAATGCGTATACACCTCTCGCGCCTCCTAAGCAAGGTCACTACCAAGGCCAAGGGCAAGTGTCTAGCTCTCAATACCCCTGGTCCAATTCACAAGGGTATTCACCAAACCCACCATCACAAAATTTCTCCCAAAGTCCACCTCCCCAAAGTTTTTCCCAACAAGGAACATCCGATCCTCCCACTTACCAACCTCCCTATAAGAGGAACTTGGACGATGTGCTTTACAATTTCATCCAAAGCCAAACCACCTTTAACAACAATATTTTGACACAAGTCACAAAAATTACCGATGCTATTGGGTTATCACAACAAGAGACAGGGAAATTCCCCACTCAACCTTAAGAGAACCCTAAAAGCCAACATGTCATTGAGTCGTCCGAGCCCACCAAAGAGAGTTGTGAGCAACTCAAGGCGGTCACCACCTTTTGTAGTGGCAAACAAATTGATAAGACCATTGTGCCAAAGTCTCTCCCAATGACACATTGCCATTAGAGAAAGAGACCAAGGGTGACACTAGGGGGTGAGGTGAATGATGAGGTGGGTGAGAAAGAAAAATTGGTTGACGAAAGTGTGCTTGTTTCCCTCAGTCTTGCTCCTTTTCCTAATTATTTGAAGGCACCCGTCATGGTGGCTAACTATTCTGATATAACTAAGATGTTCCAGTAGGTGACAATCAACATTCCACTCCTCGAGGCGATAACGCAAATTCCATCTTGTGCAAAGATCTTGAAAGACTTGTGCATGGTGAAGAGGAAACTCAATGTCTACAAGAAGGCATTCCTCACCAAGCAAGTGAGCTAAATCTTGTGGATGAACACCCCACCAAATTTTAAAGACTTTGTATACCCTACCATTGCCATAACAATAGAGAATTTTTGGGTGGAGCAAGCATTGCTTGATTTGGGGGCTATTGTCAACCTCTTACCCTACTCAGTGTACAAGCAACTCCAACTTGAAGAGTTGAAGCCAACTTCAATCACTCTTCAATTGGCAGATCAGAGCATTCAAACACCGAAGGGAGTGGTTGAGGATGTTTTGGTTCAAGTGGATAACTTTTATTATCCTATTGATTTCGTTGTACTTGAGACTCACCCTGTTGCTAACCCTTGCTCCTAAATCCTTGTTATATTAGGTAGACCGTTCCTTGCTACCTCTAATGTTATTATTAATTGTAGGAATGGTCTTATGAAGCTTACTTTCAGGAGCATGACTATGGACTTCAATGTGTTCAATTTGAACAAACAACTGGGGGATGATGAGGAAGTGCAAGAAGTCAATAGGATTGACACCTTGGTAGAGGAGCACTTGGAGTTGCTAGGCTTGCTAAAATTGGGGGAGGAAGAGGTTGATGAGCAAGAAGAGTTGGAGATCTTGAAAAGGGTAGAAAAGTGGACCCCTATATTTAAGAAACTTCCACACCAAAACAAGAAGATTTTTCCATCAAATGAGCAAAAACCCATTTGGAATTCATGCCACTACCATCCCACCTGAAGTATGCATATCTTGATAAGACCATTGTGCCAAAAGTTTCACCCAAGGCCACATTGCCAATAGAGAAAGAGACTAAGGTTGCACCGAGGCGGTGAGGTGAGTGAGAAGAAAAAAATGGTTGATGAAAGTGTGCATGCATCCCCCATTCCTGCCCCTTTTTCCAATCGTTTGAAGCCACCCCTGAAGGAGGATAACTATTATGATATAATTGAGATGTTCAAGCATGTTAAAATCAACATCCACTCCTAGATGCCATAAAGAAAATCCCATCAAGTGCCAAGATGTTGAAGGACTTGTGCATAGTGAAGAGAAAATTGAATGTTCACAAGAAGGCATTCCTCATCGAGCAAGTGAGCTCAATCTTGAGGAAGGACACCCCACCAAAGTTTAAGGACCCTGGATGCCCTGCCATTGCCATCACAATAGGAAATTGTCGGGTGGAGCAAACACTTCTTGATTTGGGTGCAAGTGTCAACCTCTTACCCTACTCGATATACCAATAACTCCAACTTGAAGGGTTGAAGCCAACCTCAATCACTCTTCAGTTGGCAGACCAAAGTATTTGAACACCAAGGGGAGTAGTTGAGGATGTCTTAGTCCAAGTGGACAATTTCTATTTCCCTGTTGATTTTATTGTTCTTGACACCCACCCAATTGCTAACCCTTGTTCACCAATTCCCTTCATACTACGTAGGCCTTTTCCTACGAAATCTAATGTTGTGATTAATTGCATGAATGATCTTTTGAAGCTTGCATTCGGGATCATGATAATGGACCTCAATTTTTTCAATTTGAGCAACCAACCAGGGGATGATGACGAAATGCAAGAAATAAATAGGATTGACACATTGGTAGAGGAACACTTCAAGCTGCTGGACATGTTGAAGTTGGGGGAGGAAGAGGTTGATGATCTAGAGGAGTTGGAGAGTTTGAAAGGAGTGAAAAAATGGATCCCGACATTTGAGAATCTTCCACACCAAGACAAGAAGATCTTCCCATCAAATATGCAAAATCCTACTTTGGAGTTGAAACCATTACCATCCAATCTCAAGTATGCATACCTCGGGGATGACAAGAGGCCCAATTTTGGAGGAAAAGCAAGAAGAGGATCTCTTGAAAGTGTTGAGAAGGCACAAGTGCGCAATTGGTTGGACAATTGCTGACATTAAAGAGATAAGTCCCCTCATTTGCATACACTGCATCTATCTTGAGGAAGATGCAAAACCATTCCAACAACCACAACAGAGACTCAATCCCATTATGAAAGATGTGGTGAGGGATGAGGTACTTAAGCTACTTGGCGGGGGCATCATTTTTTCGATTGTCGATTGTAAGTGGGTTAGCCCCCACACAAGTAGTACCCAAGAAATCGAGAGTCAGAATTGTTGCAAAAGAGGAAAATGACTTATTCCAACAAGGGTGATCACTGGATGGAGAGTGTGTATTGATTACTGAAAGCTCAACCTGTGCACGAGAAAAGACTACTTCCAATTGCCATTCCTCGACCAAGTGTTTGAAAGAGTAGTTGTGTAAAACCTGAAAAAATTTAAACTTTTTTCGAAAAAGGGAAAAATAGTAATTTGCCACTAATATGCGGGTTTAAAATGCATATTTCTATAGAGCTTGGAGGCAGCAACGGACTTCCCCGTTGGACTCGTATCGTGGAATTGAGCTACCATGTCAATTTTCGTCGAATTTCGAGATAGTAGGATTTTACATCTTTTTCGAGACAATTGGGTGACGAATGAATTTTCAAAGGTCCCCAAAAATAGAAATTATAAAATTTCCTTATAATTGAATAAAAGTTCAAACAAAATTTATTTGAACTGAAATCAAAATTTAATTAAGTCATTTTGGGTTAAAAACGGACCCGAAAGTGATATACGTGTAAGACAATGTGGACCGCGCAATTAAAATTATAAATAGGGGCAAAATATCTAAAAATTTAGATATTCTTACCCATTTGGCCGGCTGTGTTCAAACGTTGAAGGGAGAGGAGAAAATCAATTTTTGAAGGCTTTCTTTTTCGATCCAAGAAGTTTCGTCGATCGGAATCCATCGGACCAAGAGTTAAAGTTGGTCTATGCAACAAGGGCTATGTGTACGTACTAAGAACGAGGGATTTCACCGAAGATCCAAGAGGAGACTTTGGAGAAATCAAGGATTGGGGTTTGGTTGGTGTTCTAGAGGTGCTTGCCATTCATTAGGGGTTCTCTTACTTTGGTTCACTTCTACCCTAGGATGTTTTATGAAATGGTTAAAGGTTTGGAATAGCCTAAATCACTTGACTATGGTTAAGGAAAAGAGGAAATAGGTATGGAATTGGCCTAGACCAAATCCTAACCAAGTGCGGTATTGGGAAAGTATTTGTGTAATCCCTTGAAACTTGATACTTGAGCATGCTATTTGTTTGATAGTGCTTATATATAAAGTGTGTTGTTAACATGCTTATGAAATGTGTTGGAAGGAAATGTTAATATGTGCTAATTGATGTATTAACATTGTGACAATTTATGGCAATTATATGCGTTGATAGAAATTGTCATGACATATGTGAGATATGTGGTTAAATGGCTCATGTGGTATTCTTTACATAAGAGGATGACAATGATTAAGCAATGGCGCATTACATTGCATTTACACGAGGAAAATGCATCCATGACCATGAGTATGGGTGTGTGTGTGCATGGTTGGATCAATCACCATACTTGGTGTTTGATGGGTGAGCTCGGAAAAGTGGGGTTGAATATCCTACTGAGTCGCGCAGTTGCATACATGGAAAAACTTGTGTCGGGTTTAGCAAGAAGGGATAGACCCCCCCTCGAGTGTAAGGCCCGGCTACTGGTTTATACACTTCCTACGGTACAAGTCCAAAAATGTGTATCAGCTTGTGGAGCCGGAGGCGCAACACCAAAAGTCTGCTACCCAAATAAAGACAAATGGTTTTTGGTTATATAAATGATTCATTTGATGGGAAACATCCATAAATGAATTGGTTTTTTGTGAACACATGAGTTTTGTTTCAAAATAATTTTTGGATGTATCTCATCAAAGATAAATGTTTTACACACTTGCATTGCATAGTGTTGTGGAAGCCGAAGTTGGCTTGGGCAAAAGAAATGCATGAGTGAGTCTTATCTCATATCATGACATGGCATTGAGGAATTTCATCTTGAATAACATGTTCTTGGATGAAATGAAATTATGTTCGTGATTGTTGCATGAGACCATTGCATATGCACTTAGGTGGGGAGTAGCCTTTGTAGGAAATATTCTACTGGGCGTTGGCTCACCTTATATGGGAAACATTTTAGGTGCGGGGTTAACACTGGTGGAGAACTCGCACTCGGGGCCTCGAGGGTGAAGAAAAGCCGATTTGTGGCTTTTGGAGACAAGTTTTGGTAAAACCTTAGTTGGATTAATTAATTGAAAAAACACATGTTACACGTGTGAGTTAAAATTCCAGGTAAAGGGATACTATTACGTGATGTCGGATTATGAGGCACTCACGGATATTTTTGAAGGTTGACAGTGGTCAACGGGACCCCCGGATCTAGGAGCATCACAGCTTGGTATCAGAGCATAGGTATACGAATTACTTAGGGCTTGACGGGCATTGGGTTTAGACCATTACATGCATTGTATATTTCATCTTATGTGCTTACATTTTGTTAAATGATTACGAGCTATGTGATCATGTGAATGATATACATGGTACAATGTATATGGAAAGGGACACTAGGGTTAAAAAACATAACCTTGGGAGTCGGAAAAGAAATGAACGGGATAGTTCAAGGTATAAATGTCTACTAGTGGGTGGCATAGACTCTACCAGTGAAATGAGGAGATAAATCTCAATGTTTCAAGTTTGGTCCCTATCATGGGATACTAAAAAAATGCTCTATTGCTATCTGGCATGTGTGTAGATGGCAACTAGAGGAAGGGGACGTCGGAGTGGAAGGAACAATAACCAACCACTATCGGCTTTTGACCGACAAGCCTTAGTGGAGGCTATTGATATGACAGCTGCTACCATAGCACATGCTAGTGTTATGATAGCCACTATTGCACAGACTGATGCAAGTAGGGGACAAGGAGGCTCAAGCAACCTCTAGAAGTTCAAGGCACATCAGCCTCCGGTCTTCATGGGAGGGGTGAATCCTATGGTGGCTAACCATTGATTCAGGCAAGTGGATAACATATTAAGGGCTATGGAGATCACCTTCGACGCCACCATGATAACCCTAGCAACATTTCAGCTGGAAGGAGAATCCCAAGTGTGGTGGGATTGGGTGAAGGACTCCAAGAACTTGGAGGCTATGACTTGGGTAAAGTTCAAGGAGCTCTTCATGGGAAAGTACTTCCCGACGCTTGCTAGGCTTGCAAAGGCCTGAGAGTTTTTAGACTTGAGACAAGGAACGATGTCGGTGATGGAATATGTGGCTAAGTTCATGGAACTAGCACATTTCGTCGACGATTATGTGGGCACAGATTTGGCCAAGGTGAGGAAGTTTGAGGATGACTTAAAGTTGTCCATCCGAGCCAAAATTGTGAGTCTTCTTCTACAAGACTTGGACTCGATGGTCACCACAGCTATGACCATTGAGAGGGAGGTAAAAGATGCACGGAACATCCGGGAAGTGGATGTGAAAGATAAGAAGAAGGAGGGTCAATCCTTTTCTTCTAGCTCGGGAAAGAGACATAAGACCTTTACTCCCCAGGGACCACAGAGGCAGGGCTGTGGTTATCAAGGCCAAGGCCAGAGCCAATCTTCTCAAGGCGGGAGACACTTTAGAGCTCCCAGCCAGGTAGGCTCACGGGCATGTTTTCATTGCGACCAGCCCGATCACATGAAACGGGATTGCCCTCAGAGGTAGGGATCCTAGGGTTACGGGTAATCTCTGTCCCAGACTTCGGTGGGGCAACCACAGACACAATACATTCCTCCCTACCCCACCATGGGCTAGGGGAACTAGTACTAGTTTCAGGGTACTATTCAGGCCCCTACTACTTCACGAGCGAGGACTCCGCAATCAGGCTAGATGGGCCAGGGCATGGGTTGAGGTCGAGGAAAGGGCTTACAAGTCAGGATTTTGGGAACCTAGGGATGTGTCTACGCCATGGTGCCTCAGACTGACCTGACAAATCAGTCGGTGATATAGGGTACATTTCTACTCTCTCACTTATGGGCTAGAGTATTATTTGATTCTGGTGCATCGCATTATTTTATTGTTGTATCTTGTGTGAAAGGCTTGGGCTTAGAGGTTGAGACCTTAGAAGAGTCGTTGCATGTGAGTTCTCCCCTAGGAACTTGGGTGAGAGTTGTTCAGATATGTCGGGGCTATGAGCTAGAGATCTCATGGATTCTACTCACCGTGGACCTTAGGGTCAAGGACATGTCAGAGTTTGATGTCATCCTCGGGATAGATTGGTTAGCAGCACATCGGGTCGTCATTGATTGTGATCGGAAGAGGGTCACTGCTTATACGCCTGATGGTGTTTGTTTTAAGTTCCAAGGGGAAAAGAGTGATGTTACCCCAAGCCGTGAATGATTCCCGATGGCACGGGTAGCTGATGGGTTGGCTAGCTAGCATTAAGCTAGAGGACAAGGTGAGACAAAAATTGGGTCTACCTCGGGTAGTTTGTGAATATAAAGATGTTTGTCCGAATGAACTACTAGAATTACATCCACATAGGGATGTAACCTTCACCATTGAGTTACATCCTGGTACATCGCCTATTTCTATGACTCCACATAGGATGACGCCAGCTGAGTTGTAAGAACTAAAGGTCCAATTACAAGACAGGGGCTTTATTAGGCCAAACACTTCACCTTGGGGGCGCTCCAGTAGTGTTTGCCAAGAAGAAGGACAAGACCTTTTGACTGTGTATAGATTATCGGTAGTTGAATTGGGTTACTATTGGTTGAGAAAATTCCTTGTTGTTTCCCAACCTCTAAACATCACCTTTTAGCATGTATAGTATATGGATGAAGGGGAGTGTCACTCTCCTTGGGATGATGTCAAAAGAAAGGGCAACGGAATGGTGGATGAATGAAATGTCAAATGTGTGTGTGTGTGAACAAAAATGCTCCCCAAGCGCAAGGAGACTTTCACGTATCGTGTTTTACTTGGTGGCATTCCAAGGTCGTTTCCACGGGGAAGGAAGTAAACCGAGGGGAAGGTGATTTTGGGAGAAAGAAAATTTAAAATCTTTGATTATTGGAAGTTGTTTTGATGCTAGTAAAATGAGAAACAAATGTTGGCAAATCCAAGAGGTCACTCCAATAGGAATACTGTCTCAAATCAAAACCCTTCTCCAATAGAGCATGAATAAACGATTGATTCATGGGAAGCTAGGGATAAGATTAGTGAGTATCTAAGCATAAACCGTGGCTAGGCCCACAGAATATCAAAGACTCACCAAGTTATCCACCCTCAACCCAGTCAAACAGAACCATTGAACTCTGAAAGAAGGGAGGAGAATGAATTGAAAATGGTATACCCAAGTGGAGGTTCCCCTTGGTTTTGCAAACTAAGAGATTTAGCTATTCATGCTTAAAATAAAGACAACAATATGATGAGAAGACATTATGAAGAAATAAAGACTAGAACTAAGCATAAACGAAATACATAAATATAACTTTTGGATAATCACCTCTAACTAAAGATTGGATGAGAAACTACTCACTCTTCATGGCTTTGTTAAAGCTAGAAAAGTGAGTGATGCTCATCCCTCCAAGTAGAGGAGTTACAAGGTAAAACACTTTACACAAGGAGCCGATTTTCGACAAAGAATGAGTGAATAATGTTCCACCCTTCACGGCTTTGGTAAAGCTCTAGAAAAGTGGAAGAGTTTCACTCTTCTAAGGGAAGAAGAAAGCTCAAGCAATGGAAGTAAAAGAAAGCAGTAACACAATAAAAGTAAGCAATACATAAAGTAAAAGAAAGCAATAAATTAAAAGGAAGCAATAATACAATAAAAGAAAGCAATACTTAAAGAAAACAATAAGCAATAAGGAAAGCAATAATACTTTTGTAGGGTTTTCCACTACCAAAAGATGAATGCTTTACAAGTCCTAAGGGGTGGTATTTATAGGCAACAAGGGAGGGTGAAAGTCTTGTTAGGTGGCTTTGAATTACATGAAAGTCTTGTTAGGTGGCCTTGAATTACATGAAAGTCTTGTTGGGTGGCCTTGAATTCTTTGAAAGTGTTGTTAGGTGGCCTTGAGTTACATGAAAGTCTTGTTTGGTGGCCCTAAATTCTTTGATCCCCATTTGTTTTGAGCTTTGATAATTAGCACCCCCAGTAGTTTGTAGCTTTAATACAATTGGCTCCGCAGTAGTTTGTAGTTTTGACGCACAAAACCCTGAAAAGAACAACAATTAATGCATTATCCTTTATTCACACACTAACCCTAATTTGATTTATTTTGACTAGTTTAAATTTATTCAACTAACATAATTTACCTATTAAATTATGCCCTAATTAGGGTTAATCACACCTTCCAACCTAAACATTACTAGTCCCTAGTAATAAATAACAACATAACAAAATAAAACCACTTTCATATATAACACGATTGGATTTAGCATATGCAACAAGCCGTTAAACCCCTAGGTGATTCCTAGTGGACGAGTTTTGTCTCGCGAAGGTTTCTAGTGAAGTTAACTATAAACTCCAATTAAAAATATGTGTATATGTAAGATTTCTTGTCAGAATGAGTTAGCAACAGGATCATTGAGACACACATCCCTTAATTTTGAATTGTTTCCCAAACACTTCTCTGTCATTGGTACGTACTCTATACAAAAATAAACACTTGTTACATTGGTATTTGGAATTCCCTATGTAGTAGCAATGATCATTCTAGTAGCAAGAATTGTTATATAACAAACATTCCACTTTATCACCTTCCATGGATAGCTTTGATTTCTCAAATCTCTCTTGGAATGCTCTCAGCAAAAAAAATTACTCCGATTATAATGACTTGTCTCTCAAAGGGCATGTGATCAGAGGATGGTCAGTTGAAGAATCACATGCACAGTTAGAAAGGGAGTGAAAGTCTTAAGAAAGTAGACTAATCATGTTCTTGGCATAATCTCATGGAAGAATATCAATGCAATTAAAGAAATACTATTTAACATACCCCAGTTTTCGGTCGACAACGCACACATGCATCAGACTTGAGATCAATTAGGACTTTGTATAGGTTGTAATGTGGCCAGAGGTCAGTGGCTAACAAAATGACACCAATGGTATTCAAAAGCTATCTCATTTTTAATGTAGTGTAGCACACCTCTTTCTTGCTTTTCGATCTTTTGCCTAGAAATGGTATTTCTTTCTTTCATTTTTCTCATTTTTCACTTTCTTGGCAATTCCCCATTTTTTTTTCTTTCTTTCTCGGTTGTTTCCACCGATTCTTCATTGAATAGTAGCCACAATCTTCTTTTCTATTTTTCTTGCCTTTCTATATCATACCGACTTATAAGAGGGTGCAAAAAATTTGGATAGCAAGGTATGTTAAGTGTATTTTCTTGTGGCTCGGTTATCATATGACTTTTTTCGCAAAAAGAAATCATTCATTGAAGGCTCAAACATGGCTAACTGGGGATATAATTTTGTAGAAGCAATGGCTAAGGCTCAAAATCAACTCAAAGATGGCCTAAAATCCTTTCTCAAGTATGTGCCTGTGTATGTGTCGCATGCAAAGGTTCCTTGTGGGATATGTCAATAGATTACTTTAGTTGCATTTAATCAAAGCAAGTTTAATGAGATTATTCAACAATTGAAAGTGAAAGAGCTTCTTTTTTTTTTTTTTTTTTTGTTTTGTTTCAGTCAAATAAAAATCAAAGTTATTTACATACATATTTATCTATGAAAATTGAAAAAAAGACTAAATGCACACGTTGAACTTGGAAAACTATGGCGTCTCAGGATAAGTCCCTACCCACGCTACAGGTTGGCATTTTAGGACAATCCTTACTCGGCCCACATCTTTATTTCAACAAAAAGACTTTGTACATAAACAAATATTTACACAAAAAAAAAAAAATTCGGACCATTAACCTTCATCCCCAAAACACATTTTTTCACAGCTTTGTCATTATTAGTTAAAATTTAATCCGAGTCATCGCTTGTGTCTATGTCATTATTAGTGACCCTTCCCACTTCTTGTCGCACATAACGTGTAAGTCCCGGACTGGTATAAGATGGCGTGTCATGAAAATCCTTACTCTGCCCATACACTATCCAGTTTAATCGATCAGTTGCACGACGTGAAATTGGTTCAGAACACTGATTGTATTTTTTCATGTGAAAACACTTGCCACATTGTTTACAAGCACCCAGCCGTTTGGCATGACGACGTTTAGCAAAAGTACTTCTGCCACACAATGGCTTTGCTTGTGCTTATCGGATTTCAATATTTCTGACTACTCTTGCTTTTCTCACGATCACAACGTGCACATCAGATGGAAATGTGCGCAAGACTCCCAAACTAAACCAAAAAATTTTAACATCCATGCTTTCTATGGTTTAAGACTCATTATCTGGTTCTTTAACGTCTGCCAGTCACAAAGGCGATTGAAACTGCATTTGATGTGGTCATGAAATATAAGCAAAAAATGCTCTAAAAATACGCAATCCAGAACATTTTTTTTAAAAATACGAAACTATAACAAACTGGAATCGTAGATCACACCCCCCAACCTAAACCAAACATTGATCCCAATGTTTTAAATTTACCAGTGTGTGGAGTTTGGAGATCAAGTTGTAGGGTAGTGATCTGTTCAACTATCGAAACCTACAAAGAAAATACACAAATTAATCTTCTCTACACAGATCTTGGTTTTTGCTAGGACGAAAACCCTTGATTTTAAATGCGGACAGAAAAAGAAGAGCCATGTACAAATAGAGTAAACAAATGTCGATCATGAGACAAACGACTGGGTCTTCGGGGAATATAGTCATGAGATTGTTGGGAGTTGGGTCGTGTTATAGAGAATAGCACAACAGAAATAAGAAGAAGAAGAAGATGAAGAAAGAGGGAAAGGCGGTGGGTGTAGAGATCTGTTTAGCTGCCGAAACCAACAAACAAAACACAACAATTAATCAACTCGAGGGAGATTTGGGTTAGGTTGGAAACCCCACACCCTAAGTGAGAGCAGAAAAAGAGCACCCATGAACAAATACAAACATATAAGGCAAATTATTAAACAAAGGACTGGGTCATCAGCGTATATGGTCATGGATTTGTAGGGGGTGGGTTGTTTTTACAGAGAATAGAGAGAACGACAAAGAAGAAGAAGAAAGAAAAAGAAGAAGAGAAGAAAAAGGGAAGAAGAAGGGGAGCCCAATCACCGGTGGATGGGAGAAAAAAGAAAAAAATTTGAAAGCCTTATAAAGGCGTCCTATTTTTTTATTTTTATTTATTTTTTTATTTTTTTGAGTGTTAGCAGCTGCATATACGCGCAAAATATTCCCACTCGGTTTTTTTTGTTTTTTAAATTTCGTCGAGCGTGAGTGTCGACAGACTCATATCTGAGCGGAATATTCCCATAAACATTGGCGTAAGATGCAAATAGTGCAACTTCACCCTCAAACTTGATTCATGCATTGTCCTCAATGAAACAAAAAAAGTATGTTATTCAATGACGGACAGTAAAAAGATTAGTAGAGTTAGAGAACACCTCGCACTTGAGCTTTGATAAAAACACCAATATCTGCGACTAAGAAGAACAAAATTATACGACAAAAGAACATAATTAACATGGATTAAAAATAAAGTAAGTAAATAAAAGCCTGTACATTGAAAAGCAGAAAAAAAAAACTAATTATTCCTCCACAACTTCCAGGTATACTAGATCCATTAAATTCTCCTCCACCACTTGTTCTTAAAAGCCCTCAAAAAATGGCTTAAGTCTTTGGCCATTGACCTTGAATGTCTGGCCATTTTCGGGGTTTTGGACATCGACAGCTCTGTTGGGGTAGGCCACCTTGACAAGATAGGGGCCATCCCAACGGGATCGGAGTTTGCCTTGACAAATGGAGAGGTGATAATTGTACAAGAGTAATTTTTGCCCGGGCTCAAATGATTTTTTCACGATGGAGTTATCATGAAAGATTTTGGCCCTTTCTTTTGAGATTTTCGAGCTCTCGTACGCATCTCGTCGAATCTCTTCCAACTCATTCAGCTCTAACTTCCTACGATCACAGGCTATTCTCAAATTAAAATTTAAAGTCTTAATGGCCCAATAGGCCTTGTGTTCCATTTCAATTGGTAGGTGTCAAGCCTTTCCATAGACAAGTCGGTAGGGAGACAAGCCAAAAATAGTTTTAAAGGCAGTGCGGTATGCCAAGAGGGCATCGGTCAATTTATCGGACAAATCCTTCCTGTTTGGGTTAACCATTTTTTCTAGAATATTCTTGATCTCCCTATTGGCTAGCTCGGCTTGGCCATTTGTTTGTGGGTGATAGGCAGTGGATACTTTGTGAGTGACGTCACATTTGAACATCAGAGATGCAAATGACCTATTACAGAAATGTGATCCACCATCACTTATTATTGAACGAGGCATCCCAAACCTCAAAAATATGTTCTCCTTGAGAAACTTGACTACGACCCAGTGGTCATTAGTCTTGATTGGGATAACCTCCACCTATTTGGACACATAGTCCACTGCTAGGAGGATGTACAAATAACCAAAAGACATAGGGAAGGGACCCATGAAGTCGATGCCCCAACAATCGAATATTTCTATGACAAGTATTGGTGAAAGGGGCATCATGTTTCTTTGGGTCACATTACCCAACCATTGACATTTGTCGCATCCCTTACAAAAAAAAGACAATCTCTGATAAGAAAGGGCCAGTAAAAACTTGATTGAAGAATTTTGGCCGAAGTCTTTTTCCCTGAGAAATGTCCACCGCAAGCTTGTGAATGGCAAAATGCAAGGACGTCTTGCTATTCATTTTTAGGTACACATCCCCTCATGATTTGTTCAGGGCAATACTTGAACAAATACAGGTTGTCAAAGTAGAAGTACTTCACATCCGCCATAAATCGTCTTCGATCTTCTGGGCTCCATTGCGGTGGTATCTGTCCTGTTGCAAGATAGTTACATATATTAGCATACCAAGGACATACATAATGAATTGAAAGCAAATGCTCGTCAAGGAAAAAGTCAGGGATAGGAATGTGCTCATCGGCCTCTTGCACCACAAGCTGGGATAAATGATCCGCCACCACATTCTCAACTTCTTTCTTGTCTTTGATTGTTAAGTCGAATTCTTGTAGGAGGAGTATCCACCTAATGAGTCTCGGTTTTGCATCCTCCTTAGACAACAAATACTTTAAAGCAAAGTGATCAGTAAAGACAACAATAGGCGAACCAATGATGTAAGAACGAAATTTATCTAAGCCAAACACTATTGATAGGAATTCTTTCTCGGTGGTAGTGTAATTCATCTGAGCTCATTAGGTGTTTTGCTAGCATAGTGTATCACATATGGTCTATTTTCCTCCCACTGACCGAGCACTGGGCCAACCGCGTAATCACTCACGTCGCACATGAGCTCAAAAGGTAGATCCCAATTGGGTGGTCGCATGATCGAAGGTGTGACTAGCATGCTTTTAAGTTTTTTAAAGGATGCCTCACAATCATCCGACCACTCAAATGGGACCTCCTTAGATAGCAGGTTGGTCAAGGGTCGAGTCGATGCATTGAAATTCTTTATGAATCGATGATTAAAACCTGTATGGCCCAAAATGACCGGATGCCTTTGATAACTCTTGGCGTGGGGAGGTTGGAGATGGCCTCCACCTTGTATTTATCGACTTCAATACCCCTTGCCGAAACTATATGGCCAAGCACAATTCCTTCCGTCACCATAAAGTGACACTTTTCCCAATTCATGACTAGATTCTTCTCCTCACATCTTGTTAGAACTTTCTCCAAGTTTGCCAAACATCGCTTGAATGAATCCCCAAACACCGAAAAGTCATCCATAAAAGACCTCCACTATCTTTTCCACCATGTCACTGAAAATTCACATCATACAACATTGAAAAGTCCCTAGAGCATTGCACAGTCCAAATGGCATGTGACGGTAAGCAAAGGTTCCATAGGAACACGTGAAAGTGGTCTTCTCTTGATCCACCAAAGCAATCTCAATCTGATTGTAGCTGAAGTCTCCATCTAAAAAATAGTAGAATAGATGCCCCGCTACTCATTCTAGAACTTAATCGAGAAATGGCAATGGAAAGTGGTCTTTTCTTGTGCAAGCGTTCAGCTTTCGGACCATCCAGTGATTACTCTTGTAGGTATAAGCTCATTCTCATCATTCTCAACCACCGTAACTCCGAATTTCTTAGGTACTACTTGCGTGGGGCTAACTCACTTACAATCGGCAATTGAAAAAATGATCCCCACATCAAGTAGTTTCAGAACCTCATCCTTGACCACCTCCTTCATGATGGGATTCAACCGTCTTTGTGGTTGTCGGAAAGGTTTGGAATCCTCCTCAAGATATATGCTGTGGGTGCAAATGAGATGGCTTATCCCTTTGATATCTGCAATGGTCCACCCAATTGCTCCTTTATGTTTTTCAATACCTCCAAGAATTCTTTTTTTTGTTCCATATTCAATGTAGAGCTAATGACCACCGAAAATGTTTCACCTTCCCCAAGATAGGCATACTTCAAATGGGAGGGCAAGGGCTTCAACTCTAAGTTGGGCCTTTTTTCATCCGACAAATTTTTTTTCTCTCAATGGGGTAACTCTTCGAATGTAGGGATCCACCTTTCCATCCCTTTCAAATGTTCTACCTCCTCTTGCTCATCATAATTCTCAAGATCCACAATTCCATCTTCCTTGAATTTCAATATCCCCTCTAGCTCCAAGTGCTCCTCAACCAAAGTGTCGATTCTATTGACCTCACTTACTTCCTCATCATTACCCGATTGCTTTGCCAAGTTAAGACAACAATATGATGAGAAGACATTATGAATAAATAAATACTAGAGCTAAGCATAAACGAAATGCATAAATATAACTCTCGGATAACCACCTCTTACTAAAGATTGGATGAGAAATTACTCATTCTTCATGACTTTGTTAAAGCTAGAAAAGTGAGTGATGCTCATCCCTCAAAGTAGAGGAGTTACAAGGTAAAACACTTCACACAAGGAGCCGATCTTCGACAAAGAATGAGTGAATCATGTTCCACCCTTCACGGCTTTGGTAAAGCTCAAGAAAAGTGGAAGAGTTTCACTCCTCTAAGGGAAGAAGGAAGCTCAAGCAAGGAAAATAAAAGAAAGCAATACTTAAAGTAAAAGAAAGCAATAAATTAAAAGAAAACAATAATACAATACTTAAATAAAACAATAAGCCATAAGGAAAGCAATAATACTTTTGGAGGGTTTTTCACTATCAAAAGATGAATGCTTTACAAGTCCTAAGCGGTGGTATTTATAGGCAACAAGGGAGGGTGAAAGTTTTGTTAGGTGGCTTTGAATCTTGTTTGGTGGCCTTGAAAAGTCTTGTTTGGTGGCATGAAAGTCTTGTTAGGTGGCCTTGAATCTTGTTAGGTGGCATGAAAGTCTTGTTAGGTGGCCTTGAATTCTTTGATCCCCCTTTGTTTTGAGCTTTGATAATTGGCATCCCAGTAGTTTGTAGCTTTAATATAATTGACTCCCTAGTAGTTTGTAGCTTTGACGTACAAAACCCTGAAAAAAACAACAATTAATGCATTATCCTTTATTTACACACTAACTCTAATTTGATTTATTTTGACTAGTTTACTTTATTCAACTAACACAATTTACCTATTAAATTATGTCTTAATTAGGGTTAATCACACCCCCCATCCTAAACATTACTAGTCCCTAGTAATAAATAACAACATAACAAAATAAAATCACTTTCGTAGATAACACGATTGCATTTAGCCTATGCAACAGGCCGTTAAACCCCTAGGTGATCCCTAGTGGACGAGTTTTGTCTCGTGAAGGTTTCCAGTGAAGCTACCTGCAAACTCCAATTAAAAGATGTATATATATAAGATTAGAATGAGTTAGCAATAGAATCGTTGAGACACACATCCCTTAATTTTGAATTGTTTCCCGAACACTTCTCTGTCATTGGTACGTACTCTATACAAAAATAAACACTTGTTACATTGGTATTCGAAATTCCATGTGTAGTAGAAATGATCATTCTAGTAGCAAGAATTGTTATATAACAAATATTCCACTTTATCACCTTCCATGGATAGCTTTGCTGTCTCAAACCTCTCTTACAATGCTCTCAGCAAAAAATTCACTCTGATTATAGTGACTTGTCTCTCAAAGGGCATGTGATCAGAAGATGGTCAATCGAAGAATCACATGCACAGTTAGAAAGGAGTGAAAGTCTTAAGAAAGTAGACTAATCATGTTCTTGGCATAATCTCATGGAAGAATATCAATGCAATTAAAGAAATACTATTTAACATACCCCAATTTTCGGTCGACAACACACACATGCATTAGACTTGAGATCAATTAGGACTTTGTATAGGTTGTAATGTGGCCAGAGGTCAGTGGCTAATGAAATGACGTCAATGGTATTCAGAAGCTATCTCATTTTTAATGTAGTGTAGCACACCTCTTTCTTACTTTTGGATCTTTTGCTTAGAAATGGTATTTCTTTCTTTCATTTTTTCTCATTTTTCTCTTTCTTGGAAATTCCCTTCTTTTTTTTTTTACCAATTCTTCGTTGAACATTAGCCACCATCTTCTTTTTTGTTTTTCTTGCCTTTCTATGTCATACCAATTTATAAGAGGGTGCAAAAAATTGATAGCAAGGTATGTTAAGTGTATTTTCTTGTGGCTCGGATATCATATGGGTTTTTTCGAAAAGAAATCCTCATTCATTGAGGGCTTAAACATGGCTAACTAGGGATATAATTTCATAGAAGCAATGGCTAAGGCTCAAAATCAACTCAAAGATGACCTAAAATCCTTTCTCAAGTATGTGCCTATGTATGTGTCGCATGCAAAGGTTCCCTATGGGATATGTCAATAGATTACTTTAGTTGCATTTAATCAAAGCAAATTTAATGAGATTATTCAACAATTGAAAGTGAAAGAGCTTACTTGAGTAAATGTTGATTGTCTCTCAGAAAGCATCGTAAGGCTCAAAACTTACCATGATATTCTTCGTTATCTCCACTGGTTATGTCAGGTTTCCAAAGAATGTCAGTTATATTATAATTATATTTTCGAGTCTGGTCATTCTGTACCTTAAGATTAACAAATACCAATGTACATTTGACATTTAAGCATACAGAAAATACCATTTATCAAGGAAATGTGGCTTTTTTTTTCACTCGAATAAAAATCAAAGTTATTTACATACACATTTATCTATGAAAATTGAAAAAAACACTAAATGCACACATTGAACTTCAAAAACTATAGCGTCTCAGGATAAGTCCCTACCTACGCTATAGGTTGGCATTTTAGGACAATTCTTACTCGGCCCACATCTTTATTTCAACAAAAAGACTTTGTACATAAACAAATATTTACACAAAAAAAAATTCGGACCATTAACCTTCATCCCCAAAACACATTTTTCCACAACTTTGTCATTATTAGTCAAAATTTAATCCGAGTCATCGCTTGTGTCTATGTCATTATTAGTGACCCTTCCCACTTCTTGTCGCACATAACGTGTGCATCCTGGACTGGTATAAGATGGCATGTCAGGAAAATCCTTACTCTGCCCATACACTATCCAGTTTAATCGGTTAAATGCATGACCTGAAATTGGTTCAGAACACTGATTGTATTTTTTCATGTGAAAACACTTGCCACATTGTTTACAAGCACCCAACCGTTTGGCACGACGACGTTTAGCAAAAGTACTTCTGCCACACAATGGTTTTACTTTTGCTTCTCGAATTTTAATTTTTCTGACTACTCTTACTTTTCTCAGGATCACAGCATGCACATTAGATGGAAATGTGCGCAAGACTCCCAAACTAAACCAAAAATTTTTAACGTCCATGCTTTCTATGCTTTAAGATTCACTATCTGGTTCTTTAACGTCTGCCAGTCACAAAGACGATTGAAGCTGCATTTGATGTGATCATGAAATATAAGTAAAAATGCTGTAAAAATACGCAATCCAGAATAATTTGTTTTTTTTAAATACGAAACTATAACAAACTGGAATCGTAGATCACACCCCCAACATAAACCGAACATTGTCACCAATGTTTCGAATTTACCAGTGTGTAGAGTTTGGAGATCAAGTTGTAGGTAGAGATCTATTCAACTGTTGAAACCTACAAAGAAAATACACAAATTAATCTTCTCTACACAGATTTGGGTTTTCGCTAGGACGAAAACCCTTGATTTTAAATGCAGATAGAAGAAAAAGAGCCATGTACAAATAGAGTAAACAAATGCCGAGCATGAGACAAACGACTAGGTCTTTTGGGAATATGGTTATGGGATTGTTGGGAGTTGGGTCGTGTTATAGAGAATAGCACAACAAAAATAAGAAGAAGAAGAAGACGAAGAAAGAGGGAAAGGCGGTGGGTGTAGAGATCTGTTTAGCTGCCGAAACCAACAAACAAAACACAACAATTAACCAACTTGAGGGAGATTTCGGTTAGGCTGGAAACCTCTCACCTAAGTGTGAGCAGAAAAAGAGCACCCATGAACAAATACAAACATATAAGGCAAATTATTAAACAAAGGACTGGGTCGTCGGCGTATATGGTCATGGATTTGTAGGGGTGGGTTGTTTTTATAGGGAACAGAGAGAACGACGAAGAATAAGAAGAAGAAGAAAAGAGGAAGAAAGAAGAAAAAAGAAGGGAAGAAGAAGGGGAGACCAATCACCGGTGGATGGGAGAAAATTACTTTTTTGAAAACCTTATAAAGGCATCCCATTTTTTTTAAAATTTGTTTGAGTGTTGGTAGCTGCATATCCGCGCGGAATATTCCCTTTTTTGCTATTTTTTTTTAGTGTCGGCAGATGCAAATATTCCGATAAACATTGGTGTAAGATGCAAATAGTGCAACCTCACCCCCCCCAACTTGATTCATGCATTGTCCTCAATGAAAAAAAAAATATGATATTCAATGACGGACCGTAAAAAGATTAGTAGGGTTAGAGAACACCTCACACTTGAGCTTTGACAAAAACACCAATATTTGCAACTAAGAAGAACAAAACTATAAGACAAAAGAACATAATTAACAAGGAATAAAAATAAAGTAAGTAAATAAAAGCCTGTACATTGAAAAGCAGAAAAAAAATAATTATTGCTCCACAACTTCCGGGTATACCGGATCCATCAAATTCTCCTCCACCACTTGTTCTTCAAAGCCCCCAAAAAATGGGTTAAGTCTTTTGCCATTGACTTTGAATGTCTGGCTATTTTCGGGGTTTTGGAAATCCACCGCTCCGTTGGGGTAGGCCACCTTGACAAAATAGGGGCTATCCCAATGGGATCGGAATTTGCCTTGGAAAATGGAGAGGCGAGAATTGTATAAGAGTACTTTTTGCCCAGGCTCAAATGATTTTCTCACGATGGAGTTATCATGAAAGATTTTGGCCCTTTCTTTTGAGATTTTGGAGTTTTCATACGCATCTCATCGAATCTCTTCCAACTCATTCAACTCTAACTTCCTCAAATTAAAATTTAAAGTCTTAATGGCCCAATAGGCCTTGTGTTCCATTTCGACTGGCAGGTGGCAAGCCTTTCCATAGACAAGCTGGTAGGGAGACATGCCCAAAATAGTTTTAAAGGCAGTGTGGTATGCCCAACGGGCATCGGTCAATCTATCGGACCAATCCTTCCTGTTTGGGTTAACCATTTTTTCTAGAATGTTCTTGATCTCCCTATTGGCTAGCTCGGCTTGGCCATTTGTTTGTGGGTGATAGGAAGTGGATACTTTGTGAGTGATGCCATATTTGAACATTAGAGATGCAAATGGCCTATTACAGAAATGTGATCCACCATCACTTATTATTGAACGAGGCATCCCAAACCTCGGAAAGATGTTCTCCTTGAGAAACTTGACTATGACCCAGTGGTCATTAGTCTTGGTCGGGATAGCCTCCACCCATTTGGACACATAGTCCACTGCCAGGAGGATGTACAAATAACCAAATGAGATAGGGAAAGGACCCATGAAGTCGATGCCCGAACAGTCGAATATTTCTATAACAAGTATTGGTGAAAGGGGCATCATGTTTCTTTGGGTCACACTACCCAACCGTTGTCATTTGTCACATCCCTTACAAAACAAAACACAATCTTTGATAAGAGAGGGCCAGTAAAAACCTGATTGAAGAATTTTGGCCGTAGTCTTTTTCGCTAAGAAATGTCCACCGCAAGCTTGTGAATGGCAAAATGCAAGGACGTCCCACAATTCATTTTCAGGTACGCATCTCCTCATGATTTGGTCGGGGCAGTACTTGAACAAATACGGGTTGACAAAGTATAAGTACTTCACATCTGCCATAAATCGTCTTCGATCTGCTGGGCTCCATTGCGGTGGTATCTATCCTATTGCAAGATAGTTACATCTATCAGCATACCAAGGACAAACAGAATGAATTGATAGCAAATGCTCATTAGGGAAAAAGTCAAGGATAGGAATGTGCTCATCGGCCTCTTGCACCATAAGCCGGGATAAATGATCCGCCACCACATTCTCAACTCCTTTCTTGTCCTTGATCGTCAAGTTGAATTCTTGTAGAAGGAGTATCCACCTAATGAGTCTCGATTTTGCATCCTGCTTAGACAACAAATACTTTAAAACAGAGTGATCAGTAAAGACAACAATAGGCGAACCAATGATGTAAGCATGAAATTTATCAAGGCAAAAACTACTGCTAGCAATTCTTTCTCGGTGGTAGTGTAATTCACCTGAGCCTTATTAAGTGTTTTGCTAGCATAGTGTATCACATATGGTCTATTTTTCTCCCTCTGACCGAGCACTGCACCGACCGCGTAATCACTCACGTCGCACATAAGCTCAAAAGGTAGATCCCAATTGGGTGGTCGCATGATCGGAGGTGTGACTAGCATGCTTTTAAGTTTTTTAAAGGATGCCTTACAATCATCCGACCACTCAAATGGGGCCTCTTTAGACAGCAGGTTGGTCAAGGGTCAGGCCAATGCACTGAAATTCTTTATGAATCGACGATAGAAACCTGCATGGCCCAAAAACGATCGGATGCCTTTGATGGCTCTTGGCGTGGGGAGGTTGGCGATGGAGTCCACCTTGGATTTATCTACTTCAATACCCCTTGCCGAAACTATATGGCCAAGCACAATTCCTTCCATCACCATAAAGTGACACTTTTCCCAATTCAAGACTAGATTCTTCTCCTCACATCTTGTTAGAACTTTCTCCAAGTTTGCCAAACATCCCTCGAATGAATCCCCAAACACCGAAAAATCATCCACTATCTTTTCCACCATGTCACTGAAAATTCCCATCATACAGCGTTGAAAAGTCCTCGGAGCATTGTACAGTCCAAATGGCATGCGACGATAGGCAAAGGTACCATAGGGGCACGTGAAAGTGGTCTTCTCTTGATCCTCTAAAGCAATCTCAATCTGATTGTAGCCGGAGTATCCATCTAAAAAATAGTAGAATAGATGCCCCGCTACTCGTTCTAGAACTTGATGGAGGAATGGCAATAGGAAGTGGTCTTTTCTTGTGCAAGCATTCAGCTTTTGGTAATCAATGCACACCCTCCATTTGGTGATTACTCTTATAGGTATAAGCTCATTCTCATCATTCTCAACCACCATAACTCCAGATTTCTTAAGTACTACTTGCGTGGGGCTAACCTACTTACTATCGGCAATTGGAAAAATGATCCTCACATCAAGTAGTTTCAGAACCTCATCCCTCACCACCACCTTCATGATAGGATTCAACCGCCTTTGTGGTTGTCGGGACGGTTTGGAATCCTCCTCAAGATATATGCGGTGGGTGCAAATGAGAGGGCTTATCCCCTTGATATCTGCAATGGTCCACCCAATTGCTCCTTCATGTTTTCTCAATACCTTCAAGAGTTCTTTTTCTTGTTTCATGTTCAATGTAGAGCTAATGACCACTGGAAATGTTTCACCTTCCCCAAGATAGGCGTACTTCAAATGGGTGGGCAAGGGCTTCAACTCCAAGTTGGGCTTTTGTTCATCCGACAAAAAAAATTTATTTTCTCGATGGGGTAACTCTTCGAATGTAGGGATCCACCTTTCCATCCCTTTCAAATCTTTTACCTCCTCTTGCTCATCATAATTCTCAAGATCCACAATTCCTTCTTCCTTGAATTTCAATATCCCCTCCAGCTCCAAGTGCTCCTCAACCAAAGTGTCGATTCTATTGACCTCACTTACTTCCTCATCATCACCCGGTTGCTTTGCCAAGTTGAATACATTGTGCTCCATTGTCATATTCCCAAATGCCAACTTCATTAGACCGTTCCTGCAGTTTATCACGGCATTAGATGTAGCAAGGAAGGGTCTTCCATGTATTACAGGAATTTGGGAGCTAAGGTTTGCAGCAGGGTGTGTATCAAGCACAATGAAATCGACAGGGAAGTAAAATTTATCAATTTGACCTAAGACATCTTCAACTACTCGCCTTGGTGTACGGATACTATGATCCACCAATTGAAGCGTGATTGAGGTGGGCTTCAACTCCTCAAGCTGCAGCTGTTGGTGCACCGAGTAGGGAAGAAGATTCACACTTGCCCCCAAATCGAGGAGTGCTTTCTCCACTCGACAATTTCCAATGGTGATGGCTATGATTGGATAACCAGGGTCTATGAATTTGGGAGGAGTGTTGGTCCTCAATATTGAGCTCACTTGCTCGGTGAGGAATGCTTTCTTGTGGACATTCAGTTTCCTCTTCACCGTGCATAAGTCCTTCAAAATCTTAGCACATGATGAAATTTGCTTGATGGTGTCAAAGAGTGGAATGTTAATCTTCACTTGCTTAAACATTTTCAAAATATCAGCATAATTAGCCACTTTGACAGGTGGCTTCAAAAGACTTGGAAAAGGGGCAGACATGGGAGGAATAAACACACAATCATCAATTAATTTTTCTTTCTCAACAATCTCTCTTTCTTTCTCTTCACTCACCTCACTCTTGTCGGTGTTACCCAAGAGATCTTTTTCTTTTGGCAATGTGGTCTTGGGTGAGACCGTTGGCAAAATGATTTTTTCAATTTCTTTGCCACTGCGGAGGGTGGTGACAGCTTTGAGTTGCTCGCAACTCTCTCTCGAAGGTTCTGATGACTCAATAAGGTGTTGAACCCCAGGGTTCTCTTGTGGTTGAGCGGAGAACTTCCCCTTTTCTTGTTGAGATGCCCCTATGGAGTTTGTCAACTTTGTGAGTTGGGCTCGTACATCATTGATGGCTGTGGTATTTTGGTTATTGATGCCGATATGACTTTGAATGAAGGAATGAACCATATCCTCTAAATTCCTTTTGTGAGGAGGTTGGTATGTGGATGGATTGGACGGTCCTTGAGAAAAACTTTGTGGAGGTGGATTTGGTGAAAAATTTTGTGGTGGTGGGTTTGACGAATACCCTTGTGGATTGGTCCGGGGGTATTGAGAGCTAGATGCTTGCCCTTGGCCATGGTATTGGTTTTGCTTGGGAGACATGAGAGATGCATATGCACTTGAACCATGGGGAATGTGATTTTCATTTCTCCAACTAAAATTTGGATGATTACTCCAACCTAGGTTGTAAGTATTTAAATTCGGAGAAAATGATTGCCTCGTTTGGTTGAAGGCATGGACTTGTTCGTGGTACGCTTCTTTAAGGGTCAGAATGTTTAGGCAATCCAATAGGGAATGCTCCATACATTCACAAATTGAACAACCCTCCTCAGTTCGTGACACATTAGACACCTCGTGTCTCTTATCAACTTCAAGACTCTCAACTTTTCTTGATAACTTAGCAATTTTGGAAATAAGTCTTCCCAGTCTTTTAAATCATAAATTCCTCCCCCTTGAGTTTGGCATTAGTGGGATCTGTAATGTCCCATGATTGTGCATTTTGTGCCAATGTATCAAAGTAATCTAAGGCCTCATCTGGGTCTTTGTTTAAAAACTCCCCATTACACATCATATCAATGAACTGTTGATGGCTCGGTGTGATTCCTTCATAAAAGAAACTCACTAATTGCCATGGTTCAAGGCCATGATGTGGAAGGGATTGTAGCAATTCCTTGTACCTCTCCCAACATTGATAGAATTGATCATTAGGTTTTTCCAAAGAGTTTTGAATTTGCCTTTTTAGGGTGGTGGTTTTATGCACCGAAAAGAATTTGTTCAAAAACTCAGAAATCATTTGGCTCCACGATGTGATGGTTTGAGGCCTTAAGGAAATAAGCCACGTTATTGCCTTGTCTTTCAGGAAAAAGGGAAACAATTTCATTCTAGCTATCTCTTCCATCCCATGATTGGGAAGGAAGGTTGCAACTATTTCCTCGAAATCCCTTACATGTGAATAGGGGCTCTGAGTTTCAAGTCCGTTGAACATGGAAATTATTTGCAACATCCCTGGCTTAACTATGAAAAGATGAGCTTGGACCGGAAGGAGGATGCATGATGGTGTGGTGCTTCGTGTTGGTTATAGGAAATCCCTCATTGACCTCACCGGGGGATCCATTTGAAAATTATTTCCCTCATTCACGGGAGGGGGAAATTCATTCTCGGATTTGGTATTTGGGGTTCTTGTGGTCCCCCAACCCTTTGGACATTTGGATTTGCACCTATATTGTCAAAATTGTCACCCGCATCCTCGGGTTGTTCTTGGTTAATATTTATGGTAGGGGCCAAGTTTTGTCTAACAAGTCAGTTTCGGTCGTTCCGCCTCCACATAAAACAAAATATATACAAACAAAATTATACACAAACAAGATTATGTACACCGAAAAAATGTACCTCCGCCCATGATGAAGATCATGGGACTTACCTCCGTTGTCCGAAAATCACCTTCTTGGTTTGACACTTGTCTTCCCCGGCAACGGTGCCAAAAATGCTTAACAGAGTTCCTTGTTGTTTCCTAACCTATAAACATCCCCTTTTAACATGTATAGTATATGAATGAAGGGGAGTGTCACTCTCCTAGGGATGATGTCAAAAGAAAGGGCAATGGAATGGTGGATGAATAAGATTTCAAATGTGAGTATGTGTGAACAAAAGTGCTCCCCAAGCGCAAGGAGACTTTTGCGGATCGTGTTTTACTTGGTGGTATTCCAAGGTCGTTTCCACGAGGAAGGAAGTAAACTGAGGGGAAGGTGATTTTGGGAGAAAGAAAGTGTAAAATCTTTGATTGTTGGAAGTTGTTTGGTGAAGTTGTTTTGATGCTAATGAAATGAGAAACAAATGTTGGCAAATCCAAGAGGTCACTCCAATAGGAATACCATCTCAACTTGAAACCCTCCCCAATAGAGCATGAATGAACGATTGATTCGTGGGAAGCTAGGGGTAAGATTGTTAAGTATCTAACCATAAACCGTGACTAGGCCTATGGAATATCAAAGACTCACCAAGTTATCCACCCTTAACCCAATCAAATCGAACCATTGAACTCTGAAAGAGGGAAGGAGAATGAGTTGAAATGGTATACCCAAGTGGAGGTTCCTCTTGGTTTTGCCAACTAAGAGATTTAGCTATTCATGCTTAAAATAAAGACAACAATATGATGAGAAGACATTATGAATAAATAAAGACTAGAGCTAAGCATAAACGAAATACATAAATATAACTTTTGGATAATCACCTCTTACTAAATACTGGATGAGAAACTACTCACTCTTCATGGTTTTGTTAAAGCTAGAAAAGTGAGTGACGCTCATCCCTCCAAGTAGAGGAGTTACAAGGTAAAACACTTCACACAAGGACCCGATGTTCGACAAAGAATGAGTGAATCACGTTCCACCCTTCACGGCTTTGGTAAAGCTTAAGAAAAGTGGAAGAGTTTCACTCCTCTAAGGGAAGAAGGAAGCTCAAGCAATGGAAATAAAAGAAAGCAATAACACAATAAAAGAAAGCAATACTTAAAGTAAAAGAAATCAATAATTAAAAGAAAGCAATAATACAATAAAAGAAAACAATAATTAAAGAAAGCAATAAGCAATAAAGAAAACAATAATACTTTTGGAGGGTTTTCCACTACCAAAAGATGAATGTTTTACAAGTCCTAAGGGGAGGTATTTATAGGCAACAAGGGAGGGTGAAAGTCTTGTTAGGTGTCTTTGAATCTTGTTAGGTGACCTTGAAAAGTTTTGTTTGGTGGCATGAAAGTCTTGTTAGGTGGCCTTGAATCTTGTTAGGTGACATGAAAGTCTTGTTAGGTGCCCTTGAATTCTTTGATCTCCATTTGTTTTGAGCTTTGATAATTGGCACCCCAGTAGTTTGTAGCTTTAATGCAATTGGCTCCCTAGTAGTTTGTAGCTTTGATAAACAAAACCTTGAAAAGAACAACAATTAATGCATTATCCTTTATTCACACACTAACTCTAATTTAATTTATTTTGACTAGTTTACTTTATTCAACTAACACAATTTACCTATTAAATTATGCCTTAATTAGGGTTAATCAGTAGACCCTATGGTGGCTGACCATTTGTTCCGACAAGTTAATAAGGTATTGAGGGCTATGGAGATCACCTCCGATGCCGCCAAGATAACCCTAGCAATAGTTCAGATGGAGGGAGAATCCTAATTGTGGTGGGATTGGGTGAAGGACTCCAAGAACTTGGAGGCTATGACTTAGGTAGAGTTCAAGGAGCTCTTCTTGGGAAAGTACTTCCTGGCAGCCGTAAGACATGCAAAGACCCGGGAGTTTTTAGACTTGAGACAAGAAATGATGTCCGTGATAGAATACGTGGCTAAGTTCACAGAATTAGCACGTTTCACCGATGATTATGTGGCAACAGATATAGCCAAGGTGAGGAAGTTTAAGGATGGACTGAAGTTATCCACTTGAGGTAAACTTGTGGGTCTTCCTCTGCAACACTTGGACTCGATGGTCACCATAGCTATAGCTATTGAGAGAGAGGTAGAAGATGCATGAAACATCTGGGAAGCGGGTGTTAAAGATAAGAAGAAGGAGGGCCAATCCTCTTATTCTAGCTCGGGAAAGAAGCAGAGGACTTCTACTCCTTATGGATTCCAAGGACAGGGCCGTGGCTATCAAGGCCAAGACCAAGGTCAACCCTCCTAAGGTGGGAGAAATCAAAGACCATCCTATCAGGCAGACTAAATGACTTGCTATCATTGCAATTAACTAGGGCATACGAGGCGGGATTGTCCTCAGCAGCAAAGATCCCAAAGCTATGGGACATCTCAGTCCCAGACTTCGGTGGGAAAACCACAGACTAAATACATTCCTTCCTACCCCACCATGGGCTAGGGGAGCCAGTATCAGTTCCAGGGCATTGCACAAGGATATATTACTTCACAAGCGGGGACTCTGCAATCAGGCCAGATGGGCCAAGGCATAGGTCGAGGTCGAGGTCAAGGCCAGGACTTACAAGCTGGTACTTCGGGAACCTAGGAGCGTGTCTACGCCATGGTGCCATAGACTGAACTGGTAGATCCATCAGTGATACAGGGTACATTCCTACTCTCTCGCTTATGGGCGAGTGTTATTTGATTCTGGTGTATGCCATTCATTTATTGCTGCATCATGTGTGAAAGACTTAGGCTTAGAGGTTGAGACCTTGGAAAAACCACTGCATGTGAGTTTTCCCCTAGGAGCAAGGATGAGAGCTGATCAGATATGTCGGGGCTGTGAGTTAGAGATCTCGGGGATTCTACTCACCGTGGACCTTAGGGTCATGGACATGTCGGAGTTTGATGTGATCCTTAGGATGGATTGGTTGGTGGCACATCGGGTTGTCATTGATTGTGATAGGAAGAGGGTCACTACTTACAAACCTGATGGTGTTTGTTTTAAGTTCTAGGGGGAAAAATGTGATGCTTTACCCTAAGCCGTGTATGACTCTAGATGGCATGGAATGTTAATGGGTTGGCTTGCAAACATTACCCTGGAGGATGAGGCAAAGACAGGAGTTGGGTCTACCTTAGGTGGTATGTGAGTATGAGGATGTTTTTTCGGATGAACTGTTGGGATTGCCTCCATATAGAGATGTATATTCTACCATTGAGTTGCATTCGGGTACATCTCCCATCTCTACGACTCCACATAGGATGACACCAGCTGAGTTGCAAGAACTTATAGTCCAGTTGCATGAATTATTGGACAAGGGCTTCATTAGACAGAGCACTTCACCTTAGGGCGCTCCCCTCTTGTTTGCCAAGAATAAGGACAAGACCCTTCGATTATGTATAGACTATTGGCAGTTGAATCGGGTCACTACCAAGAATAGGTACACTTTGTCGAGGATTGATGACTTGTTTGATCAACTGAGAGGGGCACGGGTCTACTCCAAGATAGATCTCCGTACCGGTTACAATCAGTTGAGAGTTAGGGAGACAAATATCCCTAAGACAGCGTTTAGGACATGGTATGGGCATTTTGAGTTCACACTATTGCCATTCAGATTGACGAATGCTCCAGCGGCATTCATGGATCTAATGCATAGGGTGTTTTAGCCTTACCTGGATCAGTTTGTTGTAGTCTTTGTTGATGACATCTTGATACACTCCAAGTCTGAGGAGGAGCATGAGGGTCACTTGAGGATCGTTTTCTAGATGTTGAGAGATTATCAGTTGTACGCTGAGTTCAGCAAATGTGAATTTTGGCTTACAGAGGTGAAATTTTTGGGACATGTAGTGTTAGCTTCAGGTGTCTCTGTGGACCTAGAGAAGGTTGAAGTAGTTATGAACTGGGAGAGGCCGAAGTCAATCTTCAAGATACGTAGTTTCTTGGAATTGGTAGGGTACTATAGGAGGTTCATTGAGGACTTCTCTCGATTAGCTGCTCCTATGACCAAGTTTACTCAGAAAGAGGTCAAAATTGAGTGGAATGATGCTTGTGAGAAGACATTCTAAGAGTTGAAGAGGAGGCTTACATCAGCTCCTATTTTGATAGTTCTGAAAAGGAGACAGAGGTATACGGTGTATAGTGATGCCTCAAAACATGGACTCGATTGTGTATTGATGCAGTCCAGGAGGGTGGTGGCGTATGGTTATCGGTAGTTAAAGAATCACGAGCAGAACTACCCCACACATGACATGGAGTTGGCGGCCATTGTCTTTGTCTTGAAGGCTTGGCGCCACTATTTATACGGTGAGCAGTTTGAGGTATTTTCGGACCACAAAAGTCTGAATTACATCTTTACATAGCGGGACCTCAATATGAGGCAACGCAAGTGGATGGATTTTTTGGAGGACTATGACTTCACTTGCATTACCATCCCGGTAAGGCAAATGTGGTGGCTGATGCACTCAGCAGGAAGTCACGGGGAGTCTTGGCTAGTGTGGCTTCCCGGGAGTGGCGAATGCTCGAGACTGTGGGATAGTTTGGGCTACCCTATGGAGATCAGACTTAGGGTACTTTGGAAAGTTTAGTGGCTACACCTTCCCTACTGAGTAGAGTGATTGAGTTCCAAGGACAGGATGCAAAATTATCATCCATCAGGGACGAGTATAGTCAGGTACAGCTGATGAGGGCTGGGCCATTCACTCGGATGGTAGTCTATGATTTAGGGGAAGGATTGTGGTTCCCCAGTGTATATAGTTAAGAGAGGAGATTCTTAGAGAGTTTCATTGCTCTCGTTTTGCTGTGCATCCAGGTGGCACAAAGATGTACCATGATCTTCGTCGTCAGTATTATTGGAGTGGGATGAAGAGAGACATTGGACACTTTGTCAAACGATGTATCACATGTCAGTAGATTAAGGCTAAACATCAGAGGCCAGTAGGGTTACTCTAGCCCTTAGAGGTGGCCGAGTGGAAATGGGGGCATGTCAGGATGGATTTTGTGATCCACTTCCCACGCACATTGCGGGGACATGACGCTATGTGGGTGATTGTGGACCAGCTTACGAAGTCGGCACACTTTTTGGCTGTGTGGATGACCTTCACCTTGGAGAAATTCTGCAGGTTGTATATACGGGAGATTGTTCGGTTGCATGGGGTGTCCGTATCTATATTATCGGATCGGGATCCCAAGTTCACGGCTCATTTTTGGGAGAGTTTCCAGCAAGCCATTGGGACACAGTTGATGATGAGCACTGTTTTTCATCCCCAGATAGACGGTCATTCGGAGAGGACTATCTAGACGTTGGAGGACATGCTACAGGCATGCGTCCTAGATCTCAATGATAGCTAGGAAGATCACTTACCCTTAGTAGAGTTCGCCTACAATAACAGTTACCAAGCGAATATACAGATGGCACCTTATGAGGCATTATATGGGAGGTCGTGTCGAACTCCAGTTTGTTGGACGGAGGTGGGAGAGAGACCCTCTACAGGTCCGAATTTGATTAGAGACACCTCTTAGAAGGTGGATTTGATTCAGAAGCGTCTTCTCACGGATCAAAGTCGGCAGAAGAGCTACGTTGACAAACGGCGGTGACCTCTAGAGTTTGAGGTGGGTGATCATGTCTTCTTGAAGGTGATGTCTAAGAAAGGAGTGGTCAGGTTTGGTAAGCGGGGAAAGTTGTCGCGGAGGTATATCGGGCCCTTCGAGGTACTCGAGAGGGTGGGTACAGTTGCTTACCGGTTGGCGTTATCGCTAAATCTATCTGATGTTCATGCAGTATTCCATGTCTCTATGCTTTGGCAATACACCCCATATCCGACTCATTTGGTGGATTAGGGAGAACTTGTGGTTAATGCTGATGGGACCTTTGATTAGCACAAAACTTTGTAGATTTTTATGTGTTAATCATGTTTTAATTACTTTTTGAGATTAAATAATGGGAGTTGTGTTAATTGAGTTGTTAATGATGATATTTGATGTTTACAGTTAAAAAGTGCTAAATGAGGCCTCTTAAGGCCTTCCCAAACCACTTAGGATGAATGGCGATGAAAAGGTAGCTTGGGGATAGCTCAGGACAGTTCAGGACAACTCAGGAGAGGAGGAAATCAGAAAATCAAAAAACCAGCCAAATCATTTCGGTACGTGTACCGGTACGCTAAGGCTATTGGAGTTCGCCGTACCGATACACGTACCGGTACGCTTTGCTTGATATGCCCAAATGCTCTACAACTCAGATCTGCTACTTTGAGGGTCCCACCAAGACATCCTCCTGCAACTCCTTGACACGCCCAACACTTAGAACACCCCTTGGGACACATATCTTGGACTTTTGGAAGCTTGACCTTCAATGAGGAGAGAGAAGAGAAGAAGAGCTGGGTGTGCAAACAAGCTCTACAACCCCTCTATCCAAACCATTCCTCCTGCACCCCTACAGATGGAGGTCACTTCTGGAGTCTAGGGCACCTCTCCATGCACGTTTTTGGCAGGCAAAGACTCTATTATTCAGCATTCTATATTACATAGAGATATATAGAGAGAAGGTCTGGTAGAAGATGATGAATAGTGTCTAGTGAGAGAAAATTGAGATTTTTGCATTTCTTTCAATACATTGTCTTGTAATCTTTGGTATGAACCTTTAGAACTTCATTTAATGTCATTAATGTTTTTTTCTTTCAAGTTCAATGCAAGTTTAATGCTCCTTTAAAGCTTCACCATTAATGAATCAAACTTCTTCATTTCCTTAGTTTTCAAATGGGTATTCAATATACTCTCTTATAGCTTATGCTTTATTGTATCTAGTTGCTCTAGAACTTCATATCTCTGCAATACATTTTCATTACATTGTTAATATCATTTTAAGTATGAGTACCTAAATTTCTTAGTTCGAAAAACAAAGGGGAACCTCCACTTGGGTATACCATTTCAATTCATTCTCCTCCCTTCTTTCAGAGTCCAATGGTTTGGTTTGACTGGGTTGAGGGTGAATAACTTGGTGAGTCTTTGATATTCCATAGGCCTAGTTACGGTTTATGCTTAGATACTCACCAATTTTATCCCTAGCTTCCCACAAATCAATCGTTCATTCATACTCTATTGGAGGAGGGTTTCAAGTTGAGATGATATTCCTATTAGAGTGACCTATTGGATTTGCAAACATTTGTTTCTCATTTTATTAGCATCAAAACAAACTTCACCGAACAACTTCCAACAACCAAAGATTTTACACATTCTTTTTCCCAAAATCACCTTTCCCTCGGTTTACTTCCTTCCCATGGAAACGACCTTGAAATACCACCAAGTAAAACATGGCCCGTGAAAAGTCTCATTGCGCTTGGGGAGCACTTTTGTACACACACACACTTTTTGTGCATTTACACATCACATTGCCATCATTTCATTTGACCCCATCTCCTTGCCTTTCTTTTGACATCACCCATAGGAGAGTGACACTCCCCTTCATCCATAAACTATAAATGCTAAAAGGTGATGTTTAGAGGTTAGGAAACTACAAGGAATTTTGTCAAGCATTTTTGGCGTTGTTGTAGGGGAAGGCAAGTGTCAAGTCGAGAAGGTGATTTTCGGACGATGGAGGTAAGTCCCTTGATCGTCATCATGGGCTGAGGTACGTTGTTCCATGTATATATATCCTTATTTGTGTATAATTTGATTTGTTGATAGTTTACTGCATGTGGGAAAGGGACGAACGAAACCGATTGGTCAGACAACTCTTTGACCCAGACATGAATATTGACCAAAACCCACCTGAGGATGTGGGTGATAATTTTGATAATCTTGATGCCATCCAAATGCTCAAAGGGGTGGGGGAGTGCCCAAACCTAGAATGCCAAATGTTCCAAAGGGTGAAGGAGTTCCCGAACCTAGAATGCCTAATCCATGGATGCAAATTCCCCTCCCGTAAATGAAGGGAATAACTTCCCAATGGAACCTCTGACGAGATCTATGATGGATTTTCTTCAACCAACCCGTAGCACCACACCCTCTTACATCCATTTCTCAGTCCAAGCTCACCTTTTCGAAGTTAAGCCAGGGATGTTGCAACTACTTCCTACAATCCTTGGGATTGAAAAGGAAAATCCCTACTTGCACATAAGGGAGTTTGACGATATAGTTGCAACCTTCAATACTAACTATGCTATGGAGAACATATCTCTACTGAAATTGTTTCCTTTCTCCCTCAAAGATAAAGCCAAATCATGGTTGTATGCCTTGCGACCTCGATCCATTACCTCTTGGGCTGAATGCTCTCTGAATTTTTGAACAAATTTTTTCCCATTCATAGAACCACTGTGTTAAAAAAGGAAATTCAAAATTTTTCTGAGAAGCCCAATGAGTAATTTTATCAAAGTTGGGATCGCTACAAGGATTTGCTACAATCCATACCACACCATGGCTTTGAATTATGACAATTAGTAAGTTTCTTCTACGAAGGAATCACACCAAACCATTGACAATTCATTGACATGATGATGTGCAATGGCGAGTTCTTGAACAAAGATCCTGATAAGGCCCTGGACTACTTTAGTGCACTGGCCCAAAATGCACAATCATGGGACATTAGGGATCCCAATGATGTACCTAGGATGTCATTGGGTAGTAGTCATCCACAAGGGGGAGGGATATATGATTTGAGAGACCAAGAAGACTTACTTTCAAAAATTGCTAAACTGTCAAGGAAAATTGAGAGTCTTGAAGTCAATCGGAGACGTGAAATGTCTAATGTTTCTAACATTGTGGAGGGATGTGCAATCTGTGAGAGTGTAGAGAATTCCACATCAGAGTGTCCTAATATTCCAGCCCTTAAGGAAGCATATCACGAGCAAGTCCGTGCATTCAACCAGCCAAGGCAATCATTTTCTCCCATTTCAAACACCTACAATCCGGGATGGAGTAATCGTCCAAATTTCAGTTTGAGAAATGAGAACCCCATTCCTCACGGGTCAAGTGCATATTCATTTCCCATGCTTTCCAAGAAAAACCAATAACATGGCCAAGGGCAAGCATCTAGCTCATAATACCTAAGGACCAATTCACAAGGGTATCAGTCAAACCCGGCACCACAAAATTTTTCTCCAAGTCCACCACCACAAATTTTTTCTCAAGGACCGTCCAATCCATCCACATACCAACCTCCTCACAAAATAAATTTGGAGGATATGGTCCATTCCTTCATTCAAAGCCAAACCGCCATCAATAACCAAAATGCCACAACCATCAATGATATAAGATCCCACCTCAAAAAGTTAACAAACTCCTTAGGGGCATCTCAACAAGAAAAGGGGAAGTTCTTTGCTCAACCACAAGAGAACCCTAGGGGTCAACACATTGTTGAGTCATCGGAGCCTTCGAGAGAGAGTTGTGAGCAACTCCAGGCTGTCACCACCCTTCGTAGTGGCAAAGAAATTGACAAAATAATTTTGCCAAAGGCGTCACCTAAGACCACATTGCCAAAAGGAAAAGAAACCTTGGGCGACACCTACAAGGGAAGGTGAGTGGAGAAAAAGAGAGAGGTGGTTGAAAAAAGAAAAATTAATTAATGATTGTGTGATTATTTCTCCCATGCCTGCCCTTTTCCCATGTGGTTTGAAGTCACCTGTCAAGGTGGCTAATTATGCTGATATTTTAAATGTTTAAGCAGGTGAAGATTAACATTCCACTCCTCGACGCTACCAAGAAAATCCCATCTTGTGCTAAAATTTTGAAGGATCTATGCACGGTGAAAAGGAGATTGAATATCCACAAGAAGGTATTTCTCACAGAACAAGTGAGCTCAATATTGAGAACCAACACTCCTCCCAAATTCAAAGACCTCGATTGTCCAACCATAGCCATCACCATTGGGAATTGTCAAGTGGAGCAAGCACTCCTCGATTTAGGGGCAAGTGTAAATCTTCTTCCCTACTCAGTGTATCAATAGCTTCAGCTTGAGGAGTTGAAGCCCACCTCAATCACGCTTCAATTAGCGGATCGTAGCATCCGTACACCAAGGGGAGCAATTGAGGATGTCTTAGTTCAAATTGATAAATTTTACTTCCCTGTCAATTTTATTATGCTTGATACACACCCGGTTGCAAACCTTAGCTCTCAAATTCTTGTAATACTTGGAAGACCCTTCCTTGCTACATCTAATGTCGTGATAAATTACAGGAATGGTGTAATGAAGTTGGCATTTGAGAATATGACAATGAAGCTTCATGTATTCAATTTGGCAAAGCAACCAGGTGATGATGAGCAAGTAAGTGAGGTAAATAGAATCGACACTTTGGTTAAAGAACACTTGGAGCTAGAGGAGATGTTGAAATTGAAAGAAGAATCAATTGTGGACCTTGAGGAATTTGATGAGCAAGAAGGGGTAGAAGAGTTGAAAAGGGTGGAAAGGTGGATCCCTACATTGAAGGAGTTACCCATCGAGAAAATAAAATTTTTCCGACGGATGAACTTAAGCCCAACTTGGAGTTGAAGCCCTTACCCTCCCATTTGAAGTACGCCTATCTTGGTGAAGGTGAAATGTTCCCGGTGGTCATTAGCTCTACATTGAACATGGAACAAGAAAGAGAACTCTTGGAGGTATTGACAAAGCATAAAAGGAGCAATTGGGTGGACCATTGCGGTTATCAAGGGGATAAGCCCGCTCATTTCCACCCACCACATTAAGCTTGAGGGGGAAGCTAAACCATCCTGACAACCACAAAGACGGTTAAATCCCATCATAAAGGAGGTGGTAAGGGATGAGGTATTGAAACTACTTAACGTGGGCATCATTTTTTCGATTGTCGATAGCAAGTGGGTTAGCCCCACGCAAGTAGTACCCTAGAAATCCAGAGTTACAGTGGTTGAGAATGATGAGAATGAGCTTATACCTATAAGAGTGATCACCAGATGGAGAGTGTGCATTGATTACCAAAAGCTGAATGCTTGCACAAGAAAAGATCATTTCCCAATGTCGTTCCTTGATCAAGTTTTGGAAAGTGTAGCAGGGCACCTAGTCTACTGCTTTTTAAATGGATACTCCAGCTACAATTAGATGGAGATTGCTTTGGAGGATCAAGAGAAGACCACCTTCACGTGCCCCTATGGTACCTTTGCCTACCGCCTCATGCCATTTGGACTATGCAATGCTCCAGGGACGTTTCAACGTTGTATGATGGGGATTTTCAGTGACATGGTGGAAAAAATAGTGGAGGTCTGCATGGACAACTTTTCAGTATTTGGGGAATCATTCGAGGGATGTTTGGAAAACTTGGAGAAAGTACTAACAAGATGTGAGGAGAAGAGTCTAGTCTTGAATTGGAAAAAGTGTCACTTTATGGTGACGAAATGAATTGTGCTTGGCCACTTAGTTTCGGCGAGGGGTATTGAAGTCGACAAATCCAAGGTGGAGGCAATCTCCACCCTCCCCACGCCAAGAGCTGTCAAAGGCATTCGGTCATTTTTGGGCCATATAGGTTTTTATTGTCGATTCATAAGGAATTTCAGTGCATTGGCTCGACCCTTGACCAACCTGTTGTCTAAAGAGGTCCCATTCGAGTGGTCGGATGATTGTGAGGCATCCTTTAAAAAACCTAAAAGCATGCTAGTCACACCTTCGATCATGCGACCACCCAATTGGGACCTACCTTTTATGCTAATGTGCAATGCGGGTCATTATGTGGTCGGTGCAGTTCTTCGTCAAATGGAGGGAAATAGACCGTATCTGATACACTATGCTAGGAAAATACTGAATGAGGCTCAGATGAATTACACTACCACCGAGAAAGAATTGCTACCTGTAGTATTTGCTTTAGATTAATTTCGTTCGTACATCATTGGTTTGCCTATTGTTGTCTTTACTGACCATTTTGCCTTGAAGTACTTGTTGTCTAAGCATGATGCAAAACCAAGACTCATTAGGTGGATACTACTCCTACAAGAATTTGACTTGACGATCAAGGACAAGAAAATAGTTGAGAACGTGGTGGCGGATCACTTATCCCGGCTGGTGGTACAAGAGGCTGATGAGCACATCCCTATCCCTAACTTTTTTCCTGACGAACACTTGCTTTCAATTCATTCTGTGTGTCCTTGGTATGCTGATATATGTAATTACCTTGCACCAGGATAGATTCCACCGTAATGGAGCCTAGAAGATCGAAGATAATTTATAGCGGATGTGAAGTACTTCTACTTCGATAACCTGTATTTGTTGAAGTACTGCCTCGATCGAATTATGAGGAAATGCGTACTTGAAAATGAATAGCGGGACATCCTTGCATTTTGCCATTCACAAGCTTGCGGTGGATATTTTTCAGCGAAAAAGACTTCGGCTAAAATTCTCCAATCAGGTTTCCACTGGCCCTCTCTTATTAATGATTGTGTTTCATTTTGTAAGGAATGCGACAAATGGCAACGTATGGGTAGTGTGACCCGAAGAAACATGATGTCTCTCTGCCCTATGCTTGTCATAGAAATATTCGAGTGTTGGGGCATTGATTTCATGGGTCCGTTCCCTATGTCATATTGTTATCTGTACATTCTTCTGGCAGTGGACTATGTGTCCAAATGGGTGGAGGCCATCCCGACCAAGACTAATGACCACCGGGTCGTAGTCAAATTCCTTAAGGAGAATATCTTTTCGAGGTTTAGGATGCCTCCTGAAATCATAAGTGATGGTGGATCACACTTATGTAATAGGCCATTCGCTTCATTAATGTTCAAATATGGCGTCACTCACAAAGTATCCACCACCTATCACCCACAAACAAATGGCCAAGCTAAGCTAGCCAATAGGGAGATAAAGGGTATTCTACAAAAAATGGTTAACCCAAATAGGAAAGATTGGTCCGAAAGATTGACCGATGCCCTATGGGCATACCGTACTGCCTTTAAAACTCTTTTGGGAATGTCTCCCTACCGGCTTGTCTATGGAAAGGCTTGCCACCTACCAGTCGAAATGAAACACAAAGCCTATTTGGGCCATTAAAACTTTAAATTTCAACTTGAGAATGGCCGGTGCACATAGGAAATTGGAAATGAATGAGTTGGAAGAGATTCGACGAGATGCGTATGAGAGCTCCGAAATCTCAATGGAACGGGCCAAAATCTTTAATGATAATTCCATCATACGAAAATCATTTGAGCTTGGGCAAAAAGTGCTCTTATGCAATTCTCGCCTCTCAATTTTTCAAGGAAAACTATGATCCCGTTGGGATGACCCCTATCTTGTTGAGGTGGCCTACCGCAATGGAGCTGTTGATGTGAAAAACCCGAGAATGGCCAGACATTCAAGGTCAATGGCCAAAGACTCGAGCCATTCTTCGAGGGTTCGGAAGAGCAAGAAGTGGTGGAAGATTTGATGGATCCCGTCTATCCGGATTTGATGGAGGACTAGCTAGCGTTTATGATTTCTAGTGTACAATTACTTTTATTTACTTATGTTATTTCTATTTCATGTCACTTACTTTCATTGGTTGTATAACATTGTTTCCTAATTTCAGATTTTGGTGTTTTTGTTGAAGCTCAATCGCGAGGTGTTCTCTAACCCTTTTCATCTTTTTACTGTCTTTTATTGCATATTATATCTTTTTGTTGCATTGAGGACAATGCATGATTCAAGTTGGGGGGTGAGGTGCACCATTTGCATGATAAACTAAGGTTGTTAGGAAATTTGTGTGAAATTTTTGTGATACAGATTTTTGCTTGCATTAGTGAAACATATGCGAAATTTTTGAAATTTTTGATGAAAAATATGTTGTTGATCTGTATTCCTTCATGAAGAATGTGTGAGTTGGATGACATGTTGATCTTTGTTGTGAACTTTGTGTGCATAAGCATTCTATGGAAGTTGATCCTAATGCATGAGTATCACATATGTATTGATTTTTGAACTCAATTGTATGTGACTATTGAATGTGTAATTTCAGCAATTTATGGATTGGATTCATGTTTTAAGCTTGACATAAGTAGTAGAGATGAGTAAGGACCCATGGGAGCTTTAGTGCCAATTCCTTTTTGGAGGGAACTTACAATTACTCAAAGAACAATTTTTTCAATGTCAAATTTGTTCAATAGTCTCATTATGCTTGTTTTGGTTAGGTGCATTTGGGACAGTAAGGCTGATTTGTCTTGATTGTATAATGCCATTCCCTGCGGACCTAGAAGTGATCTTAGGCCATCCTTGAATATTTTGAGCCTTTGCCCTTTTTCTTGAGAAATTATTTATCCCTAGTTCCATGTTCGAGCCTTGTTGGAAATTCGTTTCTATGCCACACATTAAACCAAGCCAGTGAAAAATGGAAAATATCTACCTTACTTTGGTTGTTCCTAAAGCAAAAATGAGTGATTGCAAAAGAAAGAAGTGTAGTGTTGAAATTCAAGCAAGGGATGATGAATGTGAAACTCAAAGAGTAGAAAAAAAAAGAGAACGAAAATTCAAGATAAGGAAGAAAAGGGGTGAGAAGATGAAAGAATGGTCGAAAGACAAGAAAATGTTAAGGAAAAGAAAGAAAAGAAAAAAAGGGGTGTAGTGATGGTGTGAGAATCAAAATCCCATGAAAAGGGAAGTGTTTTTCTAAAATAAAAGTCTCTCACTCGGAACAACCCTATTTGCTATCCTATATTCTTCATTTCATTTACCCAAACATCACCCCAAGGCCCCATTATAACCCTTAAAGTACACAGTGATCTAGAGAAGCATGGGAGGTGCATGATTTTAGAAGAAATGATGAGTTAAGTCTTACTGCCCAATGTCCTAGCATTCTGTTCATGACACTATGCCAAGGTCCCTTCATTTTAATTTATGAACTTCATTTTTGGATTACATGTGAGTGCACTTTGTTTTGGACACAAGATTCTATCTCACATGTATGCATGGAGTGTATACTAGGATAACTTGAGTGTATTTCATTGCTTTGGAGTAACCCTTGGTGAGTTTTGCATTGAAACTGAATTTATCTAGCTATTCGAATGTGAATTCTATTGCGTAAATGCTCAAATTACTTGTTTAATTCACACACACACGATTTGAAAATAAATTTGCAGGTGCATACTTTAGACTAGTGTCTAAGACCATGGTGTTGCTCATGTACACTTAGTTCAATCATTTGAGAAATTTGTTAAAAAGCTCTATGCTTGTAAGAATGATGGAATATGTCTCTTGTTTTGGATATTTGAAAAGAGTTAGGAATGCTGGTTTGAACTAAATTCCTATTTTACATTTTGATATCTAAAAGTAGGAGGCTCTGTTTTGTTTAGTTAGTACATCAAAATTTTAAATAGGATTGCAATTTCAGTAATAAAATGGGCACGATGGTTCAAATGGTGATTTACAAGTGGAGTATATGTTTAGGGTAGAGTAGAAGCCATAAAGAGAGTGTTAGAATGTCAGGGGGAGGTCCTAAAATGAAAAAGAGTGGTGAAGGGTTACTTAGGAGGAGTTTTCTGCAATCAGCCAAACTGTATCGGTATGCGTACCAGTATGCTGAGGCTTCTGGAGTTCACCGTACCGGAACGCTTCGTTTGACACGCCAAAGGTCAGGTTTTTCTTTTTAATCAAATGTTTAAACCTTCACTTCCCACCTTTGTTTCAGCCCTAAACTCTCTCTCTCCCTTACTCGAAAATATCCCAACCCCAAAATCCCTTCATCTCTCTATCAATCCATAAACGCACTTCCTCTTTAAGGCTTAATTTTGTGCAATTTCAATCTTGGAACCCTAGGTGCCAAATTTCCCCAATCCTCAAGAACTCTCAAATCTCTCTAGGTAAGTCCTAATGGCTCGTCATCTAGAGGTCTCCCTTGAGGTCATAGACCCAATTGAGGGTCTTCTCCTACTTCTCTTTTCCTTCTTCGCTATAGGGGTAATGTTGCTATGCATGGCTCGGACAAAAAGGGTGGGACCAGACTCTTCGCCACCTGAGGGTTCTAGCAGTTGTAAGAGGAGTGGAGAGGGGTCTAGTGTCGATCATAGTGAGTTGAGGAAGAAGGCAAAGAATGAGGCTAGGGATCGACTAATCCAGGAAAAGGGGGTCACTTGCGAGCGGTACTTGGATTTTTGGTTCGAGCCAGTGGACGGGTATAATTTGGCAATATGAAGGGAGTTTTACCAAAGAATACAGGTGATAGAGGTGAATGGGGTGGAGGTCTTGAAGTCAAGTGTGCAGGGTAAGGTGTTTGTGGTTACTCCCGATGAAATTGCCACCTTACTTGGAAACTATGAGAGACCACCTCCTACCCCACCAGTTTATCCCCATAATGTTCCTCGACCCAAGAAGATGCCTGAATTGGTTGCACTGATGTATAAGGATCCGAGAACCTTCAAGGGAACATTTCAAAGTGGGAGGTTGAAGCCCACTTATGGACTATTGAATAAGCTCCTTCATTGTAATCTTTCACCAAGAGGTGCGGAGAAGAAACCAAATGTAGAGAAGTTGAACCTTGTGGATGTAGTCGTGTCAGGGAAGACAATAGATTTTGCTCTTCTCATTTGGCAAGAAATGAAAGAGTTTGCTGAGACACAGAAGCCCATGATCAAGCTGCCATTTGGGAGTTTGATAACCCGGATGTGCATGCCCAAAGTCAAGGGCTATGCTTTCCACCAGATAACGCCCCCAGAACTTGGAGCCATTGGCAGGACTAGCAAGAAGAAAAGAAAGGCAAAGAGTAGAGGGAAGCATGCCAAGACCATGGGTGTTGGTTCTGAGGCCCCTGGTGCATCTTCATCTGTTGGGCCATCCACTATTGCACTTGAACGTTCGGTTCCCTAGTGCCTCGACGCACTAGAGGCTACGGTGCATGGTATTGAGGCGATGTTGAAAGAATTGTTAAGCATACTTTTCCCGAGAGGCCTATCCCATGAGGATCCTCACCACCTGCTACTGCTCCCTCTACATCTAGGCCCTTTGCTTCCATAGTGGTTGAGGTTGGCGATGATGAGGATGATTCTCACAAGGATGAGGGAGGTGAGAGTGAGTAGGAAGAGGATGATGACAACGATGATGATGATGAAGATGAGGATGAAGAGTAGTTATGTAGCTGTTGTCTTTTTCTTTTGTGTTGGGTTGTACTTAATTGGGATGGTCATTGGTCTAGTAGAAGAATCTGTAGGAAATAGGCTAATTTTTGTCTGTTTGAGTCCATGTACACCAACTTTGAAACAAAGTAATGAAATACCACAATTCTGTGCCATCTTGTTCATATTTATTTTGAATATTGCATTATGATTTTGTATTTTGATTTGCGGAGGATTGTCATGTGTTAGTCTTGCTATGCTGTTTTGAAATTAAATTTTGCTAAGGGACTAGCAAAACCCAAGTTGGGGGGTGTGATTAGCACAAAACTTCGTAGATTTTTATGTGCTAATCATCTTGTTTTAATTACTTTTCGAGATTAAATAATGGGAGTTGTGTTAATTGAGTTCTTAATGATGCTATTTGGCGTTTGCAGTTAAAAAGTGCTAAATGAGGCCTCTTAAGGCCTTCCCAAACCGCTTGGGATGAATGGGGATGAAAAGGTAGCTTGGGGATAACTCAGGAGAGGACGAAATCAGAAATTCAGCCAAATAGTACCGATATGCGTACTGGTACGCTAAGGCTACTGGAGTTCGTTGTACGGGTACACTTTGCTTGATATGCCCAAATGCTCTGCAACTCAGATCTGCTACTTTGAGTGTCCCACCAAGACTTCCTCCTGCAACTCCCTGACACGCCAACACTCAGAACACCCCTTGGGACACCTACCTTGGACTTTTGGAAGCTTCGCCATCAATGAGGAGAGAGGAGAGAAGAGGAACTGGGTGTGTAGACAAGCTCTACAACCCCTCTATCCAGGTCATTCCTCCTGCACCCCTACATATGGAGGTCACTTTTGGAGTCTAGGGCACCTTTCCATGCACAATTTTGGCAGGCAAAGACTCCATTATTCAACATTCAACATTACACAGTGATATAGAGAGAGAAGGTTTGGTAGAAGATGATAAATAGTGTCAAGTGAGAGAAAATTGAGATTTTTGCATTTCTTTCAATACAATGTCTTGTAATCTCTGGTATGAATCTTTAGAACTTCATTTAATGTCATTAATGTTGTTTTCTTTCAAGTTCAATGCAAGTTTAATGCTCATTTAAAGCTTTCACCATTAATGCATCAAACTTCTTCATTTCCTTAGTTTTCAAATGGGTATTCAGTATATTCTCTTATAGCTTATGCTTTCTTGTATCTTGTTGCTCTAGAACTTCATATCTCTACAATGCACTTCCATTAGATTCTCAATTTCATTTTAAGCATGAGTAGCTAAATTTCTTAGTTGGCAAAATAAAGGGGAACCTCTACTTGGGTATACCATTTCAACTCATTCTCCTCCCTTCTTTCAGAGTCCAATGGTTTGGTTTGATTGGGTTGAGGGTGGAAAACTTGGTGAGTCTTTGATATTTCATAGGCCTACTCACGGTTTAGGCTTAGATACTCACCAATTTTATGCCTAGCTTCCCATGAATCAATCGTTCATTCATACTCTATTGGAGGAGTGTATCGAGTTGAGATGATATTCCTATTGGAGTGATCTCTTGGATTTGCCAACATTTGTTTCTCATTTTATTAGCATCAAAACAAACTTCACCAAACAACTTCCAACAACTAAAGATTTTACACTTGCTTTTTCCCAAAATCACCTTCCCTTCGGTTTACTTCCTTTCCCGTTGAAACGACCTTGGAATACCACCAAGTAAAACATGACCCGTGAAAGCCTCCTTGCGCTTGGGGAGCACTTTTGTACACACACACACTTTTTGTGCATTTACACATCACATTGCCATCATTTCATTTCACCCCATCTCCTTGCCCTTTCTTTTGACATCACCCATAGGAAAGTGACACTCCCCTTCATCCATAAACTATACTTGCTAAAAGGTGATGTTTAGAGGTTAGGAAACTACAATGATTTTTGTCAAGCAACCTTCGAGAAGGGACCGGTGCGCATCATGGATAGTCGGGATCAAGTTTTGCGAGGCAAGACCGTGAGGCTAGTGAATGTGCTGTGGTAGCACCGAGTAGTGGAGGAAGCGACATAGGAATGTGAGGACACTATCTATACCAATTATCATTTCTTATTTGAGGATGGGGGTATGTTCTTGTAATCATTTTGCACTATATGACTGTTACATATGCATGTGGTTGTACGTGCATGTGTGTGTGAATTTCGGAGACAAAGTTCTTTAAAGGCGGGAAGAATGTAAAACCCGGGTAAATTTAAACTTTTTTGAAAAAAGGGCAAAATAGTAATTTGTCACTATTATGCTAGTTTAAAATGCATATTTTTATAGAGCTCGGAAGGAACAACGGACTTCACCGTTGGATTCGCATCGCGAAATCGAGCTGCCATGTCAATTTTCGTCGAATTTTGATATAGTCAGATTTTGCACGTTTTACGCTATAACTGGGTGGCGAATAAACTTTTAAACATCCCAGTAAATAGAAATTATAAAATTTCCTTATAATTGAATAAAAGTTCAAATAAAATTTATTTGAATTGATACCAGGATTTAATTAAGTCGTTCTGGGTTAAAAACGGACCCGAAAGTAATAAACGTGCGAGGCAATGTGGACCACGCAATTAAAAAGTATAAATAGGGGGTTAATATCCAAAAAATCAGATATTTCTCACCCAAGTGGCCGTCTAATTTAGGCGTTGAACAGAAGAGGAGAGGGAGAAGAGAAAAACCTAAATTTCTACCTTTCTTTCTTAAATCCAAAAAGTTTCATCCGTCGGAATCACTTGGACCAAGACTTAAACTTTATCTACGCGATGAGAACTACGCGTACGTATCAAGAATGAGGAATTTCACCAACATTTGAAAGACGAGATTTTGTGAAATCAAAGGTTTGGGGCTTGGGAGTGGTTCTTGAGGTTTCTCCCTTTCTTTTACGCTCCAGGAGGTAGGATTTCTCCTACCTTGGTTCATCCTTGGATGTAATATGTTATTGGTAAGGGTATAAAATAACCTAGGTCACTTGACTAAGGTTGTGGAAAATAAGGAAAAATGAGTATGGAAATGGCCTAGACCAATTCCTAGCTAAGTTTGGTATAAGGAATGTACTTGTGTAATTCTTTGAACCTTGATATCTTGAGCATGCTATGTGTTTTACAGTACTTATAAATGAAGTGTATTATGACATGAGTTATGTGTAATATGCTTGTGAAGGATTGTTGGTATATAAATGTTGATATATACTAGTTGATGTATTGACATGATAATGAATTTTGGTGATTATATACATGTGATATAGATTGCCAGGACACATATGGAGATGTGTGGTTTAATTTGGCTCATTGGCATACATTGTATATTGAGTATGATATAGACATTGCAATGGTGCACTACATTGCATTTGCATGGGGAATACGCATCCATGGTCATGAGTATGGGTGTGTGTGTGCATGGTTAGATTAATCACCATACTTGGTGTTTGAAGGGTGGGCTCGACAAAGTGGGGTTGAATATCCTACTGAGTCGTACGGTTGCATATGTGGAAAACTTGTGTCAGGTATAACAAGAAGGGCTAGACACCCTCTCGACAGAAATGCCCGGCTACTTGGTTCTTACACTTCCTTGTGGTGAAATTCTAGAAAAGTGTAATGGCATATGGAGCCAGTCGGTGTGATTTCAGAATCTGATACCCCACAAAGACACTTGATTTTGTAATACAATGATTTCATTTGATGGGAAACATCCATGAATGAAGTGATTTTATAAATATATAGTTGGTGTTTCAAAAATGATTATTGGATGTATTTCATCAATGATAAAGGTTTTACACTTGCATTGCATAGTGTGGTAAGAGCCGGTGAGGGCTCGGGTTGATGTGCGTGAGTGAGTCTCATCTCATTCGAGGCATGACATGATAGATTCCAACATGAATTGCATATTCCTGCATTGGAATGGATATTGGTTGTGTGTTGTTGCATATATACATTCATATGCACTTAGGTGGGGAGTAGTCTCTATAGGAAATATTCTACTGGGTGTGGACTCACCTATATGGGATCACATTTCAGGTACGGGGCATATTCCAGTGGATGACACACATTCGGGACCTCGAGAATGAAGAAAAGCTAGTTTGTGGCTTTTGAAAATAAGTTTTGTATAAAAACTTTGGTTTAATTCCATTTTGACATGTAAATGTATGGAATGCGTTGTAATAGACTTGGATGAATCATGTATAATGTAGAAAATATCTTTATACATGTGTTGGGATGAATTTAGAAAGGTTTGGATTGGATTAAAAATCGAAAACAGATGAAATAGGGAAAAATGGGCTCAGTGTACCGGTACGGTGTGGTACAGTGAGCCATGCGTACCGGTACACTTTGGAAGATTTTGAAATTTTTTTATTTTTCTTCTAGGGTCTTGGGCTATGCATCATTTAGTTCCAATGATACAAATGGACCTTAAATGAGATATATTGGGGTACATAGAACCTCAATAGGATTAAATGACTAATGAAACATTGGTGTAACGTGTGAGTTTGAAATTCCGGTAATGGGATAATATTAGCGTGATGTCGGATTCAACGGCATTCATGGGCTCTTCCGCGGGTTGACAGATGGTCAACGGGACCCCCGATTTTAGGGGCGTCCCAAATACAACCACCTTTCTTATCATTTAAGACAAAAAGGTGGCGGTAGTTCAACTATCCGAATAGAAAGATAGCACAGAAATGTAGAAGTACATAGTTTTGGCTTGTGAGTAGGACGGACTGGATTGGGTATTACTTTATCTTTCTCTTTTTTTTTTCCTCTTTCTTTATCTCCTTGGATTTTTATCTAGAGTTCCCCTCTCTGTTGGGCTCTCCTCCAGAACACTATGCATAGCTTATACATATAGGAAATGAAAGAAGCATGAGGTAGAAGATAAAGCTCAGCTTGCAAGGGCCACCATCCGGACACCAAGAACCACCGTCTAGACAGTGGTGCCTTGCTGGATGTTGATCTTTTACTGTGTTGACTTTTCTTGGTTGATTTATACTTTGATCCCTTGATCTTTTAAGCTTTGTCAGATTTCTCCTTGAATTTTTTGGAAATTTCACATAAAACCCTGAAAATTTTATACGTAAGACATATAAAACCCTAGTTTTTGCACAAACCTTAATTGATAGTTTTTAGTTATTTTATCTTACCAATTTGACTTATTTAATGATTCTAAGTCATATACTAATTAGGGTTAATAAGACATTAGGACCCAACTCACAAAGTTGAGAAACTCCATAGGGGCATCACAACAAGAGGATAGGAAATTCATAGCTCAACCTCAAGAGAATCTTAGAGGTCAACATGTCGTTGAGTCATCCGAGCCTTAAGAGAGAGTTGGGAGCAACTCAAGGCGGTTACCACCCTTCTTAGTGGCAAACAAATTGACAAGACCATTGTGTCAAAGGTCTTACCCAAGGCCACATTTCTAAAAGAAAAATAGACCATGGGTGAAATCAACAAGGGTGGAGTGAGTGAGAAAAGAGAAAGTGAGGTAGTTGAGAATACAAAAATTGTTGATGAGGGTGTGCTTGTTTCCCCCATGCCTGCTCCTTTTCGCAATAGCTTGAAGCCACCTGTCAAGGTGGCTAATTATTCTGATATCATTGAAATGTTTAAGGAAGTGAAAATAAAAATTTCACTCCTTGATGCAATAAAGCAAATTTCATCTTGTGCAAAGATCTTGAAGGACTTATGCACGGTAAATAGGAGGCTCAATGTTCACAAGAAAGTATTTCTCATGGAGCAAGTGAGTTTGATTTTGAGGACAAACACCCCTCCAAAGTTTAATGACCCCGGCTGCCCCACCATTACCATAACAATCAGGAATTACCGAGTGGAGCAAGCACTCCTTGATTTGGGGGCTAGTGTGAACCTCCTTCCATGCTCGGTGTACCAACAACTTCAGCTCGAATAATTAAAGCCTACTGCAATCGCACTTCAACTGGTGGACCGTAGTGTCCAGACACCAAGGGGAGTAGTTGAGGATATTTTAGTGCAAGTCCATAAATTTACTTATCTGTTGATTTTATTGTGCTTGACACTCATCCGGTTGCAAATCTTAGCCCCCAAATCCATGTAATATTTGGTAGACCTTTTCTTGCTACATCTAATGGTGTGATTAATTGCATGAATGGCCTTATAAAGCTAGCATTTTGGAACATGACTGTGGATCTCAATATGTTCAATTTTTCAAAGCAACGGGGGGATGAAGAGGAGGCACATGAGATTAATCAGATTGACACCTTGGTAGAGGAGCACTTGTAGCTAATGAGCATCTTCAAGTTGGAAGAGGGGACAATTGTTGATATTAAAGAGGTTGATGAGTAAGATAAGTTGGAGAGTTTGAAAGGTGTGGAGAGATGGACTCCTACATTTGAGAAGCTTCCACATTAAGAAAAGTAGATCTTTCCATCGGATGTACAAAAACCCATGTTGGAATTGAAGCCACTGCCATCCCAATTGAAGTATACATATCTTAGAGAGGAAGAAACTTTTTCGGTGGTAATTAGCTCAACCTTTGATCGGAAGCAAGAAAAATATATATTGGAAGTGTTGAGGAGACATAAGGAGGTGATTGGTTGGACAATTGCCAACATTAAGGGGATAAGCTCCCTTATCTGTACGCACTGCATCTATCTTAAGGATGACTCCAAGTCATGTCGACAACCATGAAGAAGGTTGAACCGAATCATGAAGGATGTGGTGAGAGACGAGGTCTTAAAACTATTTAACGTGCGCATCATCTTTCCAATTACCGATAGTAAGTGGTTTAGCCCCACACAAGTAGTCCCCAAGAAGTCGGGAGTCACCGTGGTGGTAAATGATTATAATGAGCTGATTCCAATGAGGGTGATCATCGGATGGAGAGTGTGCATTGACTACCGCAAGCTCAACGCATGCACAAGAAAATACTACTTCCCATTGCCATTTCTTGACCAAACATTGGAACGAGTATCAGGGCATCTATTCTATTGCTTCTTAGATGGATATTCTAGCTACAATCAAATTGAGATTGCATTGGAAGATCAAGAGAAGACCACTTTCACTTGTCCCTATGGTACTTTTGCCTACCATCGCATGCCTTTTGGGCAATGTAATGCCCTAGAGACCTTTCAATATTGGATGATGGGGATCTTCAGTGACATGGTGGAGAAGATAGTAGAGGTCTTTATGGATGACTTTTCAATGTTTGGGGATTCATTTGAAGGATGTGTGGGAAATTTAGAGAAAGTTATAGAGAGCTGTGAGGAAAAAAACTTAGTCCTCAAATGGGAAAAAAGTCACTCCATGGTGATAGAGGGAATTGTTCTCGACCATATAGTTTTGGGAAAGGGTATCCAAGTTGATAAATCAAAGGTGGAGGCCATCTCCAATTGCCCTACACTAAGAGTCGTCAAGGATATCAGGTCATTTATGGGTTATGTTGGTTTTTATCATCGCTTTATAAAAAATGTTAGTGCATTGGCCCAACCTTTGACCAATTTTTTGTCTAAGGATGTCCCATTTGAGTGGTTCAATAGTTGTGAGGCATCTTTTGCAAAACTACAAAACATGCTTACCGCGCCTCCAATTATGTGACCACCCAAATGGGATTTACCTTTTGAGCTTATGTCTGACACAAGTGATTATGCAGTCAGTGCAGCGCATGGTCAAAGAGAGGAGAATAGACCTTATGTAATATACTATGCTACCAAAACACTCAACGAAGCTCAAATGAATTATACCACCACAGAAAAGGAGCTGCTAGCGCTAATGTTTGCATTGGATAAATTTCGATCTTACATCATTGGTTCACCGATAGTAGTCTATACTGATCACTCTACTTTGAAGTATTTTATTGTCTAAGCATGATGCCTAACTGGGACTTTTTAGGTGGATTCTCCTACTATAGGAGTTAAATCTTACAATCAATGACAAGAAGAGAGTGGAGAACATGGTGGCAGATCATTTGTCCCGAGTGGTGGTGCAAGAGGCTGATGAGAACATTCCTATCCCTGATTCTTGCCTTGATGAGCATTTGTTTTCAATTCATTCTATTTGTCCTTGGTATGTTGATATATGTTATTATATTGGAAGAAGACAAATACCAGTGCATTGGAGCCTAGAGGATCGATGAAAATTTATGGTAGATGTAAAGTACTTTTACTTCAACAACCCGTACCTGTTCAAGTACTACCCTGATCAAGTCATGCGGAGATGTGTACCGGATAATGAACAATGGGATGTCCTTGCATTCTGTCATTCAGAGGCATGCGGTGGTCACTTCTCTGCGAAGAAAACTTCAGCAAAAATCCCACAGTCAGGTTTTTACTGGCCCTCTCTAATAAAGGATTATTTTTCATTTTGTAAGGAATGTGATAGATTTCAACGATTGGGTAGTGTGACCCGAAGAAACATGATGTCTCTCTGCCCTGTGCTTGTCATAGAAATATTCGAGTGTTGGGGCATTGATGTCATGGGTCTGTTCCCTATGTCATATTGTTATCTGTACATTCTCCTGGCAGTGGACTATGTGTCCAAATGGGTGGAGGCCATCCCGACCAAGACTAATGACCACCGGGTCGTAGTAAAATTCCTTACGGAGAATATCTTTTCGAGGTTTGGGATGCCTCGTGCAATCATAAGTGATGGTGGATCACACTTATGTAATAGGCCATTCGCTTCATTAATTTTCAAATATGGCGTCACTCACAAAGTTTCCACCGCCTATCACCCACAAACAAATGACCAAGCTAAGCTAGCCAATAGGGAGATAAAGTGTATTTTACAAAAAATGGTTAACCCAAATAGGAAAGATTGGTCCGAAAGATTGACCGATGCCCTATGGGCATACCGTACTGCCTTTAAAACTCTTTTGGGAATGTCTCCCTACCGGCTTGTCTATGGAAAGGCTTGCCACCTACCAGTCGAAATGAAACACAAAGCCTATTGGGCAATTAAAACTTTAAATTTCAACTTCAGAATGGCCGGTGCACATAGGAAGTTGGAAATGAATGAGTTGGAAGAGATTCGACGAGATGTGTATGAGAGCTCCGAAATCTCAATGGAACAGGACAAAATCTTTAATGATAATTCCATCATACGAAAATCATTTGAGCCTGGGCAAAAAGTGTTCTTATGCAATTCTCGCCTCTCAATTTTTCAAGGAAAACTATGATCCCGTTGGGATGGCCCCTATCTTGTTGAGCTGGCCTACCCCAATGGAGCTGTTGATGTGAAAAACCCGAGAATGGCCAGACATTCAAGGTCAATGGCCAAAGACTCGAGTCATTCTTCGAGGGTTCGGAAGAGCAAGAAGTGGTGGAAGATTTGACGGATCCTGTCTATCCGGATTTGATGGAGGACTAGCTAGTGTTTATGATTTCTAGTGTACAATTACTTTTATTTACTTATGTTATTTCTATTTCATGTCACTTACTTTCATTGGTTGTATAACATTGTTTCCTAATTTCAGATTTTGGTGTTTTTGTTGAAGCTCAATCGCGAGGTGTTCTCTAACCCTTTTCATCTTTTTACTGTCTTTTATTGCATATTATATCTTTTTGTTGCATTGAGGACAATGCATGATTCAAGTTGGGGGGTGAGGCGCACCATTTGCATGATACACTAAGGTTGTTAGGAAATTTGTGTGAAATTTTTGTGATACAGATTTTTGCTTGCATTAGTGAAAAATATGCGAAATTTATGAAATTTTTGATGAAAAATATGTTGTTGTTGATCTGTATTCCTTCATGAAGAATGTGTGAGTTGGATGAAATGTTGATCTTTGTTGTGAACTTTGTGTGCATAAGCATTCTATGGAAGTTGATCCTATGCATGAGTATCACATATGTATTGATTTTTGAACTCAATTGTATGTGACTATTGAATGTGTAATTTCAGCAATTTATGGATTGGATTCATGTTTTAAGCTTGACATAAGTAGTAGAGATGAGTAAGGACCCATGGGAGCTTTAGTGCCAAATCCTTTTTGGAGGGAACTTACAATTACTCAAAGAACAATTTTTTCAATGTCAAATTTGTTCAATAGTCTCAGTATGCTTGTTTTGGTTAGGTGCATTTGGGATAGTAGGCTGACTTGTCTTGATTGTATAATGCCATTCCCTGCGGACCTAGAAGTGATCTTAGGCCATCCTTGAATATTTTGAGCCTTTGCCCTTTTCCTTGAGAAATTATTTATCCCTAGTTCCATGTTCGAGCCTTGTTGAAAATTCATTTCTATGCCACACATTAAACCAAGCCAGTGAAAAATGAAAAATATCTACCTTACCTTGGTTGTTCCTAAAGCAAAAATGAGTGATTGCAAAAGAAAGAAGTGTGGTGTGGAAATTCAAGCAAGGGATGATGAATGTGAAACTCAAAGAGTAGGAAAAAAAAGAGAACAAAAATTCAGGATAAGGAAGAAAAGGGGTGAGAAGATGAAAGAATGGTCGAAAGACAAGAAAATGTTAAGGAAAAGAAAGAAAAGAAAACAAGGGGTGTAGTGATGGTGTGAGAATCAAAATCCCATGAAAAGGGAAGTGTTTTTCTAAAATAAAAGTCTCTCACTTGGAACAACCCTATTTGCTATCCTATATTCTTCATTTCATTTACCCAAACATCACCCCAAGGCCCCATTATAACCCTTAAAGTACACAGTGATCTAGAGAAGCATGGGGGGTGCATGATTTTAGAAGAAATGATGGGTTAAGTCTTACTGCCCAATGTCCTAGCATTCTGTTCATGACACTATGCCAAGGTCCCTTCATTTTAATTTATGAACTTCATTTTTGGATTACATGTGAGTGCACTTTGTTTTGGACACAAGATTCTATCTCACATGTATGTATGGAGTGTATACTAGGATAACTTGAGTGTATTTCATTGCTTTGGAGTAACCCTTGGTGAGTTTTGCATTGAAACTGAATTTATCTAGCTATTCGAATGTGAATTCTATTGCGTAAATGCTCAAATTACTTGTTTAATTCACACAGACACGATTTGAAAATAAATTTGCAGGTGCATACTTTAGACTAGTGTGGGTAGTGTGACCTGAAGAAACATGATGTCTCTCTGCCCTGTGCTTGTCATAGAAATATTCGAGTGTTGGGGCATTGATTTCATGGGTCTGTTCCCTATGTCATATTGTTATCCGTACATTCTCTTGGCAGTGGACTATGTGTCCAAATGAGTGGAGGCCATCCCGACCAAAACTAATGACCACCGGGTAGTAGTCAAATTCCTCAGGGAGAACATTTTTTCAAGGTTTGGGATGCCTTGTGCAATCATAAGTGATGGTGGATCACATTTCTGCAATGGGCCATTTGCGTCTTTAATGCTTAAATATGGTGTTACACATAAGGTATCCACCACATACCACTCACAAACCAATAGCCATGCCAAGTTGGCTAATAGGGAGATCAAAAACATCTTAGAGAAAACGGTGAACCCTAATGGGAAAGATTGGTCATATAGATTGATTGATGCCCTATGGGCTTACTGCACTGCCTACAAAATTGTGTTAGGCTTGTCTCCCTGTCAGCTCTTCTATGGAAAGGCTTGCCATTTGCCAATTTAGATGGAACACAAGGCCTATTGGGCCATAAAAACTCTAAACTTCAATCTAAGAATAGATGGAGAGCATAAAAAGCTATAACTGAATGAATTGAAAGAGATTCGAAGAGATGTGTATGAGAGCTCTAAATTTTAAAGGAGCGGGCTAAGATCTTTCATGACAAGTCCATTGTACGGAAGTCATTTGAGCCCGACAAAAAAGTACTCTTATACAACCCTTGTCTCTCGATTTTCCAAGCCAAACTCTGCTCCCAATTGGGATGGCCCCTACCTTGTCAAGCTGGCCTACCCGAATGGAGCTGGGGAAGTCACAAAACTTGAGAATGGCTTGACAATCAAGGTCAATGGCCAAAGACTCGCCATTCTTTGAGGGTTTTGAAGGACAAGGAGTGGAGGAGGATTTGACAGATATGGTGTATCCGGACTTGGGGGAGGAGTAACTAGTTTTTCTGCTTTTTAGTGTACAGTTGCTTTTATTTACTTACTTTATTTTTATTTCATGTTACTTACGTTCTTTTGATGTATAGTTTTGTTTTTCCTAGTTGAAGATGTTGGTATTTGGTCAAAAGCTCAAATGCGAGGTGTTCTCTAACCCTACTCATCTTTTTACTATCCTTCATTGCATATCATATCTTTTTTGTTGCGTTGAGGACAATGCATGAATCAAGTTGGGGGGAAAGGTGCACCATTTGCACGATACACCAATGCTTGTGGGAATATTTGTGGATAATACCAGTTTTTGGGGGGGAAATTCACCTTTCACATATCATATATATTTTTATATACATTAGTGCAATTTATGTAAAAAATTTGAAATTTGTTTGTGAAAAACATCTGAATTTTGATCTGTAGTCCCTTATTAAGAGTGTTTGGGTTAGTGGTATGTTGATCTTTGTATTGAACCTTGAGGACATGAGCATATAATAGAAGTTGATCCTATGCGTGAGTATCACATATGTATCTATTTTTGAACTAAACTATATGTGCTCCATGAATGTATAATTTTAGCAATTTATGGATTGGATTCATATTTTAGGCTTGACATAAATAGTGGAGATAAGTAAGCACCCATGAGAGCTATAGTGCCAATCCTTTTTGGAGGGAACTTAAATTTACTAAAGGAACAATTTTTCAATGTCAAATTTGTTCAATAATCTCATTATGTCTGTCTTTGGCTAGATGCATTTGGGTAGTAGACTGACTTTATCTCAATATGTACAACGCCCTCCCATTTGTATCTACAAGTGATATTAGGCCATCTTTGAAAAGTTTGAGCCTTAGCCTTGTTCTTGAGAAAATATTAACCCTCGTGCCGTGATTGAGCCTAATTGAAATTCATTTATATGCCATGCATTTGACCACGCCAATGAAAATGACAAATATCTACTTTACCTTGGTTGTTCCATGAGCTGAAAATGAGTGATCGCAAAAGTGAAGGAACTGTGGTGTGGAAATTCAGGCACAGGGATAATCGATGTTGAAACTCAAGGAATCGATAAAAAAAAATTTGAAAATCCAAGAAAAGGAAGAGAATGGGTGAGAATAAGAAAAAAATGATCAAAAGAAGAGGAAATGTTAAGGAAAAGAAAGAAAAGGAACAAAGAGTGTGGGGATGTTCTAAGAATGAAAATCCCATGAAAAGGGAGATGTTTTTGAAATAATAGTCGTTCACTCATAACAACCCTCTTTGTTATCCTATATCCTTCGTTTCATTTGCTTCAATATCACCCCAAGGCCCCATTATAACATTTGAAGTCCTAAGTGATCTAGAGAAGCATGGGAGATGCATGATTTTAAAGAAAATGATGAGTTAGTTTTGCTACCTAATGCCCCAGCATTCTTTTCATTAGATTATGCCAAAGTTGCTTCATTTTCACACATGAACTTCATTTTTGGATTACATGTGAGCACACTTTATTTTGTGCACAAGATTCCATCTCACATGTACACATGGAGTGCATGCCAGGATAACTATAGTGTATTTCATTGTTAAGAGTGACATTTGGTGAGTTTTGCATTGAAGCTGAATTTGGCTAGCCATTCAAATGTGAATTCTGTTGCATAAATGCTCAAATTACTTGTCCAATTTACACACACACGAGTCTGAAAATGAATGTGTAGGTGCATACTTTAGACTAGTATTTAAGGCTATAGTGATGCTCTTGTGTGCTTAGTTCAGCCAGCTGAGCAATGTGTTAATTAGCTCCATGCTTGTAGAATAGGGGAATATTGCTCAACTTTCAATGTTTGATAAGATTTAGTAATACATGTGTTGTTTGAATTCATGTTTTACAATTTGGGTATCATTTAAGTTAGAAATTCATGACTTGTGCTTTGAAAACATCAAAATCCTAAATCTTGTTGCAACTTTGGAAACGACTTTTGGGTATGATTGATGAGTGGGCTTTATACCTATGAATTGAGTATTTTCGGTTTGATGAAATTACAAGTTTTCAATTATTTTTTGTTCCTTTTTATTTATTTTGTGTGTTTTGATGTTATTTCATAGGGATGATCATTTGAAGAAGGAAGGAAACAAGGTCAATTTGGAGCTTAAAGGTTGGATTTTTTAAGAGGAAGCTTAAAGGGCATTTCTAGGCCAAAAAGGGGGGCACGCCCTTGCGCCCACATTCTGTCCAACCAGTGCTTTTCCAACGTCTTTTCAGCGCCTTTTCAGTGCCTAAACGCTCGTGTTCGCTTTGGATGCGAATTCTGACTTGTTTTGACCCGAAATTACACTCTAAAGCTACATATAAGCTAGGGTTTTAGTTGGGAAGGGACTTTTCTGATTTTTGGGGGCTGCTAACATTTGGAAAAGCCAATGAATTGGAAGAAAATTGAAGACAAGGATCAAAGGAATCGACATGAAGAAAATCAGAATTGAAGGCTAGAGAGAAAGTGAAGATTGCAACTAAGTTTTTATTCTTTTCTCTTACTTTTAATTTACTTTTACTTCTTGATTTTCTGAGATGTTGTTTTATTTGAAAATGATGTTTTTCAATTACATTATGAACTAAATCTTTATTAAGATTGCAACGGAACCTAATGTCTAGTTAAATTGATCTACTCTCGTTTCTAGTTCTATTAATCATACATTAGTTGTTTGTCATATTTTGTGATTAATATATGATTGTATGACCAAAAATTAATTTGATAACCTAGATGAAATTGGGAGATCAATTCTACATTTAGATCTGAATATGATGGCATGCGTCTAGTTTATTCTTCTTAAGATTGAATAGCTGGGTTTGTGTATAGGATAGGAATATACCTATATGTCAGGTGTAACTATTATGAGAGTTTGAACTTAATGAATATATTCTAACGTATTTTTTATAGGAATATATTAATTTAATTGGGATAGATAATTTTATTTAACTATTGGAGGTTTGATAAATAACTTTGAGTTCTCAGTTAACAACTTATTATGATCAATTAACTGGAAAGAGAGTTTGAAAGGTTTATATGAAGCATTAGGGGGAAGTTGTAACCTTAACTTCTTTTATCCGGTAAATTTAACCCTTAATTATCAAGTTTAGATTTAATTTTAAATTAGTAATTCCATAGTCTAATTCCAATTGTTTAAATAAAAATGAATTGATATCAAGTTGGTACTTGGAAGTGACTACTAATAATTCTCCGGGGAACAATACTCTACTTATCACTTTATTATTTGTTGATCGTGTATACTTGCACGTAAATTGTCAATATCAAATTTGGACAACAACGATCAACCAATTGTGGTCCATAAGTGTGGTTAATGTTTTTGGTAGGTTAGATGTCTAAGAAAATGTGTTGAAATGTTTTGGAGTTTGAGGAGAATAGGGTTAGATTTGAATTTTTGAACAAAGGATTGGTTTTGCAGCAAAGGCAAAACCAACCAGAAGGTTTAGTCAAAAATCTTCTGGAAAGTTTGGATCGACCTTCCGGAAGATTTTGCCTACTGAAATTTTTAACCTAGGCAATACACAAAACCTATCGGAAGGTTTCTGTCAACCTTCCAAAAGGTTTTTCTTTGAAACCTAAAAATTAGGGTTTTAAATTAGATTTTTTCAAAAATCTTTTTACATTTCCCCCAAATCAAAGCATCCCAGTCCCTATGCTCTCCTCCTACTCTCTACTAACCTTCAAATTACTTCCCCCAAACCTCAAATTTCTTACTTTCTCTCGATTTAGTTTAACTTTTAGGGTATTTTACCCAAAAAATACCAAAGGTTCTACATAAACCCTAGAAATCCAATTCTCCTAAATTTCTAAAACCCTTTTTGTTCTTCTCCAATTTTCTCAACTTCTTTGTGATGGCTCGTTCATATGAGATGTCTATGAAGGTGGTTGAAGCTTTTGAGAATTTATGGAGGTTGTTTTTAGTGGCTCTTGGGTTGGGTACACTGTTGATGCTTATGGCTCGTACCAGGAGCACTGGCCCTAGGACTTCTCCACCCCCACTAGCTCTAGCTCTCGTAAGAGGGCCGGGGAGGGCCCAAGTGGCCAAGAGAGGAGAACGAAGACAAGACATGACACCCGTAGGTAATGTATTGAGGAGAATGGCGTAACATGTGAGCGATGGGTGGACAAAGCCTCTTGGGACGAGGGATGAGGTAGTGAAAATTATTGAACAACGGGGGTTAATGTTGTGGTTTGAGGAAGTCAAGGGGTATAACATGGGGATGTGTTGAGAGTTCTATCAAAAATTAGTGGTTTTTGGTGATGATGGGAGTAACCTAAAGATGACCATAAGGGGGCAAAACATTTGAGGTGACCCCGAACTCAATAAGCATGACGATGGGCTACGAGAGAGCTCCCCCGACCACCCCAATCTACCCACAAAATGTGGAAGGGGGTAGGACTCTCAGAGAATACGTGGCCCTCACCTATTAGGACCCGACCATGTTCACAGGAACGGTGTTGGTCGGGGGCCTCAAACATGCATACAGGGTCATGAATAAGGTCCTTCATTATAATACGATGCCCCAGGATTCGGAGAAGAACCTGAACATTGAAAAGTTGGCATTTCTACATACCTTTATGATGAGAGTTGCCATTGATGTGGCATATTACATTTGGTTGGAGACGAGGGAGTTTGCCCAGGCTACAAAGCCAAAGGCAAATCTCCCTTTTGGCAGCCTAGTTACCCATCTCTATGACCTGGCTAATGTCAAGCACTATGCCCACGATACACTTCTCCCCCCAGAGACTGGAGGGATTAGGAAGTCCAGAAGTCAAAAGAGGGTTGCTAGGACTGGGGGGAGGGAGTTAGGGCTTCGAGGCCACCGCTAGAGCAATATGAGGCTGGTCCTACTTCTTCAGCACCTCTTGCACTAGCACCAACAACTCCAACAGCCCCCGTCCATACCATTCCTCAGTGCTTAGACACATTGGAGTCCACTATGCAGGCGATGCCCATCATGATTGCGAGGCTGTTTTAGCATATTTTTGCAGGTGAGCCTATTCGTAGAGGACCATGCTTGATAAAATTTCTTATAGTTTTCTAATCTCTAAACATCACCTTTTAGCATGTATAGTTTATGGATGAAGGGGAGTGTCACTCTCCTATGGGTGATGTAAAAAGAAAAGGCAAGGAGATGGGGTAAAATGAAATGATGGCAATGTGATGTGTAAATGCACAAAAAGTGTGTGTGTGTGTGTGTACAAAAGTGCTCCCCAAGTGTAGAGAGTCTTTTGAGTGTCGTGTTTTACTTGGAAAAGTATTCCAAGGTTGTCTCCTCAGGGAAGGAAGGGAATTATGTGAAGGTGATTTTGTGCAAAAAGGAAAAGTTTAAAAATCTTTGAGTTTGAGTTTGAGTTTTTGTGATTTTGTTTTTGGTGAAAATGAAAGGAAAACAAGTGTTGCCTAATCTAAAGAGGTCATTCCAATGGGAATCCCAACTCAACTCAAAACCTTCCTCCAATGGTGCATAGATGAACAATTGATTCGTGGGAAGGTAGGGACGAGATGGAATGAGTATCTAAGCTTAAATCACGACCAGGCCTACGGGATATCCAAGGCTCACCATCTCATCCACCTCAACCCAATCAAACCGAACCATCGTACACCATGAGGAGAAAAAAAAATGAGTTGAAATGGAAAGCCCAAGAGGAGGTCTCCCTTGGGTTAGCCAACTAAAAAACTAGCTATACATGAAAGCAAGAAACAAATACATAATATAAAGAGACATAATATTGAAATGGAGCATGAAACTTAACTTTATGCAAGAAAACTTGAACTATAAAGAAAGAAATACAATACCCATTTTAAAACTAAAAATGAAGAAAGCTTGAAAACATTAATGGTGAAATGAAGAACATGTAACTAAACTTGAAATGAACTTGAAGTAAATGACATTAAGGTGCAAGAGTTAAAGATTACAAGAGATTAAAAGCTTACGGAAATTGAAATGGAAAGGAAAATGCAAAAACATAAGCTTTCTAATTACTATTCATCATCTTCTACATTGAACTACTCCTAGCTTAGGTAGCCACACCCAATGTCTTGTCGAATGCTAAATATATGGAGTGTCTTCCTCCAAAAATTTGCATGGAATCATGCCCTAGACTTTAGAAGTGACCTCCATCTGTAGGGATGCAGGAGGAATGGGCTGGACAGAGGGGTTGCAGAGCTTGTCTGCACACCCAGCTCCTTTTCTCTTCTCTCTCCCCATTATTGGCCAAGCTTCCAAATGTCCAAGATAGGTGTCCCAAGGGGTGTTCTGAGTGTTGGGTGTGTCAAGGAGTTGCCAGAGGATGTCTTGGTGGGACCCTCAAAGTAGCAGGTCAGAGTTGCAGAGCATTTGGGCAGATCAAGCAAAGTGTACCGGTACGTCGAACTCTAGTAGCTTCAGCGTACTGGTACGGTTTGGCTGGTATTCTGTTTTGTTGATTTTTTCCTCTCCTAAGCTGTCCTGAGCTGTCGTCAAGCTACCTTTTCATCCCCATTCATCCCAAATGGTTTGGGAAGGCCTTAAGAGGCCTCATTTAGCACTTTTTAATTGCAAACGCCAAATATCATCGTTAAAAACTCAATTAACAGAACTCCCATTATTTAATCTCCAGAAATTTAATCTCCAAAAATCAAGATGATTAGCATATAAAAATCTACAAAATTTTGTGCTAATCAAACCACCACCACCCCCACAGCTGTCTGCTGGACCTTCAGCTTCTACTCTTGTGCCTTCGGTGACTATGGAGGTGGGTGATGGTGACGATGACTAGGAGGAATTAGGGACAGAGTCTGAGTCCGAGATAGAGGACGAGGATGCTTTTGATGAGGAGGAGGATTGAGGAGGACTAGAGACTCGTCTTTTGGATTTTTGTTTTATGTTATGGTTGTACATAACTAGGGTTTGTATCGGCCAATAGAAGTATCATTAGGTTTTGGCCATTCTTTTTTTGTTTTGGAACTTGAACCATTGTAAAAGAACTTTTTTTTTAATGATCAATTAAATACCACATTCCTTTTGTTTAAATCATTTCCCAAACCTATTGTTGCAATTGTATTTTGAATATTATGGATGGCATGGTGATATGAATGGATTTTGTTTAAATTTTATTACTTGGGCTTGGAAACAATGTTTGCTAGGGACTAGCAAAGCTCATGTTGGGGGTGTAATTAGCAAAAAAACATGACATTTATTGTGTGCTAACATGCTTTTTATACTTGCTTTTGTCATGAAATTGGGAAAAAAATGTGCTTGACTTTCATTTTGATGGAATTTTGTGTGAATGCAGGTAAAATGATATAAATGCAATGAGTTAAACCCCCATCGATTGTATTTGAGGTCAATGAAGAGGAAGGGGTAGCTTAGAGGAAGGTTTAGAGGGAGGAGAAACCAAGAAAATTCAAATTGGTTGAAAACCTTCCAGAACATTTAGCCTTGGATTTCTCTTTCACTGCCAAAACCTTCCAAATGGTTTTGTCTACTAGAGTAAAACCTTCCGGAAGCTTTTGCCTACTGGAGTGAAACCTTCCAAAAGGTTTTGCCTACTAGAGTGAAACCTTCTAGAATGTTTTGCCTATTGGAGTGAAACCTTCCGAAAGGTTTTGTCTACTGGAATGAACCTTCCGGAAGCTTTTGTTTGATAGCTTCTTCATTTAACTGTTCCTGCACAAACCTTCCAGAAGGTTTCTGTCGACCTTCCGAAAGGTTTTTGCCAGATTGCCCAAACAGCGTGCAACTTATCTCTGCAACTTTGGGACCCAACCTACGCTTCTCTAACTAATTCCTTGACGTCCCTTACGCATCCACAGGCCTCCCCTCACCTCTACTTGTCGTTGGAAGGTCTTGGCATTAGTGAGGAGGAGAGAGAAGAAGCATGGAAGAGCGAATGTCTTACCTGCACCAACTCATCCCTTTCAGCTCCATTAATGGCAATCCCATCAGACAAGCTTGTGGGGCACTCCATGGACGTTTTTGGCAAGCATTAGAATCCATTATTGATTATTCTGGAGGAGACATTGATATATTTAGAGAGAGAGTCTAAGGAAGAAGTTGAATAGTGTTAGAGAGGCAAGTTGAGTTTTTGCATTTTCTTCCTCACATTGCCTTGTAATTTCTTGTAAGAATCTTCTAAGATTTGTTTGAAGTCTTTAATACCATTTATTGCAAGTTGCTTTCAAGTTTAGTCTTTCATCCAAGCTCTCACCATTAATGCATTCAAGTTTTTCATTCCTTAGTTTTAAAATGGGTATTAAATCTATTCTCTTTTAGTTTATGTTTTCTAACATTAATTTAGCTAAAATCTTAATTGCTTTACAATGTCTTTCCATTACATTATTGCCTTTCCTTTAGGCATGAATAGCTAAGTCTTTAACTTGGCTAATCCAAGGGAGACCTCCTCTTGGGTATGCCATTTCCACTCATCTTCTTTCCTTCCCTTGGTGTATGATGGTTCGGTTTGATTGGGTTGAGTGCGAACATGGTTGTGAGTATTTGATATCCCGTAGACTTGTCACAGATTTTTCTAGGATCCTCACTTCCATCTCGTCCCTCGTTTCCCACGAATCAATCATTAATCTATGCACCATTGGAGGAATTTTTTGAGTTGACATGGCATTCCCATTAAAGTGAACCTTTTGGATTCACTGAGAAGTGAAAACCTGTTACTAGATCGTCCTGAAGACAGATGCGACGGGAAGAAGTGGCATTTGGAAGTGTTGATAACTTAACATTTAACCTTGAATGCTATTAATAAATTGTACAACAATAGCCCCTCGGACTCTGAAAGTAATAACAAAAATGGCAAACCCAAAAGTAGATTCCGCAGTTGCCACCGTTGGAACCAATGAAGCGAATGATTGACCCATTATATCATCCCAAGAAACATAATACAAAATCACAAATCAAACTTCAACAACAAAAGATTTTACACTTTGCTTTTTACCAAAATCACTTTCAAAATGATTCACCTCCTTTCCTAATTCGCACTATTTCTTGATCTAATTATATTATGTTAAACACCCAAGTATAAGTGATCAAATTGTAGTTTTCTCGGTTTAAGTCCAAGTATCGATCCCACAAAGAGTGTTAGTAATTTAAATTTTAAAATAAAAATAGTAAAGTTGTTTGAAGTAGTGTATCATTTGATGGCTTGTGATGTGAGCTTAGATTAACAACTAGTTTAATTAAATAAAGTATGCAGGTAAGCGTATTAATGACAAGAATATAAAAGATACCCTTCAGTTTAGGGATTCCAGATGCTTTATATTGGTTAAGTACTAGAAATGCTACCTTACAACAATTAACTCCCATTTTACTGAATGCTACTGAATGCTTTGCAGTTGATCCATGTGTCGCGTTCTGGATGTTCCATGTGTTTGTATTACACTTCGCTCCTTTGTTGTTTCAAGTTTTGCAAAATTGCCTCGTATTCTCCAATATTTCTACATTAGACCCTGAAATTTAAACAAAGTATTTAAAACTTTAATTTCCACACAAATTATAATTACTCCTAATTTATAATTTTTAGTTGTTTTATCTTACAAAGTTAATTACTTAATCATTATAGTTTACACACTAATTAGGGTTAATCAAACCCCCAACTTAAACTTTACTAACCCCTAGTAAACATAGATTATAAAAACTATTTCACAAAATAAAACACAAACAGAAGTAAAATCATTTTCATAGATTTTTTCACGGTTGCATTTAGTATATGCAATAAGCCGTTAAACCCCTAGGTGATTCCTAGTGGACAAGTTTTGTCTCGTGAAGGTTTCTAGTGAAGCTACCTAAAAACTTCAGCAGTTAGGAGTTTATAATTCATACTTTTCACAAAAATAATTAAATCAATATTCCTTATGTCTTGCTAGAATAGTTCCTTTTCCGGTCACTATAAGAGTAACACACGTTAGTTGTAACATTATCCATATATTTTTATACAAACTTGTGTGTGTGTGATGATTTCTTTTGTTTGAAAAATCACTCAAGAAATAGTACAATCTTTCATGGTAGTCTTGATGTCAATCCTTTCCTGGAATACACTAAGTAAGAATAATAGACATATTATAGTGACTATTCTCTCAATAGTTACATGTGATTGGACTATTGTTAACAAAGCAAATAATATCACATGTAGTTAATCAAAAGATTGTTTATTTGAATAGAACTAAAATTTAACATAATCTCACGACTGGATATGAACACTATATCAGACATATTATCAACTTTCTCCTTTGATTACGTAGATAACTAGAATTTGAGATGCCCCTAAAACCGGGGGTCCCGTTGACCATCCTTCAACCTGTAGAAATACCCGTGATTGTGGCATAACCCGACATCACGTTTATCACATCCCTGTAACTGGAATTACAACTCACACGAGGATTCGTGTTTCCTTTAATTCATTTAATCCTATTAAGGTTCAATGAGCCACAATATACCTCATTTAATGTCCATTTGTATCATTGGAACTTACAAAAATAAAGTCCAAAAGGTTAGCAAAACAATTTTAAACTTTTCAGATTTTTGGAAGAGCTACCGGTAGGTGTTTGTTATAACTACTGGTAGAAGTTCGACCTGTAAGCTACCGGTAGCTTCCTTCTACTTGATAGGTACTACCTGTTAGCTACTGGTAGTTATTGCCTGCTGGACGAGTACTACCTGTTAGCTACCGGTAGTTATTGCCTGCTGGACAGGTACTACCTGTTAACTACCAGTAGTTATATCCTGTTGCCGATAGGTTTCGTCCAAAATTTCATATTTCATCAGTGTTTCATTTCCAATTCATCCCAAACCTTCTCAAATCCATCCCAAACATGTATAATAAAATTTTCTACATTATACATGACCCATACAAGTTCTATTACATGCATTTACATAATTTACATATCAAAATGACATTTAACCAAAGTTTTTACAAAACTTGTTTCCAAAAGCCACAAACCGGCATTTCTTCACCCTCGAGGCCCGAAACGTGTATCATCAACCGGAATAAGCGCCATACCTGAAATATTTCCCATATAGGGTGAGCCAATGCCCAGTAGAGTATTTCCTACATGGGCTATGACTTGATCCGAAATGTGCACACCCAAGTGCAGGCGGTCAAGTTGTAGTAATAATTCGATGAAGTTCGGAGTCGAATCCACAGGGAACTATGATTGGTGTTTTGAAGTAAGCAATAATAGAGACCAAGTAACTTGGAAATTTTGAGTGTTTGGAGTGGTGGGGTTTTCTTGAATAGAATATAAGATTCTTTTTCAGAGTTTTCTAGACAAAATATAAGATTCTCAAAACATAACAGCCACCCTTTAGCTCGAGGATCAGGACATGTAATAGTGTATCCATTTATTATGTTTGTGCTTTATAACTCAATTAACTCCCGTGTCAATAGCAAGTTAATTAGAAGATAAAGATGGACTGTGAGTAAATTCTTAAATTACATGTGCATTTCACACACACACGAGTTTGAAAACATATGTGTAGGTGTATGCTATAGAATAGCATTTAAAGCCATGGTGAAGCCCATGTGTGCTTAGTTTGGGGTTTGAGAAATCTTATCGAGTAGTCCTATACTTGTAGGATAGGGGAATATTGCTCAAATTTTAGATATTAAGAAGGAATGCCTTTTTTATTTGAATTTGTGATTTATATGTTGGGAGTTCATTTTGTTTGTTGAATTTAGAATTCCATGTCATGTGTTTTGAAAGCATCCAAAAAAAAAAAAACTCAAATCGCAATGCAATTTTGTAAATAAAGTTGGGCATGGTCACTCATTCGTGGTCCGCAAACACGGTTTAGTTTTTTTGGTGGAGTGGGTGTTGTAATAGGTTGTTAGAACGTGTAGGAGTTGAATAAATTTGAAGTGGAGATGAAAGCAAGGGTACAGGAAAATTTTTGGAAAAGACTAAAATGTATTGGTAGAAGTTTGCTTAAACCTGCCAGTAGGAATTTTCTAGCGCAGAAGACCTACCGGGAGGTTTTGAGCGCTCTACCGGTAGGTTTTGCCCAGAATTCCAAAAAAAGAGGGTTTAAGTTTAGATTTTTGGCAAAAATTTTCATGTTCTCCACTCCTCTCCACCTTAGATTCTCTCTACTCCCTCTCAAAACCTCTCCAATCCTCAAAGAAGCTCTACCCACTTTGTCAAATCCCCTGATTAAACTTGGTAAGGTTGGATTTTCATTGTGATTAATTGAATTTTCATTCAAATTCTCCCATAAAAATCCTACTTTTCTCACCAAAGGCTTAGACTCCAACATCATGGCACGATTGGGTGAGCATGCTAGCATCTCTTTTGAGTTTTTTAATGAATTGTGGACTTGAATTTTGCCTTTTTGTGGCCCTCGGGGCATTTTTCCTTTTCATAGCCCAAACCAAGCGAACATGGCCAAGTCCTCCACCACCTACGGAATGGGATCCGGTAAGAGGACGGTGGCGGGGCCTAGTGGTGGAAGTGGGAGTGGGGAGAGGAGAAAGAAACAAAAGAATGAGGCTCGCATAAAGAGCATTGAGGAGAAGAATATGACGTGCAAGCGTCATGTGGACAAGCCCACCCTCGGACCAAATGGCAAAGTGGTCTGGGTGATTGAGGGTCTGGGTGATTGAGGGACACGTAGTAGATATTTGGTTTGAGCCCGTGAGTGGGTACACCCTTGGCATGTGTAGGGATTTTTACCAACAGTTGAAGGTGGCGAATGAGGACATATTTTTGCTTAGGACGAACATGAGGGGGAAGGTTTTGGATATTACTCCAAGATTGATTGCGGACTTGATGAAGTATGAGAGACCTCCTTCTAATACCCTGATCCACCCACACAATGTCCAACGGAGGAAATCACTCATGGAGTATGTGCAATTGACGTATGAGGACCTGAAATAATTCAACGGAAAAATCCAAGTTGGGGCGCTCAAAAAATCGTACGAGGTGATGAATAAGGTGTTGCACTATAATGCTTGATGGTTTCCCTTGTATACCCTATTCTTTGGACATCACCCTCATTGTGTGTATGGCTTATACAGATAGGAGAGTGTCACTCTCCCTTCGGATGATGCAAAAAATAGGGTAAACAGAATAGTGGAATGAAATGTAATGTGTGTGTGTACAAAAGTGCTCCCCAAGCGCAAGGAGTCTTTTAAGTGTCATATTTTGCTTGGAAAAGTATTCCAAGGTCGTATCCTCAGGAAAGGAGGTGAATCGTGTTGAAGGTGATTTTGATAAAAAGGGTAAAGTGTAAAAATCTTTTGTTGTTTAAAGTTTGGTTTGTGATTGTGTTGTGATGAAAATGAAATGGGAAACAAGTGTTGGCTAATCCGAAGGGTTCACTTCAATGGGAATGCCAAGCCAACTCGAAACCTTCCTTCAATAAAGCCTAGATGTACGATTAATTCATGGGAAGCGAGGGACGAGATTGAAGTGAGGATTCAAGCATAACCTGTGACAAGTCTATGGGATATCAATGACTCAAAATCCTGTCCACACTCAACCCAGTCAAATCGAACCATCGTACTCTTAGAGGAGGAAAAAAATGAGTTGAAATGGCATACCCAAGAGGAGGTCTCCCTTGGATTAGCCAACTAAAAAGCTTAGCTACTCGTATTTAAAGTAAAGACAACACTATAATGAGAAGACATTATAAATAAATGAAGATTGAAGCTAAGTTAATGCAAGAAAACGTAGACTATAGAGAAGTGCATTTAATACGAATCTTAAAGCTTGAAAATGAAGAACTTGAAAGCATTAATGGTGAAAGCTAAAATAAAAGATTAAACTTCAAATGAACATACAGTGAATAGCATTAAAGACATTGAATAAATCTTACAAGGTTCTTACAAGGGATTCAACGACAATGTATGGAAGAAAGTGCAAAAATATTAACGTCTCTCTCTAATACTATTCATCTTCTTCCTTAGACTTTCTCTCTCTATATTACAATCTAGGTTTAGAATACTGGTGTATCAACCCTCCCTGAATGTCCATGGAGCCATCCCTAGCTTGTATGATGTGATCCCAATCAATAGGGGGGCTGAAAGGGATGGATTGGTGCAGGCTAGGACAATTCTAGCCTTTCTCTCTTGCCATGCTTCTTCTCTCTCCTCATCATTTCACATGCCTCCAAAATCCAAGTAGAGGTGAGGGGGGCCTTTATGATGGGTAATGAATTTCAGGGAACTTGTTGGAGAAGTGTAAGTGGGGCTCCCAAGTTGTAAAGTTGAGTTGTAGGTTTTCTAGGAAATCTGAGCAAAACCTTCCGGAAGGTCGACAGAAACCTTCTAGAAGGTTTGTGCAGGAACAGTTAAATGAAGAAAATAGTAGGCAAAACCTTTCGGAAGGTTTTCAACCATTTTGCAAAATTATTGGTTTCTTCACCCTCCAATCCTTCCTTTAAGCTACCCCCTCATCTTCATTGACTTGAAACACTTTATTGGGGGCTTAACTTGAATCATTTACATTCTGTTACCTACATTTACGCAAAACTCCACCAAAATCAAGATTAAATGCATTTCTCCCCAATTTCATAACAAAAGTAAGTATAAAAGGCATATTAGCACACAATTTATGTCATGTTTTTGTGCTAATCACATCCCCCAACTTGAGCTTTGCTAGTCCCTAGCAAACATTATTTCTAACCACCAGCTATGAATTATAGCAAAATCCATTCATATAATCACACCATCCATAACATGCAAAATTCAAAAATCATATTACAATTACATAAATAGCTTTGGGCAATGATTACACAAAATAAATGTGGTATTTCATTAATCATTTCAAAAAGTTCTTTACAATGGTTCAAGTTCCAAAACAAAATGGCTAAACATAATGACACTTCTACTAGCCGACATAAGAGCCTTAGTTATGTACAACCACAATTCAAAACAAAAATCAAAACTCCAATCATCATCCTCATCAAAGGCATCCTCGTCCTCAGTCTCTGACTCCTCCTTGTCATCATCAATATCTCCCACCTCCATATTCATAGAAGGCACTAGAACAAAGGCTACGGGTGCAGTTGAAGGTTGTGAGGGTGGTGGTGGTCCTCCAGTAACAGAATCACCCAAGAAAGTATGCTAAAAAAAGCCTCATAACCATGGTCGTCAGGCTGTGTATAGTGGACTCTAATGCATCCAAATGCTGAGGAATGGTATGGGTAGGGGCTGTTGTAGGTGCTGGTGGTGGGGGTACTGACAAAGAAGGCTCGGCCTAAGACTACCTTGGCTTCCTAGCCCTAGCTCTCTCCCCCCCTGTCCTGGCAACCCTCTTCTGACTGCTGGATTTCCCTATAGCTCTAGTCTTTGGGGGGAGCAGTGTGTCATGTGCATACATCTTCACCTTGGCCTGAGCACAGAGCTTGGTGTCCACGCTACCAAAGGGGAGGTTTGCCTTTGGCTTTATAGATGTGGCAAACTCCCGCATCTCCAACCAAATGAAATAGGCCACATCAATGGTTACACCCATCATAAAAGCATGAAGTAACGCCAAGTTCTCTATGTTTAGCTTCTTCTCTGAACCCCGGAGCATTAAATTGTAATGCAACACTTTATTTATAACCCCATATGCATGCTTAAGGCCCCTAACCAACGTTGGTCCTGTGAACATGGTCGGGTCCTCATAAGTGAGAGCCATGTAATCCTTAAGAGTCCTACCCCCATCCACGTGTGGGTAGACGGGGGTAGTCGGGGGTGGTCTCTCATACTGCATCACTATAGCAATAGTAACGGGGGTGGTCACTTCAAAGACTTTCTCTCAAACTTTGGTCCTCAATTGACCACCATCTTCCCTGAACACCACTAACTTCTTGTAAAATTCTTGACACAAACCCAAGTTGTACCCCTTAACCTCCTCAAACCACAACTTCAATCCATGCGCTCAATCACTCTTACCACCTCATCCCTAGGCCCAAGAGAAACTTTGTCAATATAACGCTCACAAGTTATGCCCTTCTCCTTAATCCTTTGCCTATAGGCATTGTGTCTTGCCTTGGTTCACCTCTCATGGCCACTTGGGCCTTCCCTGATCCTCTTTCGGGAAGTATAGCTAGTGCGTGGTAGGGAGTCGGGGCCCGTCCTCTTTTTGTAGGCCATGAGCATTAATAGTGTCACCACAGAGAGAAAAGTCAAAACCATAATCAAAACATTCTCCACTAGCTCAAAAACCACCATGGGCATCCCTTTCATTCTATCCACCACAATGGAGTCAAGAGATTTGAAAAAGAACAAGAATTGATTTGAGAGAACTTGGGCAAAATGGGAACCTAGGGCTTGTGTAGGGCACTTGAAATTTTCAGCTAAAACCCTCTAAATTCAAACCTTAATCAAGAGAAAGTAAGAAAATTAAACTTTAAGGGTTTGAAGGTTAGAAGAGAGTAGGAGGAGAGGAGAGGGCTTTGGGATGATTTGATTTGGAAGAAATGTGAAGCGTTTATCCAAAAAATCTAACTTAAAACCCTCGTTTTTAGGTTTCTAAGCAAAACCTTCTGAAAGGTTGACAGAAACCTTCTGGAAGGTTTTTCTTACTGCCTGGTTCAAAGATTCCAGTACGCAAAACCTTCTGGAAGGTCGATCAAAACCTTCTAGAAGGTTTTTCCTTTGCTACAAAACCAATCCTTTGTTCAAAAATTCTCATCCAATCCAAATCTCCTCAAGTCCAAAACATTTCAACACATTTTCTAAGACATCTAACCCACCAAAAACTGGAACCACAACTATAAACCACAGTTGAATGATCATGCCCAAAGTCAATTCTGAAATGGCAACATGATTTAAGATTTTGATCTTGTCAAAGCACAAATCATGGGATTTCTAATTTAAACTACCAAAACGAATACCTAAAATGCAAAACATGAGTTCAAATAACAAGGGCATTCCTAAATCTAAACATATATCGAAAGTTGAGCCATATTCCCCCATCCTTTAAGTAAAGAGCTACCTAACACGTTGATCAACTGATCGAACCAAGCACACATGAGCAACACTATGGCTTTAAATTCTTGTCTGAAGTGCTCTCCAAGCGCGAGGAACCTTTTGAGTGTCGTATTTTGCATGGAAAAGTATTCAAAGGTCGTCTCCTCAAGGAAAGAGGTGAATCATATTGAATGTGATTTTGATAAAAAGGGTAAAGTGTAAAATTCTTTCGTTGTTTGAAGTTTAGTTTGTGATCGTGCTACGATGAAAATGAAATGGGAAACAAGTGTTGGCTAATCTGAAGGGTTCACTACAATGGGAATGCCAAGTCAACTCAAAACCTTCCTTTAATAGAGCCTAGATGTACGATTGATTTGTGGAAAACGAGGGATGAGATGGAAGTGAGGATCCAAGCATAACCCATGACAAGTCTATGGGATATCAAAGACTCATATTCCCGTCCACATTCAACCCAGTCAAACAGAACCATTCTACTCTTAAAGAAGGAAAGAAAATGAGTTGAAATGACATACCCAAGAGGGGATCTCCCTTGGATTAGCCAACTAAAAAGCTTAGCTACTCATACTTAAAGTAAAGGCAGCAATGTAACAAGAAGACATTATAAAGAAATAAAGATTGAAGCTAAGTTAATGCAAGAAAACGTAGACTATAGGGAAGTGCATTTAATACCCATCTTAAAGCTTGAAAATGAAGAACTTGAAAACATTAATGGTGAAAGCTAAAATGAAAGATTAAACTTCAAATGAATTGGCAATGAATAGCATTAAAGACATTAAATGAAGCTTACAAGGTTCTTACAAGGGATTCAAAGACAATGTATGGAAGAAAGTACAAAAATATTAACTTCTCTCTCTAGCACTACTCATATTCTTCCTTAGACTCTCTCCCTCTATATTACAATCTATATCTAGAATAATGGTGTATCAGCCCTCCCAAAACATCCATGGAGCCATCCCTAGCCTGTATCATTTGATCTAAATCAATAGGGGGCTGAAAGGGATGGATTGGTGCAAGCAAGGACAAGCCTAACCTTTCTCTCTTGCCATGCTTCTTTTTTCTCCTCCTCATCATTGCACAAGCCTCCAAAATCCAAGTAGAGGTGAGGGAGGCCTTTGTGATGTGTAAGGAATGTCAGGGAATTTGTTGGAGAAGTGTGAGTGGGGTCCCCAAGTTGCAGAGTTAAGTTGTAGGTTATCTAGGCAATTTGGGCAAAACCTTCCAGAAGGTTGGTAGAAACCTTCCGGATGGTTTGTGCAGGAATATTTAAATGAAGAAACCAATAGGCAAAACCTTTCGGAAGGTTTTGGCAATGCGTACGAAGTCCAAGGCAAAACCTTCTGGAAGGTTTTCAACCATTTTTGCAATATTATTGGTTTCTTCACCCTCCAATCCTTCCTTTCAGCTACCCCCTCATCCTCATTGACTTCAAACACTTTATTGGGCACTTAACTTTAATCATTTACATCCTTTAACCTGCATTTACACAAAACTCCATCAAAATCAAGATTAAACACATTTCTTCCCAATTTCATGACAAAAGTAAGTATAAATGGCATATTATCACACAATAAAAGTCATGTTTTTGTGCTAATCATATAACTTGCTACTTCAGGGGCTGGAGAAGACCCCAGGGGAAGAGAAGTTGGCCCTACTCCACGCCTACATGCCCTTATCATCTAGGAGGGCATGAAAGAGTATGCCTAGGCTAGTAAGCCAAAGGCAAACCTCTTGTTTGCCAATCTTGTGACCTGAATATTTCTCCATTACAAGGTGAAGGGTAGCCCCACAGATGTGATCTTACACCTGGAGTTCAGAGCCATTGGGAAATCAAGTAGTATGAAGTGGTCGGCAATGAGTGGAAGGGCAGCATAGAGAGATGATAGGGCAATGGCACCGAGAGCTGAGCCATCCACGGCTGGACCATCCACTACCAAGTAATCCTCCACTGGATAACCTCAGAGGGACTGTGCAACGGCTCCCTTTGATGATGACCAGGATGTACGAGCACACATTTCCTGGAGAACCAATCCCTAATGTGGATCAACCTTCTACTACTGGGCCATCAACCTCTGCCCCCATCGGTTCCACTGCTTTAGAGGTGAAAGAGTCCGATTAGGAGAACAACGATGAGCAGAGGAATGACTATGAAAAGGGGGATGATGAGCAGTAGGGAGATCATTTTGGTTTTTCATTGCTTTATGCAGCTACACATAGGATTTTGGGTTGTCGGCCTAGTAGAAAAGTCTCTAGGATTATAGGCCATCTTGTTTTTAATTTCAAATATTTGTACTGAACCTTTTAGAATAATTAATGAAAGAACCACATTTGACTTGTTCCTTTTTCCCAAGTTCATTTACTTAATTGCATTATGATTTGAGTGTTTTGTTCCTCGGTGAATCGGCTTACATGAATGGATTGTTTATTCTTTTCATGCGTTATGGTTTGGAAATAAAGATTGCTAGAGACTAGAAAAACTCAAGTAAGGGGTTGTGATGAGCATAGAATGTTGAATATCATGTATCTATTTACGCACATTTATACTTGCTTTTGTTGTGAAAATGAGGGAAAATGCATTTAAACTCACTTTTAATGGAAGTTCATGCGATTGTTGCTAAAGAACAGATAAGGGCGTGTAATAAGTCTTTCATCAAGTGCTTGAAGGAAATGAAGAAGAATGGAAGGCTTAACACGGATGGCTCGGGACATCAAGAGACCAAGGAAATGCCAAAACAGGAGAAAACCTACCGGTAGAAGTTCATCAAAACCCATTGGTAGAAATCAACAAAAACCTGCTGGTAGAAGTTCCAAAACCTATCAGTAGGAAAAGTGCACCAGAATTCTTCTACCATAGCCCCTGCCAAAACCTACTGGTAGATTTTGCTTACTGGAAAAAACCTACTGGTAGGTTTCTGATTATTCTACCGATAGGTTTTTTCTAGAAAAGCCAGAAGCCTGTGAACACGACTCCACCTACTTGGAGGGCCCACCTCTTATCATCCTACATATGCCTTGACATTTTTGACACACCATGATGATCTCTTACATTTAAACTTTGATTTTGGAAGAGAAAGCATGGGAGAGTTATGAGAGAGAAAGAGAGTGGTTGGTGAAGGCATGGGAGGTGCATGCTAGGCTTCTCCATACTTCTTGAAATGTCCAATCCCTTCCCACTCATTGGAAGTCAGCTCTCACAAAACATGGAAAGGGTAGGGACAAAAATTACCAAGGTCTTACACCATTATTTCAATTTTATATGCGTTTAAAGAGAGAAGTTCCAAGGAAGAAGATAAAGTTATAGAGAGAGAAAGTTGGATTTTTTACATTTCCTTCACCATTTTCATTTTTTGTTAGCTTTATTCTACTTGTATTCTTCACCTCTTACACTTTAATCTCATTGATTTCAAGTTGTAACCAAGTCTAGCTTAATGTTCATGTATTTCCATTTCTACATTTGTGTTTTCTTTCCAACCTTTGTATTTTGGGTATGAAATGAATTTGTTGTTGTTATTTAACCTCTTTTTGCATCAATACAAGTTTAATGCTTCATTTCACTACCATGTCTCTTTACAATGTGATTGTTCTTGCTTTGATCACGAGTAGCTAAACTTTTAGTTGGCTAATCCAAATGGAATTTCCTCTTGGGTATGTGAAATTGACTATCTTTCATTCTTTCTCGTAGTATAAAGTGCTTGAATTGACTAGGTTGAGTGCATACGTGGTTGTGGGCTCTTGATACATCATAGACTTGTCACGGGATATGCTTGTGCCCAACATATCCACATTAGTCCCTCACTACCTACAAATCAATCAAACACTGAGACACCATTGGATGAATGAATTGAGTCAATTTTGCATTCCCATTGAAATGACCTCTATGGATTAGCCAAGCTTGCTTTCTTGCATTTTTATCAAAACACAACTCACCAAAACATAATTAACAAGATTTTTCAAATTTTCATTTCTTTCACAATTCACGCTTCAAAACATTTAACCTTTTCTTGCTTCAGGAGTCGACCTTGGAATACCCATTCCAAGGCAAACACTACATTGCAAGTGTCACTATGCTTGTGGAGCATTTTTGCACACACACACGATTTTTTCCATTTCTTGCATTTGAACCCAAGGGAGAGTGACACTCACCAACCCATATAAGCCACACACACATAGTCCAGGTTTGTGTTTGGAGATTAAAGAAAACACATTCAAGCAGTGGAGGGGTATATGCTTTCCATTTGTAGGGAATTTTATCAGAGGTTGGCAGTGGTGGACGAGGAATTATGTCTGTTAAAGATGAATGCGAGGGGGAAGGTGATTGAGGTCACCCTAGTAGCCATCGTCGAGGCATTACAGTATCAGAAGCTTGCTGTCAACACCCCTTTCTTTCCCTATAACATTCGAGGGAGGAAATCACTCCAAGATTATGTGATCCTGATGTATGAGGACCCTGTGCAGTTCAATGGCAAAATTCAAGTTGGGGCACTCAAGCATTCCTATGGGGTGATAAATAAAGTACTTCATTACAACATTTTGCCTCGGGGTGTAGAGAAGGCACCGGGGGAGAAGAAACTAACCCTCCTCTATAAGTCCATGGCTTGCACCAAGATGGACATCGCCTTGATGATTTGGGAGGGGATGTAGATTACGCCCAGGCTACAAAGTTAAAGAAAAACCTTTATTATGCCCACATTATCACAAAGATTTTTGGTAGAACAAGGTTAAGGGCATCCCCACTGATATGACATTTTCGCTTGAGTTTAGCTACATAGGCAAGCCAAGCAGCATGAATAGGACAACCATGACAGGAGGGTCCATACAAAGACCATAGAGAGTTAGGCCATCCATGGTCGGGCCACCTACAACTGGATCATCCACCGCCGGGCAGTCTACTGCTGCTCCACCTCTGATGGTCGCTCAACGTCTATCTGGGATCGAAGGGAGGTTGGATGAATTCAAGGGGACCATATAGTTGTTAAAGTTGTTGGTCACCAAGATCTTTGAGAGGACTTTCCTAGGAGAGCCTCTCCCTGAGATGCCACCACTGCGCACCGCACCAAAGTTCCCATCATTAGCTTTGGAGACTATTGTTGACCTCCGGGTGGCTGCCCCCACCAGCTCAACTATTGTAGATGTGGGTGAGTCCAATGAAGAGGAGGATTATGGGGATAAGGATGAGGATGATGAAGATGAGGATTAGAGAGATTCTCATCTTGTTTTTGTTGGTTGTATATATTGGGGGATAATAGTCTAGGAGTAGTCAGCCTAATATAAAAGTCCTAATGAACATAGGCCGTTTTGTCCTGAGTTATGTGTTATGAATCTCACACATTATGAATGAAAGAACCTTAATTTTTGTTTCATTGTGCCTGAAGTTCATTTACATAATTGCAATATGATTTGAGGATCATGTTAATCCATGAATTGTTTAACAAGAATGGAATTGTTGTATGTGTAATATAATTTTGAAATAAGATTTGTTAGGGACTAGCAAAGCTCAAGTTGGGGGGTGTGATGAGTGTGGAAAATTGCATATTAAGCATCTTCATTGCATCAAATTTAACTTGTTTTGTATTGAATTTTTGGGGAAATGGATTCAAATTGAGAATTAATGGAGATTGACTTGATTGTAGGTGATTGGTTCGAAAAGGTAGGCATAAAGCACCCCCATCAAGTGATTGAGGTCAATGGGGGAAAAAAGGACCTTATGAAAGATGGCTTGGGATCTCAAGGAACCAAGAATTCCAAGACAAGGGAAGACCTACCGTAGAAGCCATGCAAGACCTACCGGTAGAATCCATGCAAGACCTACCGCTAGAAGACTTGAGTACTACCTATAGAAAAGCTTGCTAGAAAGCATCTATTAGTGCCCCTTGCAAGACCTACTAGTAGCAAACTCTACTGGGAAAGACATATCGGTAGGTCACCTATGAGCTACCAGTAAATGATGCCCAAAAAATCCAAATCTTTCTCCAAACGATTCCACCAACTACGGGGGCCCATATTTTGTAATCTTATCCATGCTGTAACATCTCTAACAGCCCATGATGATCTCCTAATCCCCACATTCAGATTTGAAGCATGAGGGAGTGGGGATCCAAGAAAGAAAGGGAGTAGTTAGAAAGCATGGGAGAACCACTCTTTGACTGATTTTAAAAACTTTTGTAGACAACCTCTCTCCAATCAATCCAAGTCAACCACTCATGCTATGAGAGAGGGGGATGGACGAAAATAGAGAGTTCCTTCACACATTTTCAAGTTATCACACTTTCAGAGAGAGAAGGTCCAAGGTAGAAGATAAAGTTCTAGATAGAGAAAGTTGGCTTTTACATTTTTCTTCACCATTTTCATTGTAGTAAGCTCCATTTCACATGTAATCGTTCCTTCTTTCACTTTAATCTCTCTTAATCAAGTTGTTATTAAGTTTAGTTAAGTTTTCTTCTGGTTCATTTCTACATTTGGGTCCTATTTTCTTTAAGCTTTATATTTTGGGTATGAATTTTTTTCCTTTTGTACTTTAAACCTCTATTACATTAATACAAGTCGATGCTTAATTTCATTACCATGTTTCTGTACTTCATGTTTGTTCTTGCTTTCATAATGCACAACTAAACTTTTAGTTGCCTAATCCAAGACAGATTTTCTCTGGGGTATGTGAAATCGACTCTATTACATTATTCCTCGCAGTGTAGAGTTTTTCATTTTACTAAGTTGAGTGCGGACGTTGTTGTGGGCTTTTGATACACCATAAAATTTTCACATGGTATGGTCTTGCCCAACACAATTACATTAGTCATTCACTTCCTACGAATCAATCAAACACCGACACACCATTGGTTGAATGAAATGAATCGATTTGGCATTCCTATTGGAATGACCTCTATTGATTAGCCAATCTTGATTTATTGCATATTTCTTAACTCATAACTCACCAAACTTCAAATAATAAGATTTTTAAATTCTCATATTTTTCACAAATCACTCTTCAAAACACTTGACCTTATCTTCCTTGAGGAGACGACCTTGGAATATTATTCCAAGTAAAACACAACATTGTGAATCTCTCTGTGATTTGGGAGCACTTTTGCACACACACATTTTTTTTCATCGACACATAATTTTCCCTACTTATTGCATTGAGCTTGAGGGAGAGTGACACTCACCATAAGCCATATGCACACAATCGGGTTCGTGTGGAGGGTAAGGGAAGAAGATTTCAAGCAATTTCGCCACCCTAGATTATTGGTTTCAAAGAATAGGTTTGAATAAGTCTTGTTAAAGTTTGAAATGACATTGGTTTGTTCCATTAGAACTTTCTTAAAGGCTGGAATAATAGGACATTCCCTAGTGGGATGTCCTAACAAGGCACAAATTCCAGATAATTGATTGCTAGGTGATAAAACAACAACTCCCTTGACTTTTTCCATTTCTAGAGCATCGAGCTTTTGAGATAAAGTAGCCATTTGGCCCTAAGATCATCATCCTTTTTAAACACGTATTTCCCTCCTTGGGATAAAGATGGCTTGGTTTCAACAATATTTGGCAAGGCTGAATCCCACATATGGGAACTCTCAAAATGGTATCAAAAAACTTAAAATTCTCGTTGGAATTCTTACCCATGAATTCTCGGGTCATCATTTCAACAAATTGACGCATTGTAGAAGGAAGGGCATCATTAAAGAAACGACTAGGGTCCAACTTTCAAATGTATGATGTGGGCAATCTTGGAGAAGATCCTTAAATCTTTCCTAACATTGATAAAAAGTTTCTCCTTCTTTCATAGAAAAATTCATGATTTGACGTCTTAATGCATTAGTGCGACGCTCAGAAAAAAATTTCTTGAAAAATTCAGTTTGCAAAACTTGCCAACTTGCAATGGATTAAGCTTTAAAAGAATTTAGTCATTATTTAGCTTTATCCTTTAAACAAAAAGGAAAAATTTTCAACCGGGCCATTCCAAAATTGTCTTGTAATGCACCACATACTTCCTCAAATTCTTTCATATGCAAGTAAGGGTTTTTAGACTCAAGACCATGAAATTGTGGTAAAAGTTGTATTGCACCTACTTCGATGTTAAATTTTGGAGCATTTGTGGGAAAAGCAGCACTAGTACATGTGGGATGCAGATATTCCCTCAAAGGTCTGACATTCTGAACTACTTCTTGTTCCTTTTGATTATTACTAGCCATATTTAACTCAAAAGAGTCCAATGATGCTTGTGATGATGAAGATGAAGGAGTAGATTGATTTATAGACCCTATTGATGACTAAACAAGAAAAGGAAAACAAACAATATATACCCATATGCAAACTAAACAACTTCCCCATTCATTTTCAAATCACTATAACTCCCTGACAACGGCGCAAAAAAAAGTTTGATATGATTTAAATCATACACCCAAGTATAAGTGGTCAATTTGAATTATTACTGGGCTAAGTGTAAGGTCAAACCCACAAGGAGCCAACTATTGGAATTCAAAATGGAAAAGGTAAGATTGTCTTGTGTGTAGTACACTTCACAATTACTTGTGGTGTGAACTTAGAATTATCAAATAAATTCTTAACTTAAACTCTTGATAAAAATAACAAAGGGTACTCTTTAGTTCGGGCATCCAACATGAATTATATTGCTTGACTCTTTAAATGGTACCTTATAACAATCAACCCTCATATTACTGAGAATTTAACCCTTAGGTTTGACATATTAACAAAACCATAACACAACAATTGTTTTGGTTAGCTGGAAGGTCTATGTTCCACACAACAACCAAATAAATCCAGTACACCTGAAGGTGAACCATTCAAAAGGTTTACTTTAGCTATTCAATCGGCATGTCAATGATTTAATAAAGATGGAGTTCCAGTTTATACATTGAATCAAATGCATTAGTTATGGCGATATTGAACATGTCTATAACCATTCTCCTGATTGTTACATGAAGCCCAACTACTTTCATCATTGAATCATGCTTGAAGTATGTAATAACGTATAGATAGAATGGTACATAGCAATAAGCTTTGCTCAGTGTTCATAACCATGAGCATATAATAGTAATAACCATCCATCAATTAATGGAGGAATAAACATTATCACATAAGTGAAACATCAGCATTTCCATAGCATAAACAATAGTACACATGTTTTCACCATTCACTAAAGAGAATAAATGGACTACTCGCACCTTATTTCTATAGACGAGCAAAAAGAGTGAAATAATCCTAGTACAACCGAAAACAAAATACAAAAAGACCTTCCTTCAGGAATAGCTGAAAAACCCCCACTCTTATTATCAACTAGGGCACAAAAGTGAGAGGTTTAACCCTCCAAGTAGAAAGGATGAAATAAAAATGTAGAGGTAAAGAAATTCCAGTTGGGAAGTGTTTAGGCCAGGGCTTTGCTCTTTTTGGCTACAAAATTCCCTTGGGAGTACCTCTCTCTATGTTCTCTTCCTTTCCTCCTCTCTTCTTCTGGACTCCTTGAAACTGATTGAGGTGGGCAAGTTATAGGCACTGGAGGGGGGTTTCAGGTGATCGCCTCCTAGAGTACCCACTTAGGTTCATTGTTGCATTGCCACTAATGGGAGAAAGGGGAGGAGTAAGACGGTTAAGGGCACCATCTAGACGCCGCCACCACTATTTGGATGGTGGAGATTCTTTGGATTTTGGATTGCCAGCCTTCCTTCGTTGACCTTTTGACTTTTTAATTACTATTGCCTCCCTTCTCATGTTTAGCCTCTACACTTTTATCCCTTCAAACTTCATTGATTATCCTTGCAACCCTACAAAATAGATCAATTAGACATTAACCCTAATATTTCATAAATCAATCACTTTAACCTACTTTATGTACACATTTAACCCTAAATTCTATTTCATTAATGCGCTATTCAGATTTAATCAAACTCAAACAAGCATGTCCCCAACAGAACCTCCTATAAATGGCTTATTATTGTGGTCCTATGCCTGTGATTCTGTAGAATTTATCTCCCTCAATTCCTCCTCCTCACCCAGTTGCTTAGCTATATTGAAAATATTTAGCTTAAGAGTTATATTTCGAAATGATAATTTCATAGCCCTATTTCTATAATTGATTAGAACATTTGATGTAGTAAGGAAGGGCTTACCAAGAATGATGAGATTTTGGCTTCTTATGGGTGTCTAATACAATAAAGTCAACAAAAAACTAAAACTTATTCACTTGGACAAGTACATCCTCAGCTATTCACCTAGGGACCATGATAGAAAGGTCTACCAACTGTAGAGTGATGCTCGTAAGCTTCAGTTTGCCTAACCCTAATTGTTGGTAGATTGTGTAGGGGAGTAAATTGACACTAGCTCTAAAGATCAGGTAAAGGCTGCCTAATCTTGAAGTTTCCCATGATACAAGATATAATAGGACACCCTGGCCCTCCGAATTTAGGAGGAGTCTTGTATTGGAAAATGACAGAAGCCTAGTTAATCAAAAAGGCCTTTTTTTTAACATTATGATTTTGCTTAACTATGCACAAGTCCTTTAGGAACCTGACATAGGAGGGGACCTATTTGATTGCATCAAGAAGTGATATATTGATCTTTACTTGCTTAAAAAAAATTGTAAATCTCAGCATGATTACTCAACTTATGGGGTTTGTTGAGTCTTTGAGGCAAAGGAGTAGGAATAGGACATAGAGGCTCCTCAACCACAAGTGGTGGAGTAGACTTAGTGTGTGCATATGGTGTGCCTTTATCAATTATTTTACCATTCCTAAGAGTGGTGACAACTTGGACTTGTTCTTGGTAAATGTCCATAGGAGTAGAATTACATACATGAAACTAACCTTATAGAGGATTTAGTTGGGCATGGAATTTCCCCTTTTCTTGAGTGGCCATAGACTGGGTCATCTTTTGCAATTGACTTTTTAGGTCATCCAAAGGCTGTGTAGTCTGGGTTTTGAATTCAAAGAATTCATTGTCAAGTTGAGAATTTTGATCATTGTATTGCACTTGGGCCTATTATTGAATTCACCCGACCCAATAATACCCATTTTGGGAACTTCCAGTGCCAAAGTCACTGAATGGGTAAGTCGTAAATCCCTAAAATGAACTATTAGGTTACGGGCGGGCATTTTACTAGAGGTTTCTAATCTACCCTTGTGTGATTCCTACATGAATTGATTAAGGGTATCCTCCAAACTATGCTTATGGGGTGGCTGGTATGGTGGGTATTATTGTTGTTATGGTGGTAGTGATGGTACTTGTGATTGGGCTTGTTGTTGCTATGTTATGCTCCAACCAAAATTTAGGTGTTAGTCTCCACCTTGGATTGTATGTCCCATATTAAAAGTTATTATATGGCTTTTGACAAGAGGAGATGTCGTTAGAATTTTCCAACAAAACCTCTTGAAAAGTAGTGATCTAACCTAATTTATCATACACCTCAAGTATAAATGGTCAAATTGCAGTATTTCTCAATTTAAGTTCGAGGTCAAACCGACAGGGAGCTCACTGTCAGGATTCAAAACAGAAACGGTGAAATTGTCGTAGATACAAAGTGCAAAGGAATAGCTTGTGGTGTGAGCTTAGAGCAATCAAATAAACACTTAACTAGAACTTTGAAAGACAATAATAAAAAGGATACTCTTCAATTCGGGAATCCAAAATGCATTATATTGTTTAGTTATGAAATGCCAACTTACAATAATTAACTCCCATTTTACTGGTAAGTTAACTAGTAGATTTGATGTATATTGAATCATAGCACAACAACTGATTATGTTAGCCGAAAGGTCCTTGTACCATGCAACAATCAAATAACCCTAGTAAACTTGAAGGTGAACCATTCAAATGGTTTACTCCACTTATTTAATTGGCAAGTTGCTGATTCAATGATGATGGAGTTCCGGATTATGTATTGAATCAAAAACATTGGCTATGACAAGATTTAACCTATCTATAACTAATCTCTCGACTATTACATAAAATCCAACTACATACATCATTGTATCTTGCATGAAGTATATAATAAGTATGGTATACAACATTAAGCTCTGATCGGTGTTCATAACCATGAACATATTATAAATATAACCATCCATCAATTAAAGGAAGTATATACATTAACACATAAGTAAAACATTAGCATTTCCATAACGTAATCAATATTACACATGTATTCACCCATCACCAAAGAGTATAAATGAATTACTCATGCCTCATTACTATAGATGAGCACAAGGAGTGAAATAATCCCAGTACAATCGGAAACAAAATTCAAAAAGTACTTCCCCTTGGAATAGTTGAAACACTGCCACTCTTATTACCAACTAAGGCACAAAAGTGGAAGGGGTTCAACCCTCCAGGTAGAAAGGATAAAATAGAATTGTAGATGTAGATAAAATTTTGGCTGGAAGTGATTTTGGCAAGGTTTCACTCTTCCTTTCTTTCCTTCCCTCTATCCTGGATTGAACTGTCATTGAATCCCCTGAAAAAAGGCTGATGTAGGCTATCTAGAGCCACTGGAAAGAGGCCTTGAGGCAGAAGACTCCCTGGCTAGCCAATAGGAGGAGTTGTAGCTTAATTGGACCAATTGGGAGAGGAGAGAGAAGTAAGGCGATTGAAGGACCGTTTGGATGCCACCACTATCGTCCGAACAATGGCATTCATCTAGATTTTGTAGCTTGGGTAGCCTCTTTGCTTGATGTTATAGTTTGATATTTAAACATTCCTACCCTTCCTTATTCAGCTTGCACAATTTATCCCCCCTAAATTTCTCTATTTTCATACGAAACCCTACAAAATATCCAACATACGCATTAACCGTAATATTCTATAACTTAGTTGTTTTAACCTAATTTACGCACATAGTTAACTTAAAAACCTAATTCATTAATGCATTATTTATGGTTAATCAAGTAGGAATTATGGGACACTCTCTAGTAGAATGTCCCACTGAAGCACATATCCCACAAGTACGTTCAGTAACCTTCTTCATCTCTAAAGTTTTAAAATTTGAGATAAAGAAGTCATCTTAGCCTTAAATCATCATCTTCTCTTAACAAATACTTTCCCCCATGGGAAATGGTTTATTTATTCTTAGAACAAATAGCTAAGGCTGAGTTCCAAATCTAGGAACATTTAGATAAAGTGTCAAAAAATTCAAAAGCTTCATCAGATGCACGAAATCTAACTATAACATCATCTCAACAAAATGATGCGTCAGAGTAGAAGAGAATTCTAGAAAAAAACCTACAAGGGTCCAACTTTCAACCCATGGGGCAAACATGCATGGACGAGATTGATGAGTGATGAATGGGTTTTATACCTATGAATTGAGTACTTTTGGCTTGACAAAATTGTAAGTTTTCTAATATTTTAGGTTCCTTTTTATTTTTTTTTTTGTGTTTTGAAGTTGTTTTGTTGGAATCATCATTTGGAAAGAAACAACGTCATTTAGTAGCCTAAGTGTTGGATTTTTGAAGACTAAGCAACAAGGGCAGTTCTAGGCTAAAAAGAGGATCAGTGCAGCTGTGCTAGGACCAGTGCTCCTACCCTTGAAGGGCAGAAATTAAGCACCCCCTGCGCTAGTTTTAAGCGCCTGTTTTAATGATGACGCAAATTCTGACTTGTTTTGGGGCCAAAATTTAACCCTAATGCTACATATATACTAGGGTTTAAGTTGAAAAGGAGATATACTAATTTTGGGGGCTGCTAACATAAGAAAAACCAAAGGATCAGAAGAAAATTGAAGACAAGAATCAAAGGAAGCGACACGAAGAAAATCATAATCGAACGTTAGAGAGAAACTGAAGATTGCAACTAAGTTTTCATTCTTTTCTCTTACTTTTACTTCTTGATTTTCTGAGATGTTGTTTAATTTTGTATGCAAACACGATCTACCGATAAGGAGCTATTACTGTACGAAGACGAAATCGAAAGAAGGCTCTGAAACTTGCAAAACCAGGGTCAAGAAGTTAATAATCAAGAAACTATGGTTGAAGATGAACAGAAATTGCAAAGAGATTATGCTATGTCGCTTGTTATGGAAATACAATCGAGCATTCAAAGGCCTATAATTCAAGCAAACAGTTTTGAAATCAAGTCGGGCACCATCCAAATGATTCATAATTTAGTGCAGTTTGGGGCGTTTTGCCTAACGACGACCCAAATGATCATTTAATAGTTTTCTTGAAATTTGTGATAGGTTCAAATACAATGGGGTTTCTGAAGATACAATTAAACTCCGACTTTTCCCTTTTACACTTTATGATAAAACAAATAGTTGGTTGCATTCATTGTCGTCGGGTTCTATTACTACATGGACAAATTTAGCTCAAAATTTTTTAGCTAAATACTTTTCACCAGCTAAAACTGTGAGGATGAGGAATGACATCACTTCATTCGCACAGCATGATTCTAAGACTCTCTATGAAGCTTGGGAGCGATTCAAGGACTTACCCCAAAAATACCCTTACCATGGTATTCCTAAATGGTTGCAAGTTTAGACATTCTACAATCAATTGTTTAGTTCTACCCGAACCAGTATCGATGTAGTTGTAGGTGGGGCATTAGTGGGAAAAAATTTTGGTGAAGCTTATGAGTTATTGGAAACGATGGTTGCCAACAACTATCAATGGCCTTCTAAAAGGGTCAATCAACCAAAGGTAGCAGGGATTTATAAATTCGATGTAGTGACTGCATTGGCTACACAAGTTGCTACATTAACAAAGAAGATTAATGCTTTAGGAGTACAACCTATTCAAAGTGTGGCAGTTGTTTGTAAATGGTGTGATGGGAACCATCTGAGTGATTAATGTGCAATTAATCCAGAGTCGGTACAATATATTGGTAACTATAATAGGCAGCAATACAACAACAATTCCAATAATTATAACCCTGGTTAGAGGAATCATCTGGGCTTTTCTTGGAATAATGATCAAGCCCAACCTTCTGCTGTAAAACAATCATACCCACTAGGCTTTTAGAAACAAGCTCCACCACAACAAGAAAAGAAGTCAAATTTGGATGAGCTGCTTTCCAGGTATATAGCACATAGTGAGACAAGGATGAATAGTATGGAAGTATCAATCCAAAACCTGGAAAATCAAATGGGTCAACTCTCTAATGCCATTAACAACTGACCTCAAGGCACTCTACCTAGTGATATGGAGGTCAATCGTAAGAGGGAATGTAAGGAGCACTACAATGCTCTTGCATTACGAAGCAAAAAAGAGTTACTTAAGGTTGTTGGTGGAACTCCAAAACAATCACATGGAGATGATAGTGAGGGTGAAGAAAAAAGATAGCAAGAATGTGGAACATGAAAACAAAGAAGAAGGTCCAATTGCATGTTCTAATGGAGGTAAGCAGAGTCCTATTGTGTCTCCCATGCCATTTCCATAACTTTTGCAGAAACAGAAATGGGATAAGGAGTCTTCTAAATTCATGGAAGTGTTTAAGACGCTCCAAATAAATATCCATTTCATAGAAGCAGTGGAGAAAATGCCGAACTACATGAAATTTTTAAATAAAATTTTATCAAGAGAAAACTAGGCGATTTTGAGACAGTTGCACTTACGGAGGAGTGCAGTGCTATCTTTCAAAAGAAGCTACCACCAAAGCTCAAAGATCTAGGTAGCTTTATAATTCCATGCACAATAGGCAGTCAATTTTTTGGGAAAACATTGTGTGATTTGGGAGCTAGTATTAACTTAATGCCACTCTCAATTTATCAGCAATTGGGCTTGAATGAAGCAAAGCCTACGAACATCACATTGCCGCTATTAGATAGATCACTCACTTATCCAAGGGGTATAGTTGCAGATGGTCTAGTTAAAGTGGATAAGTTCAGTTTTCTAGCTAATTTTATAGTCTTAGATTTTGTGGAAGACAGGGAAATACCTATTATTATTGGGCGATCATTCTTAGCAACGGGGAGAACACTTATCAATGTACAGAAAGGTGAACTAACTATGCGAGTCAAAGATCAAGAGGTTACATTCAATGTATTTTCAGCTATAAAATTTTCAAAGGAAGGGAATAATGTTTTTAGGTTGACTTGGTTGAAAAGACTATGAATGGGGTATTCGTAGGAAGTTGTATTTTAGATCTTCTTGAGAACGCCAAGCTATATAAAGAGAAGTTGTTCCTACATAGAGCAGTCGAAGTTAAGGAAGCTAATTCAAAGAAAACTTTCAATGAGAATAGGCAGAGATTGAAGCACTATTGGGGCAGCAACATTGATCGTGAAAAGACCTCAATTACCCTTGCCAACCCAGGATGAAACAGGAAGTAGTCAAGCTAAAGACCATAAAACAAGCGGTATTTGGGAGGCAACCCAAATTTTAGCTTTTAATTTTTAATTCATTTTTATGTTAATTTAGTTTTTTTAGGAGTAATTATGATATTAGATTATTAGTTCATTTTAATTGGTATGTCAATTGCTTGCAAGTCCCAAGGATTGAACGTAAAGTTGGAGCACACACAAAGCCTTACTAGGAGCCAAGAATAGCCCACCTATGTTTCCCGAATACACTCCCGACTTAGTGAACGATGAGAACGCTACGATGATGCGATGAAATAACATGTTTTAGTACAACTTGAGCAATGAGTTGATTGAATTTGATCATGGCCAATGATGAATGAGATTAATAGTTAATTCAAGGGAAATTGATGAACATGTTGAGTTTGTAGTTTGACATACTAGTTGGTTTTACACTATTTGTGATCCTTTCATTCATGAGCACACACCCATTTATTTGGTTAGTTATTATTTACAGAATTTATTTGGTTAAATGCTTGTAGGAGATATCATTGAAACTTTATAAAACTTATTTAAGCATCATTCAAAGCGAATTGAGGTATTCATATAAGTTTAGGAAAAATATAGGTTACGATGGGTTGGTAAAAAAAAAAAAGTTTTGGAAAATTATTTTGATTTGATTTTTCATGAGTTAGAAAGAAACAAAAATAGAAAGGGGCATGTGGTGAGTAGAGATGAAGCATAAAACGCACTCACTCATAAATACATGTTGAGAACGAGATGGAGCATAAAACACACTCATTCAAGAGAATACGAGATGGATCGTAGAACGCACTCATTAATTAGGAGGTGAGATGAAGCATAAATGCACTCACCAAATGAATGGAAAAGAGAAAGCAAAAAAAATTAAAAAATTAAAAAATCTTTGGAACTTTTAGTTATATGGTTGCCTTAAGCGGAGGTTGATGTGAAACGTAAATTCATAGAGTTCATATTGAGTATCTCCTATGAAGCATTTGATTACGTAAATGTATTTGGGTGATGACTAGCTGGATAGTTCGAATATGTACATGTATTTAAAGGGTCATGAGTGGAGGTAAAATTAAGGAGTATGTTAAATTGATAGACTTTGCACTGTTTTTAAGTTTCCCATGAATTATTACTTGTAGTTACTTTTGGGGGCCATTATTCAGATTCATTTTAATCCATTGTTTGAGTATGGTTGGTACAGTTAATTTTTATGGATTTTTGTTCGTAGTATTTTGCTTGAGGACAAGCAATTATTTAAATTTGAGGTTATTTGATGAGTGAGTTTTATACCTACGAATTGAGTACTTTCAGCTTGATGAAATTGCAAGTTTTCTAATATGTTAGGTTCATTTTTATTTGTTTTGTGTGTTTTGAAGTTATTTTATAGGAATCATCATTTGCATGGAAACATGATCATTTGGACGGAAACAAGGTCATTTGGTAGACTAAGTGTTGGATTTCTAAAGACTAAGCAACAAGGGCAACTCTAAGCGTAAAAGAGGACTAGCGCAGGTGCACTAGGACCAGCGCCCCTGCCCTTGAGGGGCAGAAAGTAAGCGCCCTTGCTCTGGTTTTAAGCGCCTAGGTGCCTATTTTAATGTTGACGTGAAGTCTGACTTGTTTTAGGGCCGAAATTAAACCCTAATGCTACATATATGCTAGGGTTTGAGTTGAAAAAGAGATATAATGATTTTGGGGATTGCTAACATAGGAAAAGACAAAGGATCAAAAGAAAATTGAAGACAAGAATCGAAGGAAGTGACACGAAGAAAATCATAATCGAAGGCTACAGATAAAGTGAAGATTGCAACTAAGTTTTCATTCTTTGGAAAGTTTAGTGGCTACACCTTCCCTACTGAATAGAGTGATTGAGTTCCAAGGACAGGATGCAGAATTAACATCCATGAGGGACTGAGTATAGTCAGGTACGGCTGATGAGGGCTGGGCCATTCACCCGGATGGTAGTCTTCGATTTAGGGGAAGGATTGTGGTTCCCTAGTGTATATAGTAGAGAGAGGAGATTCTTAGAGAGTTTTATTGCTCTCGTTTTGTTGTGCATCCAGGTGGCACATTGATGTACCATGATCTTCGTCGCTAGTATTATTGGAGTGGGATAAAGAGAGATGTTGGACACTTTGTAAGACGATGTATCACATGTCAGTAGATTAAGGTTAAACATCAGAGGCCAGCAGGGTTACTCCAGCCCTTGGAGGTGGCCGAGTGGAAGTGGGGGCATGTCACGATGGATTTTTTGACCCACTTCCCACGGACATTGCGGGGACATGACGCTGTGTGGGTGATTGTGGATCAGCTTACGAAGTCGGCACACTTTTTGGCTGTGTGGATGACCTTCACCTTGGAGGAATTCTGCAGGTTGTATATACGGGAGATTGTCTGGTTGCATGGGGTGCCCGTATCTATAGTATTGGATCGGGATCCCAAGTTCACAGCTCATTTTTGGGAGAGTTTCCAGCGAGCCATGTGGACACAGTTGATGATGAGCACTACTTTTCATCCCCAGATAGACAGTCAGTCGGAGAGAACTATCTAGACGTTGGAGGACATGCTACAGACATGCGTCCTAGATCTCAACGGTAGCTAGGAAGATCACTTACCCTTAGTAGAGTTTGCCTACAATAACAGTTACCAAGCGAGTGTACAGATGGCACCATATGAGGCATTATATGGGAGGTCGTGTCGAACTCTAGTTTGTTGGACAGAGGTGGGAAAGAGACCCTCTACGGGTCCGAATTTGATTAGAGACACCTCTTAGAGGGTGGATTTGATTCAGAAGCGTCTTCTCACGGATCAAAGTCGGCAGAAGAGCTACACTGACAGACAGCGGTGACCTCTAGAGTTTGATGTGGGTGATTATGTCTTCTTGAAGGTGATGCCTAAGAGAGGAGTGCTCAGGTTTGGTAAGTGGGGAAAGCTGTCGTGGATGTATATCGGGCCCTTCGAGGTACTCAAGAGGGTGGGTACAGTTGCTTACCGGTTGCCGTTACCGCTAAATCTATCTGATGTTCATGTAGTATTCCATGTCTCTATGATTTAGCAATACACCCCATATCCGACTCATTTGGTGGATTGGGGAGAGCTTTGTGGTTGATGCTGATGGGACCTTCAATTAGCACAAACTTTGTAGATTTTTATGTGCTAATCATCTTGTTTTAATTACTTTTTGAGATTAAATAATGGGTGTTGTGTTAATTGAGTTCTTAATGATGATATTTGATGTTTGCAGTTAAAAAGTGCTAAATGAGGCCTCTTAAGGCCTTCCCAAACCACTTAGGATGAATGGCGATGAAAAGGTAGCTTGGGGATAGCTCAGGACAGTTCAGAACAACTCAGGAGAGGATGAAATCAGAAAATCAAAAAACCAGCCAAATCGTTTTGATACGTGTACCAGTACGCTAAGGCTATTGGAGTTCGCCGTACCAATACACGTACCGGTACACTTTGCCTGATATGCCCAAATGCTTTACAACTCAGATCTGCTACTTTGAGGGTCCCACCAAGACATCCTCCTGCAACTCCTTGACACGCCCAACACTTAGAACACCCCTTGGGACACATATCTTGGACTTTTGGAAGCTTGGCCATCAATGAGGAGAGAGAAGAGAAGAAGAGCTGGGTGTGTAGACAAGCTCTGCAACCCCTCTATCCAAACCATTCCTCCTGCACCCCTACAGATGGAGGTCACTTCTGGAGTCTAGGGCACCTCTCCATGCACGTTTTTTGCAGGCAAAGACTCTATTATTCAGCATTCTATATTACACAGAGATATATAGAGAAAAGGTCTGGTAGAAGATGATGAATAGTGTCTAGTGAGAGAAAATTGAGATTTTTGCATTTCTTTCAATACATTGTCTTGTAATCTTTGGTATGAATCTTTAGAACTTCATTTAATGTCATTAATGTTGTTTTCTTTTAAGTTCAATGCAAGTTTAATGCTCCTTTAAAGCTTCACCATTAATGCATCAAACTTCTTCATTTCCTTAGTTTTCAAATGGGTATTCAATATACTCCCTTATAGCTTATGCTTTATTGTATCTGGTTCCTCTAGAACTTCATATCTCTGCAATACATTTTCATTACATTGTTAATTTCATTTTAAGTATGAGTAGCTAAATTTCTTAGTTCGGAAAACAAATGGGAACCTCCACTTGGGTATACCACTTCAACTCATTCTCCTCCCTTCTTTCAGAGTCCAATGGTTTGGTTTGACTGGGTTGAGGGTGGATAACTTGGTGAGTCTTTGATATTCCATAGGCCTAGTTACGGTTTATGCTTAGATACTCACCAATTTTATCCCTAGCTTCCCACGGATCAATCGTTCATTCATACTTTATTGGAGGAGGGTTTCGAGTTGAGATGATATTCCTATTAGAGTGACCTATTGGATTTGCCAACATTTGTTTTTCATTTTATTAGCATCAAAACAAACTTCACCAAACAACTTCCAACAACCAAAGATTTTACACAATCTTTTTCCCAAAATCACCTTTCCCTCGGTTTACTTCCTTCCCGTGGAAACGACCTTGGAATACCACCAAGTAAGACATGATCCGCGAAAGTCTCATTGTGCTTGGGGAGCACTTTTGTACACACACACACTTTTTGTGCATTTACACATCACATTGCCATCATTTCATTTGACCCCATCTCCTTGCCCTTTATTTTGACATCACCCATAGGAGAGTGACACTCCCCTTCATCCATAAACTATAAATGCTAAAAGGTGATGTTTAGATGTTAGGAAACTACAAGGAATTTTGTCAAGCATTTTTGGCGCCGTTGCAGGGGAAGGCAAGTGTCAAATCGAGAAGGTGATTTTTGGACGACGGAGGTAAGTCCCTTGATCGTCATCATGGGCTAAGGTGCGTTGTTCCGTGTATATATATCCTCATTTGTGTATAATTTGATTTGTTGATAATTTGCTGCATGTGGGAAAGGGACGAACGAAATCGATTGGTCAGACAACCCTTAGACCCCTACATGAATATTGACCAAAACCCACCTGAGGATGTGGGTGATAATTTTGATAATCTTGATGCCATCCAAATGCTCAAAGGGGTGGGGGAGTGCCCAAACCTAGAATGCCAAATGTTCCAAAGGGTGGGGGAGTTCCCGAACCTAGAATGCCTAATCCATGGATACAAATTCCCCCTCCCGTAAATGAAGGGAGTAACTTCCCAATGGAACCTCCGACGAGATCTCTGATGGATTTTCTTTCAACTAACCCGTAGCACCACACCCTCTTACATCCATTTCTCAGTCCAAGCTCACCTTTTCCAAGTTAAGCCAGGGATGTTGCAACTACTTCCTACATTCCATGGGATTGAAAAGGAAAATCCCTACTTGCACATAAGGGAGTTTGATGATATAGTTGCAACCTTCAATGCTAACTATGCTATGGAGGACATAGCTCTACTGAAATTGTTTCCTTTCTCCCTCAAAGATACAGCCAAATCATGGTTGTATGCCTTGCGACCTCGATCCATTACCTCTTGGGCTGAAATGCTCTCTGAATTTTTGAACAAATTTTTTTCCGTTCATAGAACCACTGCGTTAAAAAAGGAAATTCAAAATTTTTCTAAGAAGCCCAATGAGCAATTTTATCAAAGTTGGGATCGCTACAAGGATTTGCTACAATCCATACCACACCATGGCTTTGAATTATGACAATTAGTAAGTTTCTTCTACAAAGGAATCACACCAAACCATTGACAATTCATTGACCTGATGATGTGTAATGGTGAGTTCTTGAACAAAGATCCTGATGAGGCCGTGGACTACTTTAGTGCACTGGCCCAAAATGCACAATCATGGGACATTCGGGATCCCAATGATGTACCTAGGATGTCCTTGGGTAGTAGTCAGCCACAAGGGGGAGGGATATATGATTTGAGAGACCAAGAAGACTTACTTTCAAAAATTGCTAAACTGTCAAGGAAAGTTAAGAGTCTCGAAGTCAATTGGAGACATGAAGTGTCTAATGTTTCTAACATTGTGGAGGGATGTGCAATCTGTGAGAGTGTAGAGCATTCCACATCGGAGTGTCCTAATATTCCAGCCCTTAAGGAAGCATATCATGAGCAAGTCCATGCATTCAACCAGCCAAGACAATCATTTTCTCCCAATTCGAACACCTACAATCCGGGGTGGAGTAATCGTCTAAATTTCAGTTTGAGAAATGAGAACCCCATTCCTCATGGGTCAAGTGCATATTCATCTCCCATGCCTTCCAAGAAAAACTAATAACATGGCCAAGGGCAAGCATCTAGCTCATAATACCTAAGGACCAATTCACAAGGGTATCAGTCAAACCCCGCACCACAAATTTTTTCTCCAAGTCCACCACCACAAAATTTTTCTCAAGGACCGTCCAATCCATCCACATACTAACCTCCTCACAAAATAAATTTGGAGGACATGGTCCATTCCTTCATTCAAAGCCAAACCGCCATCAATAACCAAAATGCCACAACCATCAATGATATAAGATCCCAACTCAAAAAGTTAACAAACTCCTTAGGGGCATCTCAACAAGAAAAGGGGAAGTTCTTGGCTCAACCACAAGAGAACCCTAGGGGTCAACACATTGTTAAGTCATCGGAGCCTTCGAGAGAGAGTTGTGAGCAACTCCAGGCTGTCACCACCCTTCGTAGTGGCAAAGAAATTGACAAAATAATTTTGCCAAAGGCGTCACCTAAGACCACATTGCCAAAAGGAAAAGAAACCTTGGGTGACACCTACAAGGGTAAGGTGAGTGGAGAAAAAGAGAGAGAGGTGGTTGAAAAAAGAAAAATTAATTAATGATTGTGTGATTATTTCTCCCATGCCTGCCCCTTTCCCAAGTGGTTTGAAGTCACCTGTTAAGATGGCTAATTATGCTGATATTTTAAATGTTTAAGCAGGTGAAGATTAACATTCCACTCCTCGATGCCACCAAGCAAATCCCATCTTGTGCTAAAATTTTGAAGGATCTGTGCACGGTGAAAAGGAGATTGAATATCCACAAGAAGGTATTTTTCACATAACAAGTGAGCTCAATATTGAGAACCAACACTCCTCCCAAATTCTAAGACCTCGGTTGTCCAACCATAGCCATCACCATTGGGAATTGTCGAGTGGATCAAGCACTCCTCGATTTAGGGGTAAGTGTAAATCTTCTTCCCTACTCAGTGTATCAACAACTTCAGCTTGAGGAGTTGAAGCCCACCTCAATCATGCTTCAATTAGCGGATCGTAGCATCCGTACATCAAGGGGAGTAGTTGAGGATGTCTTAGTTCAAATTGATAAATTTTACTTCTCTGTCAATTTCATTATGCTTGATACACACCCGTTGCAAACTTTAGCTCTCAAATTCCCGTAATACTTGGAAGACCCTTCCTTGCTACATCTAATGTCGTGATAAATTACAGGAACGGTGTAATGAAGTTGGCATTTGGGAATATGACAATGAAGCTTCATGTATTCAATTTGGCAAAGCAACCAGGTGATGATGAGCAAGTAAGTGAGGTAAATAGAATCGACACTTTGGTTAAAGAGCACTTGGAGCTAGAGGAGATGTTGAAATTGAAAGAAGAATCAATTGTGGACCTTGAGGAATTTGATGAGCAAGAAGGGGTAGAAGAGTTGAAAGGGTGGAAAGGTGGATCCCTACATTGAAGGAGTTACCCATCGAGAAAATAAAATTTTTTCAACGGATGAACAAAAGCCCAACTTGGAGTTGAAGCCCTTACCCTCCCATTTGAAGTACGCCTATCTTGGTGAAGGTGAAATGTTCCCGGTGGTCATTAGCTCTACATTGAACATGGAACAAGAAAGAGAACTCTTAGAGGTATTGACAAAGCATAAAGGAGCAATTGGGTGGACCATTGCGGATATCATGGGGATAAGCCCTCTCATTTGCACCCACCGCATTAATCTTGAGGAGGAAGCCAAACCATCCCGACAACCACAAAGACGATTAAATCCCATCATAAAGGAGGTGGTAAAGGATGAGTTATTGAAACTACTTGACGTGGGCATCATTTTTTCGATTGCCGATAGCAAGTGGGTTAGCCCCACGCAAGTAGTACCCTAGAAATCTAGAGTTACAGTGGTTGAGAATGATGAGAATTAGCTTATACCTATAAGAGTGATCACCAGATGGAGAATGTGCATTGATTACCAAAAGCTGAATGCTTGCACAAGAAAAGATCATTTCCCAATGTCATTCCTTGATCAAGTTTTGGAAAGAGTAGCGGGGCACCAATTCTACTGCTTTTTAAATGGATACTCTAGCTACAATTAGATGGAGATTGCTTTGGAGGATCAAGAGAAGACCACCTTCACGTGCCCCTATGGTACCTTTGCCTACCGCCTCATGCCATTTGGACTATGCAATGCTCCGGGGACGTTTCAACGCTATATGATGGGGATTTTCAGTGACATGGTGGAAAAAATAGTGGAGGTCTGCATGGATGACTTTTCAGTATTTGGGGAATCATTCGAGGGATGTTTGGACAACTTGGAGAAAGTACTAACAAGATGTGAGGAGAAAAGTCTAGTCTTGAATTGGAAAAAGTGTCACTTTATGGTGACGAAATGAATTGTACTTGGCCACTTAGTTTCGGCGAGTGGTATTGAAGTCGACAAATCCAAGGTGGAGGCAATCTCCACCCTCCCCACGCCAAGAGCTGTCAAAGGCATTCGGTCATTTTTGGGCCATATAGGTTTTTATCGTCGATTCATAAAGAATTTCAGTGCATTGGCCTGACCCTTGACCAACCTGTTGTCTAAAGAGGTCACATTCGAGTGGTCGAATGATTGTGAGGCATCCTTTGAAAAACCTAAAAGCATGCTAGTCACACCTTCGATCATGCGACCACGCAATTGGGACCTACCTTTTCTGCTAATGTGCGACGCGAGTGATTACGCGGTCGGTGCAGTTCTTGGTCAAATGGAGGGAAATAGGCCGTATCTGATACACTATGCTAGGAAAACACTAAATGAGGCTCAGATGAATTACACTACCACTGAGAAAGAATTGCTTACTGTAGTACTTGCTTTAGATTAATTTCGTTTGTACATCATTGGTTTGCCTATTGTTGTCTTTACTGACCATTTTTGCCTTGAAGTACTTGTTGTCTAAGCATGATGCAAAACCAAGACTCATTAGGTGGATACTACTCCTACAAGAATTTGACTTGACGATCAAGGACAAGAAAATAGTTGAGAACGTGTTGGCGGATCACTTATCCCGGCTAGTGGTGCAAGAGGCCGATGAGCACATCCCTATCCCTAACTTTTTTCCTGACGAACACTTGCTTTCAATTCATTTTGTGTGTCCTTGGTATGCTGATATATGTAATTACCTTGCACCAGGATAGATTCGACCGTAATGGAGCCTAGAAGATCGAAGATGATTTATGGCGGATGTGAAGTACTTCTACTTCGATAACCTGTATTTGTTCAAGTATTGCCCCGATCAAATCATGAGAAAATACGTACTTGAAAATGAACAGCGGGACATTCTTGTATTTTGCCATTCACAAGCTTGTGGTGGACATTTTTCAGCGAAAAAGACTTCGGCTAAAATTCTCCAATCAGGTTTCTACTGGCCCACTCCTATCAAAGATTGTGTTTCATTTTGTAAGGAATGCGACAAATGGCAACATGTGGGTAGTGTGACCCGAAGAAACATGATGTCTCTCTGCCCTGTGCTTGTCATAGAAATATTCGAGTGTTGGGGCATTGATTTCATGGGTCCGTTCCCTATGTCATATGGTTATCTGTACATTCTCCTGGCAGTGGACTATGTGTCCAAATGGGTGGAGTCCATCCCGACCAAGACTAATAACCACCGGGTCGTAGTCAAATTCCTTAAGGAGAATATCTTTTCAAGGTTTAGGATGCCTCGTGCAATCATAAGTGATGGTGGATCACACTTATGTAATAGGCCATTTGCTTCATTAATGTTCAAATATGGCGTCACACACAAAGTATCCCCCGATCACCCACAAACAAATGGCCAAGCCGAGCTAGCCAATAGGGAGATAAAGGGTATTCTACAAAAAATGGTTAACCCAAATAGGAAAGATTGGTCCGAAAGATTGACCGATGCCCTATGGGCATACCGTACTGCCTTTAAAACTCTTTTGGGAATGTCTCCCTACTGGCTTGTCTATGGAAAGGCTTGCCACCTACCAGTCAAAATGAAACACAAAGCCTATTGGGCCATTAAAACTTTAAATTTCAACTTGAGAATGGCCAGTGAACATAGGAAGTTGGAAATGAATGAGTTGGAAGAGATTCGACAAGATGCATATGAGAGCTCCGAAATCTCAAAGGAATGGGCCAAAATCTTTAATGATAATTCCATCATACGAAAATCATTTGAGCCTGAGCAAAAAGTGCTCTTATGCAATTCTCGCCTCTCAATTTTTCAAGGAAAACTATGATCCCGTTGGGATGGCCCCTATCTTGTTGAGGTGGCCTACCCCAATGGAGCTGTTGATGTGAAAAACCCGAGAATAGCCAGACATTCAAGGTCAATGGCCAAAGACTCGAGCCATTCTTCGAGGGTTCTGAAGAGTAAGAAGTGGTGGAAGATTTGACGGATCCCGTCTATCCGGATTTGATGGAGGACTAGCTAGTGTTTATGATTTCCCGTGTACAGTTACTTTTATTTACTTATGTTATTTCTATTTCATGTCACTTACTTTCGTTGGTTGTATAACATTGTTTCTTAATTTCAGATCTTGGTGCTTTTGTTAAAGCTCAATCGCGAGGTGTTCTCTAACCCTTTTCATCTTTTTACTGTCTTTTATTGCATATTATATCTTTTTGTTGCATTGAGGACAATGCATGATTCAAGTTGGGGGGTGAGGTGCACCATTTGCATGATACACTAAGGTTGTTAGGAAATTTGTGTGAAATTTTTGTGATACAGATTTTTGCCTGCATTAGTGAAAAATATGCGAAATTTTTGATGAAAAATATGTTGTTGTTGATCTGTATTCCTTATGAAGAATGTGTGAGTTGGATGACATGTTGATCTTTGTTGTGAACTTTGTGCGCATGAGCATTCTGTGGAAGTTGATCCTATGCATGAGTATCACATATGTATTGATTTTTGAACTCAATTGTATGTGACTATTGAATGTGTAATTTCAGCAATTTATGGATTGGATTCATGTTTTAAGCTTGACATAAGTAGTAGAGATGAGTAAGGACCCATGGGAGCTTTAGTGCCAAATCCTTTTTGGAGGGAACTTACAATTACTCAAAGAACAATTTTTTCAATGTCAAATTTGTTCAATAGTCTCATTATGCTTGTTTTGGTTAGGTGCATTTGGGATAATAGGCTGACTTGTCTTGATTGTATAATGTCATTCCATGCGGACCTAGAAGTGATCTTAGGCCATCCTTGAATATTTTGAGACTTTGCCCTTTTTCTTGAGAAATTATTTATCCCTAGTTCCATGTTCGAGCCTTGTTGAAAATTCATTTATGTGCCACACATTAAACCAAGCTAGTGAAAAATGAAAAATATCTACCTTACCTTGGTTGTTCCTAAAGCAAAAATGAGTGATTGCAAAAGAAAGAAGTGTAGTGTGGAAATTCAAGCAAGGGATGATGAATGTGAAACTCAAAGAGTAGAAAAAGAAAGAGAACGAAAATTCAAGATAAGGAAGAAAAGGGGTGAGAAGATGAAAGAATGGTCGAAAGACAAGAAAATGTTAAGGAAAAGAAAGAAAAGAAAAAATAGGGTGTAGTGATGGTGTGAGAATCAAAATCATATGAAAAGGGAAGTGTTTTTCTAAAATAAAAGTCTCTCACTCGGAACAACCCTATTTGTTATCCTATATCCTTCATTTCATTTACCCAAACATCACCCCAAGGCCCCATTATAACCCTTAAAGTACACAGTGATCTAGAGAAGCATGGGAGGTGCATGATTTTAGAGGAAATGATGAGTTAAGTCTTACTGCCCAATGCCCTAGCATTCTATTCAGGACACTATGCAAAGGTCGCTTCATTTTAATTTATGAACTTCATTTTTGGATTACATGTGAGTGCACTTTGTTTTGGACACAAGATTTTATCTCACATGTATACATGGACTGTATACTAGGATAACTTGAGTGTATTTCATTGCTTTGGAGTGACCCTTGGTGAGTTTTGCATTGAAACTGAATTTATCTAGCTATTCGAATGTGAATTCTATTGCGTAAATGCTCAAATTACTTGTTTAATTCACACACACACAATTTGAAAATACATTTGCAGGTGCATACTTTAGACTAGTGTCTAAGACCATGGTGTTGCTCATGTACACTTAGTTCAATCATTTGAGAAATTTGTTAAAAAGCTCCATGCTTGAAAGAATGAGGGAATATGTCTCAAGTTTTGGATATTTGAAAAGAGTTAGGAATGCTGGTTTGAACTAAATTCCTGTTTTACATTTTGATGTGCATTTTGATATCTAAAAGTAGGAGGCTATGTTTTGTATAGTTAGTACATCAAAATTTTAAATAGCATTGCAATTTCAGTAATAAAAAGGGCACGATGGTTCAAATGGTGATTTACAAGTGGAGTATATGTTTAGGGTAGAGTAGAGGTCATAAAGAGAGTGTTAGAATGTTAAGGGGAGGTCCTAAAATGAAAAGGAGTGGTGAAGGGTTGCTTAGGAGGAGTTTTCTACAATCAGCCAAACTGTATCAGTATGCGTACCAGTACGCTGAGGCTACTGGAGTTCACCGTACCGGTACGCTTCGTTTGACAGGCCAAAGGTCAGGTTTTTCTTTTTAATCAAATGTTTAAACCTTCACTTCCCACCTATGTTTCAGCCCTAAACTCTCTCTCCCTCACTCGAAAATATCCCAACCCCCAAATCCCTTCATCTCTCTCTCAATCCATAAAACCACTTCCTCGTTAAGGCTTAATTTTGTGCAATTTCAATCTTGGAACCCTAGGTGCCAAATTTCCCCAATCCTCAAGAACTCTCAAATCTCTCTAGGTAGGTCCTAATGGCTCGTCATCTAGAGGTGTCCCTTGAGGTCATAGACCCAATTGAGGGTCTTCTCTTGCTTCTCCTTTCCTTCTTCGCTATAGGGGTAATGTTGCTATGCATGGCCCGGACCAAAAGGGTGGGACCAGACTCTTCGCCACCCGAGGGTTCTAGCAGTCGTAAGAGGAGTGGAGAGGGGTCTAATGTCGATTAGAGTGAGTTGAGGAAGAAGGCAAAGAATGAGGCTAGGGATCGACTGATCCAGGAAAAGGGGGTCACTTGCGAGTGGTACTTGGATTTTTGGTTCGAGCCTGTGGACGAGTATAATTTGGCAATATGAAGGGAGTTTTACCAAAGAATCCAAGTGACAGAGGTGAATGGGGTGGAGGTCTTGAAGTCAAGTGTGCGGGGTAAGGTGTTTCTGGTTACTCCCGATGAAATTGCCACCTTACTTGGAAACTACGAGAGACCACCTCCTACCCCACCAGTTTATCCCCATAATGTTCCCCGACCCAAGAAGATGCCTGAATTGGTTGCATTTATGTATGAGGATCCGAGTACCTTCAAGGGAACATTTCAAAGTGGGAGGTTGAAGCCCACTTATGGACTATTGAATAAGCTCCTCCATTGTAATCTTTCACCAAGAGGTGCAGAGAAGAAACCAAATGTAGAGAAGTTGAACCTTGTGGATGCAGTAGTGTCGGGGAAGACAATAGATTTTGCTCTTCTCATTTGGCAAGAAATGAAAGAGTTTGCTAAGACACAGAAGCCCATGATCAAGCTGCCATTTGGGAGCTCGATAACCCGGATGTGCATGCCCAAAGTCAAGGGCTATGCTTTCCACCAGATAACGCCCCCAGAACTTGGAGCCATTGGCAGGACTAGCAAGAAGAAAAGAAAGGCAAAGAGTAGAGGGAAGCGTGCCAAGACCATGGGTGTTGGTTCTAAGGCCCCCGGTGCATCTTCATCTGCTAGGCCATCCACTGTTGCACCTGAACGTTCGGTTCCCTAGTCCCTCGACGCACTAGAGGCTACGGTGCATGGTATTGAGGCGATGTTGAAAGAATTGTTAAGCATACTTTTCCCGAGAGCCCTATCCCAGGAGGATCCTCACCACCTGCTACTGCTCCCTCTACATCTAGGCCCTTTGTTTCCATAGTGGTTGAGGTAGGCGATGATGAGGATGATTCTCACAAGGATGAGGAAGGTGAGAGTGAGTGGGAAGGGGATGATAACAACGATGATGATGATGAAGATAAGGATGAAGAGTAGTTGTGTAGCTGTTGTCTTTTTCTTTTGTGTTGGGTTGTACTCAATTAGGATGGTCATTGGTCTAGTAGAAGAATCTGTAGGAAATAGGCTAATTTTTGTCTGTTTGAGTCCATGTACTCCAACTTTGAAACAAAGTAATGAAATACCACAATTCTGTGCCATTTTATCCATATTTATTTTGAATATTGCATTATGATTTTGTATTTTGATTTGCGGAGGATTGTCATGTGTTGGTCTTGCTATGCTGTTTTGAAATTAAATTTTGCTAAGGGACTAGCAAAACCCAAGTTAGGGGGTGTGATTAGCACAAAACTTTGTAGATTTTTATGTGCTAATCATCTTGTTTTAATTACTTTTCGAGATTAAATAATGGGAGTTGTGTTAATTGAGTTCTTAATGATGATATTTGGCGTTTGCAGTAAAAAAACCGCTAAATGAGGCCTCTTAAGGCCTTCCCAAACCACTTGGGATGAATGGGGATGAAAAGGTAGCTTGGGGATAACTCAGGAGAGGACAAAATCAAAAAATCAGAAAACCAGCCAAATCGTACCGGTATGCGTACTGGTACGCTAAGGCTACTGGAGTTCGCCGTATGGGTACACTTTGCTTGATATGCCCAAATGCTCTGCAACTCAGGTTTGCTACTTTGACGGTCCCACCAAGACATCCTCTTGCAACTCCCTGACACGCCCAACACTTAGAACACCCGTTGGGACACCTATCTTGGACTTTTGGAAGCTTGGCCATCAATGAGGAGAGAGAAGAGAAGAGGAGCTGGGTGTGTACACAAGCTCTACAACCCCTCTATCCAGGTCATTCCTCCTGCACCCTTACAGATGGAGGTCACTTTTGGAGTCTGGGGCACCTCTCTATGCACAATTTTGGCAGGCAAAGACTCCATTATTCAGCATTCTACATTACACAGAGATATAGAGAGAAAAGGTCTGGTAGAAGATGATAAATAGTGTCTAGTGAGAGAAAATTGAGATTTTTGCATTTCTTTCAATACATTGTCTTGTAATCTCTGGTATGAATCTTTAGAACTTCATTTAATGTCATTAATGTTGTTGTTTTCTTTCAAGTTCAATGCAAGTTTAATGCTCCTTTAAAGCTTTCACCATTAATGCATCAAACTTCTTCATTTCCTTAGTTTTCAAATGGGTATTCAATATACCCTCTTATAGCTTATGCTTTCTTGTATCTTGTTGCTCTAGAACTTCATATCTCTGCAATGCACTTTCATTAGATTGTCAATTTCATTTTAAGCATGAGTAGCTAAATTTCTTAGTTGGCAAAATAAAGGGGAACCTCCACTTGGGTATACCATTTCAACTCATTCTCCTCCCTTCTTTTAGAGTCCAATGGTTTGGTTTGATTGGGTTGAGGGTGGAAAACTTGGTGAATATTTGATATTTAGTAGGCCTACTCACGGTTTAGGCTTAGATACTCACCAATTTTATGTCTAGCTTCCCATGAATCAATCGTTCATTCATACTCTATTAGAGGAGGGTTTCAAGTTGAGATGGTATTCCTATTGGAGTGATCTCTTGGATTTGCCAACATTTGTTTCTCATTTTATTAGCATCAAAACAAACTTCACCAAACACCTTCCAACAACTAAAGATTTTACACTTTCTTTTTCCCAAAATCACCTTCCACTCAGTTTACTTCCTTTCCCGTTGAAACGACCTTGGAATACCACCAAGTAAAACATGACCCGTGAAAGCCTCCTTGCGCTTAGGGAGCAATTTTGTACACACACACACTTTTTGTGCATTTACACATCACATTGCCATCATTTTATTTCACCCCATCTCCTTGCCCTTTCTTTTGACATCACCCATAGGAAAGTGACACTCCCCTTCATCCATAAACTATACTTGCCAAAAGGTGATGTTTAGAGGTTAGGAAACTACAATGATTTTTGTCAAGCAACCTTCGAGGAGCGACCAGTGCGCATCATGGATAGTCGAGATCAGTTTTGCGAGGCAAGACCGTGAGGCTAGTGAATGTGCTGTGGCAGCACCGAGTAGTGGAGGAAGCGACATAGGAACGCGAGGACACTATCTATACCAATTATCATTTCTTATTTGAGGATGGGGGTACGTTCTTGTAATCATTTTGCACTATATGACTGTTACATATGCATGTGGTTGTACGTGCATGTGTGTGAATTTTGGAGACAAAATTCTTTTAAGGCGGGAAGAAAGTAAAACCCGGGTAAATTTAAACTTTTTCGAAAAAAGGGCAAAATAGTAATTTGTCACTATTATGCTAGTTTAAAATGTATATTTTTATAGAGCTCGGATGGAACAACAGACTTTACCGTTGGATTCGCATCGCGAAATCAAGCTGCCATGTCAATTTTCGTTGAATTTTGATATAGTCGGATTTTGCACGTTTTACGCTACAACTGGGTGGCGAATAAACTTTTAAACATCCTAGTAAATAGAAATTATAAAATTTCCTTATAATTGAATAAAAGTTCAAATAAAATTTATTTGAATTGAAATCAGGATTTAATTAAGTCGTTTTGGGTTAAAAACGAACCCGGAAGTAATAAACGTGCGAGGCAATGTGGACCACGCAATTAAAAAGTATAAATAGGGGGTTAATATCTACAAAATCAGATATTTCTCACCCAAGTGGCCGGCTAATTCAGGCGTTGAACAGAGGAGAAGAGGGAGAAGAGAAAAACCTAAATTTCTACCTTTCTTTCTTAAATCCAAGAAGTTTCGTCAGTCGAAATCACTTGGACCAAGACTTAAACTTTATCTACGCGATGAGAACTACGCGTACGTATCAAGAATGAGGAATTTCACCAACATTTGAAAGATGAGATTTTGTAAAATCAAAGGTTTGGGGCTTGGGAGTGGTTCTTGAGGTTTCTCCCTTTCTTTTATGCTCCAGGAGGTAGGGTTTCTCCTACCTTGGTTCATCCTAGGATGTAATATGTTATTGGTAAGGGTATAAAATAACCTAGGTCACTTGACTAAGGTTGTGGAAAATAAGGAAAAATGAGTATGGAAATGGCCTAGACCAATTCCTAGCTAAGTTTGGTATAAGGAATGTACTTGTGTAATTCCTTGAAACTTGATATCTTGAGCATGCTATGTGTTTTACAGTACTTATAAATGAAGTGTATTATGGCATGAGTTATGTATAATATGCTTGTGAAGGATTGTTGGTATATAAATGTTGATATATGCTAGTTGATGTATTGACATGATAATGAATTTTGGTGATTATATACATGTGATATAGATTGCCAGGACACATGTGGAGATGTATGGTTTAATTTGGCTCATTGGCATACATTGTATATTGAGTATGATATAGACATTGCAATGGTGCACTACATTGCATTTGCATGGGGAATACGCATCCATGGTCATGAGTATGGGTGTGTGTGTGCATGGTTGGATTAATCACCATACTTGGTGTTTGAAGGGTGGGCTCGACAAAGTGGGGTTGAATATCCTACTGAGTCGTACGGTTGTATATGTGAAAAACTTGTGTCAGGTATAACAAGAAGGGCTAGACACCCCCTCGACTGAAAGGCCCGGCTACTTGGTTCTTACACTTCCCTGTAGTGAAATTTCAGAAAAGTGTAATGGCGTATGGAGCCAGTCGGCGTGATTTCAGAATCTGATACCCCACAATGACACACGATTTTGTAATACAAAGATTTCATTTGATGGGAAACATCCATGAATGAAGTGATTTTATAAATATATAGTTGGTGTTTCAAAAATGATCATTGGATATATTTCATCATGATAAAGGTTTTACACTTGCATTGCATAGTGTGGTAAGAGCCGATGAGGGCTCGGGTTGATGTGCGTGAGTGAGTCTCATCTCATTCAAGGCATGACATGATAGATTCCAACATTAATTGCATATTCCTGCATTGGAATGGATATTGGTTGTGTGTTGTTGCATGTATACATTCATATGCACTTAGGTGGGGAGTAGTCTCTGTAGGAAATATTCTACTGGGCGTTGACTCACCTATACGGGAATACATTTCAGGTACGGGGCATATTCCGATGGATGACACACATTCGGGACCACGAGAATGAAGAAAAGTTGGTTTGTGGCTTTTGAAAATAAGTTTTGTATAAAAACTTTGGTTTAATTCCATTTTGACATGTAAATGTATGGAATGGGTTGTAATAGACTTGGATGAATCATGTATAATGTAGAAAATATCTTTATACATGTGTTGGGATGAATTTAGAAAGGTTTGGACTGGATTGAAATTCGAAAACAGATGAAATAGGGAAAAATGGGCTCAGTGTACCGGTACGGTGAGGTATAGTGAGCCATGTGTACCGGTACACTTTGGAAGATTTTGAAATTTTTTTATTTTTCTTCCAGGGTCTTGGGCTATGCATTCTTTAGTTCCAATGATACAAATGGACCTTAAATGAGATATATTGGGGTACATAGAACCTCAATAGGATTAAATGACTAATTAAACATGGGTGTAACGTGTGAGTTTGAAATTCTGGTAATGGGATAATATTAGCGTGATGTCGGATCCAACGGCATTCATGGGCTCTTCCGCGGGTTGACGGATGGTCAACGGGACCCCCAATTTTAGGGGCGTCCCAAATACAACCACCTTTCATATCAATTAAGACAAAAAGGTGGCGGTTGTTCAACTATCCGAATAGAAAGATAACATAGAAATGTAGAAGTACATAGTTTTGGCTTGTGAGTAGGACGGACTGGATTGGGTATTACTTTCTCTTTCTCTTTTTTTTTTCCTTTTTCTCCTTGGATTTCTATCTAGAGTTCCCCTCTCTGTTGGGCTCTCCTCTAGAACGCTATGCATATCTTATATATATAAGAAAGGAAAGAAGCATGAGGTGGAAGATAAAGCTCAGCTAGCAAGGGCCACCATCCGGACACCAAGAACCATCGTCTAGACAGTGGTGCCTTGCTGGATGTTGATCTTCTACTGTGTTGGCTTTTCTTGGTTGATTTATACTTTGATCCCTTGATCTTTTAAGCTTTGTCAGATTTCTCCTTGAATTTTTTGGAAATTTCGCATAAAACCCTGAAAATTTTATACGTAAGACACATAAAACCCTAGTTTTTGCACAAACCTTAATTGATAGTTTTTAGTTATTTTATCTTACCAATTTGACTTATTTAATGATTCTAAGTCATATACTAATTAGGGTTAATAAGACATTAGGACCCAACTCACAAAGTTGAGAAACTCCATAGGGGCATCACAACAAGAGAATAGGAAATTCTCAGCTCAACCCCAAGAGAACCTTAGAGGTCAACATGGCGTTGAGTCATCCGAGCCCTTAAGAGAGAGTTGGGAGCAACTCAAGGCGGTTACCACCCTTCTTAGTGGCAAACAAATTGATAAGACCATTGTGTCAAAGGTCTTACCCAAGGCCACATTTCCAAAAGAAAAATACACCATGGATGAAATCAACGAGGGTGGAGTGAGTGAGAAAAGAGAAAGTGAGGTAGTTGAGAATACAAAAATTATTGATGAGGGTGTGCTTGTTTCCCCCATGCCTGCTCCTTTTCGCAATAGCTTGAAGCCACCTGTCACGGTGGCTAATTATTCTAATATCATTGGAATGTTTAAGTAGGTGAAAATAAAAATTTCACTCCTTGATGCAATAAAGCAAATTCCATCTTCTGCAAAGATCTTGAAGGACTTATGAACGGTAAATTGTTGGCTCAATGTTCACAAGAAAGTATTTCTCACGGAGCAAGTGAGTTCGATTTTGAGGACAAACACCCCTCCAAAGTTTAAAAACCCCCGGTACCCCACCATTGCCATAACAATCGGGAATTACCGAGTGGAGCAAGCACTCCATGATTTGGGGGCTAGTGTGAACCTCCTTTCGTACTCGGTGTACCAATAACTTCAGCTCGAATAATTGAAGCCTACTGCAATCGCACTTCAACTGGTGGACCGTAGTGTCCAGACACCAAGGGGAGTAGTTGAGGATATTTTAGTGCAAGTCGATAAATTTACTTATCTGTTGATTTTATTGTGCTTGACACTCACCCGGTTGCAAATCTTAGCTCCCAAATCCATGTAATATTTGGTAGACCTTTTCTTGCTACATCTAATGGTGTGATTAATTGCATGAATGGCCTTATAAAGCTAGCATTTGGGAACATGACTATGGATCTCAATGTGTTCAATTTGTCCAAGCAACAGGACGATGAAGAGGAGGCACATGAGATTAATCAGATTGACACCTTGGTAGAGGAGCACTTGGAGCTAATGAGCATCTTCAAGTTGGAAGAGGGGAATTTGATATGAAAGAGGTTGATGAGCAAGATAAGTTGGAGAGTTTGAAAGGGGTAGAGAGATGGACTCCTACATTTGAGAAGCTTCCACATTAAGAAAACAAGATCTTTCCATCGGATGTACAAAAACCCGTGTCGGAATTGAAGCCACTGCCATCCCAATTGAAGTATACATATCTTACAGAGGAAGAAACTTTTTCGGTGGTGATTAGCTCAACCTTTGATCGGAAGCAAGAAAAAGATATATTGGAAGTGTTGAGGAGACATGAGGAGGTGATTGGTTGGACAATTGCCAACATTAAGGGGATAAGCTCCCTTATCTGTACGCACTGCATCTATCTTAAGGATGACTCCAAGTCGTCTCGACAACCATGAAGAAGGTTGAACCGAATCATGAAGGATGTGGTGAGAGACGAGGTCTTAAAACTATTTAACGTGGGCATCATCTTTCCAATTACCGATAGTTAGTGGGTTAGCCCCACGCAAGTAGTCCCCAAGAAGTCAGGAGTCACCGTGGTGGTAAGTAATGATAATGAGCTGATTCCAATGAGGGTGATCATCGGATGGAGAGTGTGCATTGACTACCGCAAGCTCAACGCATACACAAGAAAATACTACTTCCCATTGCCATTTCTTGACCAAACATTGGAACGAGTATCGGGGCATCTATTCTATTGCTTCTTAGATGGATATTCTGGCTACAATCAAATTGAGATTGCATTGGAAGATCAAGAGAAGACCACCTTCACTTGTCCCTATGGTACTTTTGCCCACCATCGCATGCCTTTTGGGCAATGTAATGCCCTAGAGACCTTTTAATATTGGATGATGGGGATCTTCAGTGACATGGTGGAGAAGATAGTAGAGGTGTTTATGGATGACTTTTCAATGTTTGGGGATTCATCTGAAGGATGTGTGGGAAATTTAGAGAAAGTTATAGAGAGTTGTGAGGAAAAAAATTTAGTCCTCAAATGGGAAAAAAGTCACTTCATGGTGACAGAGGGAATTGTTCTCGACCATATAGTTTTGGGAAAGGGTATCCAAGTTGATAAATCAAAGGTGGAGGCCATCTCCAACTGCCCTACGCCAAGAGTCATCAAGGATATCAGGTCATTTATGGGTTATGTTGGTTTTTATCATCGCTTTACAAAAAAATTTAGTGCATTGGCCCAACCTTTGACCAATTTATTGTCTAAGGATGTCCCATTTGAGTGGTTTAATAGTTGTGAGGCATCTTTTGCAAAACTACAAAACATGCTTATTGCACCTCCAATTATGTGACCACCCAAATGGGATTTACCTTTTGAGCTTATATCTGACACAAGTGATTATGCAGTCAGTGCAGCGCATGGTCAAAGAGAGGAGAATAGACCTTATCTAATATACTATGCTAGCAAAAAACTCAACGAAGCTCAAATGAATTATACCACCACAGAAAAGGAGCTGCTAGCGGTAATGTTTGCATTGGATAAATTTCAATCTTACATCATTGGTTCACCGATAGTAGTCTATACTGATCACTCTACTTTGAAGTATTTTATTGTCTAAGCATGATGCCAAACTGGGACTTTTTCGGTGGATTCTCCTACTATAGGAGTTAAATCTTACAATCAATGACAAGAAGGGAGTGGAGAACATGGTGGCAGACCATTTGTCCTGACTGGTGGTCCAAGAGGCTGATGAGAACATTCCTATCCCTGATTCCTGCTTTGATGAGCATTTGTTTTCAATTCATTCTATTGTCCTTGGTATGCTGATATATGTTATTATATTGGAAGAAGACAAATACCAGTGCATTGGAGCCTAGAGGATCGAAGGAAATTTATGGCAGATGTGAAGTACTTTTACTTCAACAACCCGTACCTATTCAAGTACTACCCTGATCAAGTCATGCGAAGATGCGTACCGGATAATGAACAATGGGATGTCCTTGCATTCTGTCATTTAGAGGCATACGGTGGCCACTTCTCTGCGAAGAAAACTTCAGCAAAAATCCCACAGTCAAGTTTTTACTGGCCCTCTCTAATAAAGGATTATTTTTCATTTTGTAAGAAATGTGATAGATTTCAACGATTGGGTAGTGTGACCCATAAGAACATGATGCCTCTCTCCCCTGTACTTGTTATAGAAATATTTGATTGTTGGGGCATCGACTTCATGGGTCCCTTCCTTATGTGGTTTGGTTATCTATACATTCTACTGGCAATAGACTACGTGTCCAAATGGGTGGAGGCTATCCCAACCAAGACTAATAACCATCGGGTTGTAGTCAAGTTTCTCAAGGAGAACATTTTTTCAAGGTTTAGGATGCCTTGTGCAATGATAAGTGATGGTGGATCACATTTCTGCAATGGGGCATTTGCGTCTTTAATGCTTAAATATGGTGTTACACATAAGGTATCCACCACATACCACTCACAAACCAATAGCCAAGCTGAGTTGGCTAATAGGGAGATCAAAAACATCTTAGAGAAAACGGCGAACCCTAATGGGAAAGATTGGTTATATAGATTGATTGATGCCCTATGGGCTTACTGCACTACCTACAAAATTGTCTTAGGCATGTCTCCCTATTGGCTCTTCTATGGAAAGGCTTGCCATTTTCCAATTAAGATGGAACACAAGGCCTATTGGGCCATAAAAACTCTAAACTTCAATCTAAGAATGGTTGGAGAGCATAGAAAGCTATAACTGAATGAATTGAAAGAGATTCGAAGAAATGTGTATGAGAGCTCTAAATTTTAAAGGAGCGGGCTAAGATCTTTCATGACAAGTCCATTGTACGGAAGTCATTTGAACCCGACAAAAAAGTACTCTTATACAACTCTTGTCTCTCGATTTTCCAAGCCAAACTCTAATCCCAATTGGGATGGCCCCTACCTTGTCAAGCTGGCCTACCCCAACGGAGCTGGGGAAGTCACAAAACTTGAGAATGGCTTGAAAATCAAGGTCAATGGCCAAAGAATCGCCATTCTTTGAGGGTTTTGAAGAACAAGGAGTGGAGGAGGATTTGACAGATCTGGTGTATCCGGACTTGGTGGAGGAGTAACTAGTTTTTTTGCTTTTTAGTGTACAGTTGATTTTATTTACTTACTTTATTTTTATTTCATGTTACTTACGTTCTTTTGATGTGTAGTTTTTTTTTTCCTAGTTGAAGATGTTGGTATTTGGTCAAAAGCTCAAATGCAAGGTGTTCTCTAACCCTACTCATCTTTTTACTATCCTTCATTGCATATCATATCTTTTTTGTTGCATTAAGGACAATGCATGAATCAAGTTGGGGGAAAGGAGCACCATTTGCATGATACACCAATGCTTTGTGGGAATATTTGTGGATAATACCAGTTTTTGGGGTGAAAATTCACCTTTCACATATCATATATATTTTTATATACATTAGTGCAAATTATGTAAAAAATTTGAAATTGTTTTGTGAAAAACATCTAAATTTTGATCTGTATTCCCTTATTAAGAGTGTTTGGGTTAGTGGTATGTTGATCTTTATTTTGAACCTTGAGCACATGAGCATATAATAGAAGTTGATCCTATGCGTGAGTATCACATATGTATCTATTTTTGAACTAAACCATATGTGCTCCTTGAATGTATAATTTTAGCAATTTATGGATTGGATTCATATTTTAGGCTTTACATAAATAGTGGAGATAAGTAAGCACCCATGAGAGCTATAGTGCCAATCCTTTTTGGAGAGAACTTAAATTTACTAAAGGAACAATTTTTCAATGTCAAATTTGTTCAATAATCTCATTATGTCTGTCTTTGGCTAGATGCATTTGGGTAGTAGACTGACTTTATCTCAATATGTACAACGCCCTCCCATTTGTATCTACAAGTGATATTAGGCCATCTTTGAAAATTTTGAGCCTTAGCCTTGTTCTTGAGAAAATATTAACCCTCGTGCCGTGATTGAGCCTAATTGAAATTCATTTATACATTTGACCATGCCAGTGAAAATGATAAATATCTACTTTACCTTGGTTGTTCCTTGAGCTGAAAATGAGCGATCGCAAAAGTGAAGGAACTGTGGTGTGGAAATTCAAGCAAAGGGATAATCGATGTTGAAACTCAAGGAGTCGATAAAAAAAAATTGAAACTCCAAGAAAAGGAAGAGAATGGGTGAGAATAAGAAAAAGAATGATCAAAAGAAAAGGAAAATGTTAAGGAAAAGAAAGAAAAGAAACAAAGAGTGTGGGGATGTTCTAAGAATGAAAATCCCATGAAAAGGGAGATGTTTTTGAAATAATAGTCGTTCACTCATAACTACCCTCTTTGTTATCCTATATCCTTCATTTCTTTTGCTTCAATATCACCCCAAGGCCCCATTATAAGATTTAAAGTCCTAAGTGATCTAGAGAAGCATGGGAGATGCATGATTTTAAAGAAAATGATGAGTTAGTTTTGCTACCTAATGCCCCAGCATTCTTTTCATTAGATTATGCCAAAGTTGCTTCATTTTCACACATGAACTTCATTTTTGGATTACATGTGAGTACACTTTATTTTGTGCACAAGATTCCATCTCACATGTACACATGGAGTGCATGCCAGGATACCTATAGTGTATTTCATTGTTAAGAGTGACATTTGATGAGTTTTGCTTTGAAGCTGAATTTGGCTAGCCATTCAAATGTGAATTCTGTTGCATAAATGCTCAAATTACTTGTTCAATTTACACACACGAGTTTGAAAATGAATGTATAGGTGCATACTTTAGACTAGTATTTAAGGCTATAGTGATGCTCTTGTGTGCTTAGTTCGGCCAGCTGAGCAATGTGTTAACTAGCTCCATGCTTGTAGAATAGGGAAATATTGCTCAACTTTCGATGTTTGATAAGATTTAGTAATACATGTGTTGTTTGAATTCATGTTTTACAATTTGGGTATCATTTAAGTTAGAAATTCATGACTTGTGCTTTGAAAACATCAAAATCCTAAATCTTGTTGCAACTTTGGAAATGACTTTTGGGTATGATTGATGAGTGGATTTTATACCTATGAGTGGAGTATTTTCGGTTTGATGAAATTGCAAATTTTCAATTATTTTATGTTCCTTTTATTTATTTTGTGTGTTTTGATGTTATTTCATAGGGATGATCATTTGGAAGGAATCATGAGCATTTGGGAGGAAACAAGGTCAATTTGGAGCTTAAAGGTTGGATTTTTTAAGAGGAAGCTTAAAGGGTAGCGTCTTTTCAGTGCTTTTCCAGCATCTTTTCAGTGCTTTTCCGGCGTCTTTTTAGCGCCTTTTCAGTGCCTAAACGCTCGTGTTGGCTTTGGACGCGAATTCTAACTTGTTTTGACTCAAAATTACACTCTAAAGCTACATATAAGCTAGGGTTTGAGTTGAGAAGGGATTTTTCTGATTTTTGGGGCTGCTAACATCTTGAAAAGCCAATGAATTGGAAGAAAATTGAAGACAAGGATCAAAGGAATAGACATGAAGAAAATCGGAATTGAAGGCTAGAGAGAAAGTGAAGATTGCAACTAATTTTTTATTCTTTTCTCTTACTTTTACTTTACTTTTACTTCTTGATTTTCTGAGATGTTGTTTTATTTGAAAATGATGTTTTTCAATTACATTATGAACTAAATCTTTATTAAGATTGCAACGGAACCTAATGTCTAGTTAAATTGATCTATTCTCGTTTCTAATTCTATTAATCATACATTAGTTGTTTGTCATATTTTGTGATTAATATATGATTGTATGGCCAAAAATTAATTTGATAACCTAGATGAAATTGGGAGATGAATTCTACGTTTAGATCTAAATATGATGGCATGCGTCTAGTTTATTCTTCTTAAGATTGAATAGCTGAGTTTGTGTATAGGATAGGAATATACCTATATGTCGTGTGTAACTTTTATGAGAGTTTGAACTTAATAAATCTATTCTAACTTATTTTTCATAGGAATATATTAATTTAATTGGGCTAGATTATTTTATTTAACTATCGGAAGAGGTTTGATAAATAACTTTGAGTTCTCAGTTAACAACTTATTATGATCAATTAAATGGAAAGAGAGTTTGAAAGGTTTATAAGAAGCATTAGGGGGGAAGTTGTAATCTTAACTTCTTTTATCTGGGAAATTCAACCCTTAATTATTAAGTTTAGATTTAATTTTAAATTAGTAATTCCATAGTCTAATTCCAATTGTTTAAATAAAAATGAATTGATATAAAGTTGGTACTTGGAAGTGACTACTAATAATTTTCTGTGGGAACGATACTCTACTTATCACTTTATTATTTGTTGATCGTGTATACTTGCACGTAAATTGTCAATATCAAATTTGGACAACAATGATCAACCAATTGTGGTCCTTAAGTGTGGTTAAAGTTTTTGGTAGGTTAGATGTCTTAGAAAATGTGTTGAAATGTTTTGGAGTTGAGGAGAATAGGGTTAGATTTGAATTTTTGAACAAAGGATTGGTTTTGCAGCAAAGGCAAAACCAACCAGAAAGTTTAGTCAAAAATCTTCCGGAAGGTTTGGATCGACCTTCCGGAAGATTTTGCCTACTGAAATTTTTAACCTAGGCAATACACAAAACCTTCTGGAAGGTTTCTGTCAACCATCCAAAAGGTTTTTCTCTGAAACCTAAAAATTAGGGTTTTAAATTAGATTTTTTCAAAAATCTTTTCACATTTCCCACAAATCAAAGCATCCCAGTCCTTATGCTCTCCTCCTACTCTCTGCTAACCTTCAAATTACTTCCCCTAAACCTCAAATTTCTTACTTTCTCTCGATTTAGGTTAACTTTTAGGGTATTTTAGCCAAAAAATACCAAAGGTTCTATATAAACCCTAGAATTCCAATTCTCCTAAATTTCTAAAACCCTTTTTGTTCTTCTCCAATTTTCTCAACTTCTTTGTGATGGCTCGTTCATACGAGCTGTCTATGAAGGTGGTTGAAGCTTTTGAGAATTTATGGAAAGCTGTTTTTGGTGGCTCTTGGGTTGGGGGGCACTGTTGATGCTTATGCCTCGTACCATGAGCACTGGCCTTGGGACTTCTCCACCCCCACTAGCTCTAGCTCTCGTAAGAGGGCCGGGGAGGGCCCAAGTGGCCAAGAGAGGAGAACGAAGACAAGACATGACACCCATAGGTAATGTATTGAGGAGAAGTGCGTAACATGTGAGCGATGGGTGGATAAAGCCTCTCTTGGGACGAGGGATAAGGTAGTGAAAATTATTGAACAACGGGGGTTAATGTTGTGGTTTGAGGAAGTCAAGGGGTATAACATGGGGATGTGTCGAGAGTTCTATCAGAAATTAGTGGTTTTTGGTGATGATGGGAGTAAGCTAAAGATGACCGTAAGGGGCAAAACATTTGAGGTGACCCCGAACTCAATAGGCATGACGATGGGCTACGAGAGAGCTCCCCAGACCACCCCAATCTACCCACAAAATGTGGAAGGGGGTAAGACTCTCAGAGAGTACGTGGCCCTCACCTATTAGGACCCGTCCATGTTCACAAGAACGGTGTTGGTCGGGAGCCTCAAACATGTATACAGGGTCATGAATAAGGTCCTTCATTAAAATATGATGCCCCAGGGTTCAGGGAAGAACCCGAACATTGAAAAGTTGGCATTTCTACATACATTTATGATGAGAGTTGCCATTGATGTGGCATATTACATTTGGTTGGAGACGAGGGAGTTCGCCCAGGCTACGAAGCCAAAGGCAAATCTCCCTTTTGGCAGCCTAATTACCCGTCTCTATGACCTGGCTAATGTCAAGCACTATGCCCACGATACACTTCTCCCCCCAGAGACTGGAGGGATTGGGAAGTCCATAAGTCAAAAGAGGGCTGCTAGGACTGCGGGGAGAGAGTTAGGGCTTCGAGGCCACCGCCAGAGCAATATAAGGCTGGTCCTACTTCTTCAGCACCTCTTGCACTAGCACCAGCAACTCCAACAGCCCTCGTCCATACCATTCCTCAGTGCTTAGACACATTGGAGTCCACTATGCAGGCAATGCCCATCATGATTACGAGGCTATTTTAGCATATTTTCGCAGGTGAGCCTATCCGTAGAGGACCATGCTTGATAAAATTTCTTGTAGTTTCCTAATCTCTAAACATCACCTTTTAGCATGTATAGTTTATGGATGAAGGGGAGTGTCACTCTCCTATGGGTGATGTAAAAAGAAAGGGCAAGGAGATGGGGTAAAATGAAATGATGGCAATGTGATGTGTAAATGCACAAAAAGTGTGTGTGTGTGTGTGTACAAAAGTGCTCCCCAAGTGTAGAGAGTCTTTTGAGTGTCGTGTTTTACTTGGAAAAGTATTCTAAGGTCGTCTCCTCAGGGAAGGAAGGGAATTATGTGAAGGTGATTTTGTGCAAAAAGGAAAAGTTTAAAAATCTTTGAGTTTGAGTTTTTGTGATTTTTTTTTTGGTGAAAATGGAAGGAAAACAAGTGTTGGCTAATCTAAAGAGGTCATTCCAATGGGAATCCCAACACAACTCGAAACCTTCCTCCAATAGTGCATAGATGAACAATTGATTCGTGGGAAGGTAGGGACGATATGGAATGAGTATCTAAGCATAAATCATGACTAGGCCTACGGGATATCCAAGGCTCACCATGTCATCCACCCTCAACCCAATCAAACCGAACCATCGTACACCGAGAGGAGAAAAAAATGAGTTGAAATGGAAAGCCCAAGAGGAGGTCTCCCTTGGATTAGCCAACTAAAAAACTAGCTATTCATGAAAGCAAGAAACAAATACATAATATAAAGAGACAAAATATTGAAATGGAGCATGAAACTTAACTTTATGCAAGAAAACTTGAACTATAAAGAAAGAAATACAATACCCATTTTAAAACTAAAAGTGAAGAAAGCTTGAAAACATTAATAGTGAAATGAAGAACTTGTAACTAAACTTGAAATGAACTTGAAGTAAATGACATTAAGGTGCAAGAGTTAAAGATTACAATAGATTAAAAGCTTACGAAAACTGAAATGGAAAGAAAAATGCAAAAACATAAGCTTTCTAATTACTATTCGTCATCTTCTACATTTAACTACTCCTAGCTTAGGTAGCCACACCCGATGTCTTGGGGAATGCTAAATATATGGAGTGTCTTCCTCCAAAAATGTGCATGGAATCATGCCCTAGACTTTAGAAGTGACCTCCATCTGTAGGGATGCAGGAGGAATGGGCTGGACAGAGGGGTTGCAGAGCTTGTCTGCACACCCAGCTCCTTTTCTCTTCTCTCTCCCCATTATTAGCCAAGCTTCCAAATGTCCAAGATAGGTGTCCCAAGGGGTGTTCTGAGTGTTGGGTGTGTCAGGGAGTTACAGGAGGATGTCTTGGTGGGACCCTCAAAGTAGCAGATCAGAGTTACAGAGCATTTGGGCAGATCAGGCAAAGTGTACCGGTACGTCGAACTCTAGTAGCTTCAGCGTACCTGTACGGTTTGGCTGGTTTTCTGATTTTCTGATTTCCTCCTCTCCTGAGCTATCCTGAGCTGTCGTCAAGCTACCTTTTCATCCCCATTCATCCCAAATGGTTTGGGAAGGCCTTAAGAGGCCTCATTTAGCACTTTTTAATTGCAAAACGCCAAATATCATCGTTAAGAACTCAATTAACACAACTCCCATTATTTAATCTCCAAAAATCAAGATGATTAGCACATAAAAACCTGCAAATTTTGGTGCTAATCAAACCACCACCACCCCCACAGCGGTCTGCTGGACCTTCAACTTCTGCTCATGTGCCTTCGGTGACTATGGAGGTGGATGATGGTAACGATGATGAGGAGGAATTAGGGACAGAGTCCGAGTCCGAGATGGAGGACGAGGATGCTTTTGATGAGGAGGAGGATTGAGGAGGACTAGAGACTCGTCTTTTGGATTTTTGTTTTATGTTATGGTTGTACATAACTAGGGTTTTGTATTGGCTAGTAGAAGTATCATTAGGTTTTGGCCATTCTTTTTTTGTTTTGGAACTTGAACCATTGTAAAAGAACTTTTTTTTTAATGATCAATGAAATACCACATTTCTTTTGTTTAAATCATTGCCCAAACCTATTGTTGCAATTGTATTTTGAATGTTATGGATGGCATGGTGATATGAATGGATTTTGTTTAAATTTTATCACTTGGGCTTGGAAACAATGTTTTCTAGGGACTAGCAAAGCTCATGTTAGGGGTGTAATTAGCAAAAAAACATGACATTTATTGTGTGTAACATGCTTTTTATACTTGCTTTTGTCATGAAATTGGGAAAAAATGTGCTTGACTTTCGTTTTGATGGAGTTTTGTGTGAATGCAGGTAAAATGATATAAATGCAATGAGTTAAACCCCCATCGATTGTATTTGAGGTCAATGAATAGGAAAGGGTAGCTTAGAGGAAGGTTTAGAGGGAGGAGAACCAAGAAAATTCAAATTGGTTGAAAACCTTTCAGAACGTTTTGCCTTGGATTTCTCTTTCACTGCCAAAACCTTCCAAAAGGTTTTGTCTACTAGAGTAAAACCTTCCGGAAGTTTTTGCCTACTGGAGTGAAACCTTCCGAAAGGTTTTGCCTACTAGAGTGAAACCTTCTAGAAGGTTTTGCCTATTGGAGTGAAACCTTCCGAAAGGTTTTGTCTACTGGAATGAACCTTCCGGAAGCTTTTGTTTGTTAGCTTCTTCATTTAACTGTTCCTGCACAAACCTTCCAGAAGGTTTTTGCCAGATTGCCTAGATAGCGTGCAACTCATCTCTCTGCAACTTGGGGGCCCAGCCTACGCTTCTCTAACTAATTCCTTGACATCCCTTACGCATCCAGAGGCCTCCCCTCACCTCTACTTGTCGTTGGAAGGTCTTGGCGATAGTGAGGAGGAGAGAGAAGAAGCATGGAAGAGCGAATGTCTTACCTGCACCAACTCATCCCTTTCAGCTCCATTGATGGCAATCACATTAGACAAGCTTGTGGGACACTCCGTGGACATTTTTGGCAAGCATTAGACTCCATTATTGATTATTCTGGAGGAGATATTGCTATATTTAGAGAGAGAGTCTAAGGAAGAAGTTGAATAGTGTTAGAGAGGCAAGTTGAGTTTTTTGCATTTTCTTCCACACATTGCCTTGTAATTTCTTGTACGAATCTTCTAAGATTTGTTTGAAGTCTTTAATACCATTTATTGCAAGTTGCTTTCAAGTTTAGTCTTTCATCCAAGCTCTCACCATTAATGCATTCAAGTTTTTCATTCCTTAGTTTTAACATGGGTATTAAATCTATTCTCTTTTAGTTTATGTTTTCTGACATTAATTTAGCTAAAATCTTAGTTGCTCTACAATGTCTTTCCATTACATTATTGCATTTCCTTTAGGCATGAATAACTAAGTCTTTAACTTGGCTAATCCAAGGGAGACCTCTTCTTGGGTATGCCATTGCAACTCATCTTCTTTCCTTCCCTTGGTGTAAGATAGTTCGGTTTGATTGGGTTGAGTGCGAACATGGTTGTGAGTATTTGATATCCCGTAGACTTGTCACAGATTTTTCTAGGATCCTCACTTCCATCTCGTCCCTCATTTCCCACGAATCAATCATTAATTTATGCACCATTGGAGGAATTTTTTGAGTTGACTTGGCATTCCCATTAGAGTGAACCTTTTGGATTCACTGAGAAGTGAAAACCTATTACTGGATCGTCCTGAAGACAGCTGCGATGGGAAGAAGTGGCATTTGGAAGTGTTGATAACTTAACATTTAACCTTGAATGCTATTAATAAATTGTACAACAATAGCCCCTCGGACTCTAAAAGTAATAACAAAAATGGCAAACCCAATAGTAGATTCCGCAGTTGCCACCATTGGAACCAACGAAGCAAATGATTGACCCATTATATCTTCCCAAGAAACATAATACAAAATCACAAATCAAACTTCAACAACAAAAGATTTTACACTTTGCTTTTTACCAAAATCACCTTCAACATGATTCACCTCCTTCCCTGATTCGCACTATTTCGTGATCTAATTATATTATGTTAAACACCCAGGTATAAGTGATCAAATTGTAGTTTTCTCAGTTTAAGTCCAAGTATCGATCCCACAAAGAGTGTTAGTAATTTAAATTTTAAAATAAAAATAGTAAAGTTGTTTGAAGTAGTGTATCGTTTGATGACTTGTGATATGAGCTTAGATTAACAACTAGTTTAATTAAATAAAGTATGCAGGTAAGCGTATTAATGAAAAGAATATAAAAGATACCCTTCAGTTTAGGGATTCCAGATGCTTTATATTGGTTAAGTACTAGAAATGCTACCTTACAACAATTAACTCCCATTTTACTGAAAAGTCAATCAGTAGGTTTGATGTATTTAAACCATCACACAACAACTTCTTAAGTTAGCTGGTGGTATCCATGACAATTGATTAATCCAAGCAAACCAGAAGGACAAGTCATTAATGAGGATCACTTGAATTATTCATTTGTCTCCATAAATAATAGGTCAGTACATAATAAACCATAACACAGCCACTTCTTAGGTCAACTGGTGGTATTAGTCATAACACAACAATTTCTTAGGTTAGCTGGTTATAGATGTATCAAGTGATTAATCCAAGCAAACCAGAAGGACAAACCATTCATGTGGAATACTTGAATTATTAATTTGATTTCATATCTGATACATATATACCAGTGAAACATCCTCAGCATTCCGATAGAGGATAAACCATACTGATAGGAATGTTGTGGTTGTTCGACTAGGAAAATTATCATTTATACTAGTTAAACGATCTTAGTAATCCAGAAGGACAGGTCATTCATGAGGATCACTTAGGTCATTAATCTGATTGTTATAGCATGCTACAATAGAACATCTTCAGTGTTCCGGTGGAGGACTAGCCATACCGACAAGAACACTATAGATATTCATCTGGTAGTATTATTATATATGAACAACACTAATAATCCATAAGGAGAAGCCATTCATGAGGATAATTTAGGTTTAGTACCATCCAACAGTTAAACATCCTAAGCGTTTCGGTGGAAGATAAACCATACTAATAGGAATGTCATGGTTGTTTTACCGACAGGTTGATGATGCACTAATGACATAATTCCAGGCACAACCCCGAAACTACACACATCATTGTATCATGCATGAAGCTTATAATACATATATAGATAAAGATGTAAATAAAACATCAACATTTCCAGAAGTTAACCAATAATATACATATGTTAACCCTTCACCGAAGGGTATAAGTGAACTACTCACTCTTCATTGCTACAGACAAGCAAGAAGTGCATGCAGTTTTCATTACAACTGAAATTAAAATATAAACTCTAAAATTTATTTCACATGGAACAACTGAAACACAACCACCTTTATTATGAATTAAGACAAAAAAGTGGTGGTAGTTCAACTGTCCAAATAGAAAGATACAATAGAAATGTAGAAATATAGAATATTGGTGTAGGATAGACCGACTTTGTATTAGAGTCTCTTTTTCTTTCCTTGGATTTCTGCCTTTGGATCTCTAGGATGGCCGGCCTTTTAAAATGAAAAAAGGAGTCCCCTATTTATAGAAAAAAGGCAAGCATGAGGTGGAAAAGGAAAGCACGAGGTGAAAAGATAAGGTTGAGGTGGAAAGGTAAGGCTTTGTCACATATTGACCATCCGGATCGTAGGATCACCATCTGGATGGTGTTGCCTTGCAGAAGGTTCCAAGTGTCTTGTTCTTAGGCTTCAAGGTACCTTGCAGTTGATCCATGTGTCGCGTTCTGGATGTTCCATGTGTTTGTATTACACTTCGCTCCTTTGTTGTTTCAAGTTTTGCAAAATTGCCTCGTATTCTCCAATATTTTCTACATTAGACCCTGAAATTTAAACATAAAGTATTTAAAACTTTAATTTCCTCACAAATTATAATTACTCCTAATTTAAAATTTTTAGTTGTTTTATCTTACAAAGTTAATTACTTAATCATTATAGTTTACGCACTAATTAGGGTTAATCACACTCCCAACTTAAACTTTACTAGCCCCTAGTAAACATAGATTATAAAAACTACTTCACAAAATAAAACATAAACAGAAGTAAAATCATTTTCGTAGATTTTTTCACGGTTGCATTTAGCATATGCAATAAGCCGTTAAACCCTAGGTGATTCCTAGTGGACGAGTTTTGTCTTGTGAAGGTTTCCAGTGAAGCTACCTACAAACTTCAGCAGTTAGGAGTTTATAATTCATACTTTTCACAAAAATAATTAAATCAATATTCCTCATGTCTTGCTAGAATAGTTCCTTTTCTAGTCACTATAAGAGTAACACACGTTAGTTGTAACATTATCCATATATTTTTATACAAACTTGTGTGTGTGTGATGATTTCTTTTGTTTCAAAAATCACTCAAGAAATATTACAATCTTTCATGGTAGTCTTGATATCAATCCTTTCCTGGAATACACTAAGTAAGAATAATAGACATATTATAGTGACTATTCTCTCAATAGTTACATGTGATTGGACTATTGTTAACAAAGCAAATAATATCACATGTAGTTAATCAAAAGATGGTTTATTTGAATAGAACTAAAATTTGACATAATCTCATGACTGGATATGAACACTATACCAGACATATTATCAACTTTCTCCTTTGATTACGTAGATAAGTAGAATTTGAGACGCCCCTAAAACCGGGGATCCCGTTGACCATCCTTCAACCTGTGGAAATACCCGTGACTGTGGCATAACCCGACATCACGTTTATCACATCCCTGTAACTGGAATTACAACTCACACAAGGATTCGTGTTTCCTTGAATTCATTTAATCCTATTAAGGTTCAATGAGCCTCAATATACCTCATTTAATGTCCATTTGTATCATTGGAACTTACAAAAATAAAGTCCAAAAGGTTAGCAAAACAATTTTAAACTTTTCAAATTTTTGGAAGAGCTACCGATAGGTGTTTGTTATAACTACCGGTAGAAGTTCGACCTGTAAGCTACCGGTAGCTTCCTTATACTTGACAGGTACTACTTGTTAGCTACCGGTAGTTATTGCCTGCTGGACGAGTACTACCTGTTAGCTACCGGTAGTTATTGTCTGCTGGACAGGTACTACCTGTTAACTACCAGTAGTTATATATTGTTGTCGATAGGTTTTGTCCAAAATTTCATATTTCATTAGTGTTTCATTTCCAATTCATCCCAAACCTTCTCAAATCCATCCCAAAACATGTATAATAACATTTTCTACATTATACATGACCCATACAAGTTCTATTACATGCCTTTACATAATTTACATATCAAAATGACATTTAACCAAAGTTTTTACAAAACTTGTTTCCAAAAGCCACAAACCGGCATTTCTTCACCCTCGAGGCCCTGAATGCGTATCATCAACCGGAATAAGCGCCATACCTAAAATATTTCCCATATAGGGTGAGCCAATGCCCATTAGAGTATTTCCTACAAGGGCTATGACTTGATCCGAAATGTGTACACCCAAGTGCAGGCGGTCAAGTTGTAGTAATAATTCGATGAAGTCCGGAGTCGAATCCACAGGGAACTATGATTGGTGTTTTGAAGTAAGCAATAATAGAGACCAAGTAACTTGGAAATTTCAAGTGTTTGGAGTGGTGGAGTTTTCTTGAATAGAATATAAGATTCTTTTTCAGAGTTTTCTAGACAAAATATAAGATTCTCAAAACGTAATAGCCACCCTTTAGCTCGAGGATCAGGACATGTAATAGAGTATCTGTTTATTATGTTTGTACTTTATAACTCAATTAACTCCCGTGTCAATAGCAAGTTAATCAAAAGATAAAGATGGATCAACAGAAATCAACTAACAATCCTCTCCTCTAGCTCCATCAGCTCCACCAGCACTAAAAACTATTCATAGAAGAATCAACAATCAACAACCAGTTAAGAACAGAAATCAACTACTCTCCCTCAAGAATAGAAATAATCAATCCTCTCCTCTATCTCCATCAGCTCCACCAGTACTACTAGCGCCACTAACACTACCAGCTCCACCAGCACCACCCCTCAAAAGCCTTAGGATCTCATCCTGCTTAGCTTCAATGCCAAGCATGATGTCTCGAAGAGATCGTCGGGTGGTCGTGCTGGGTCCTGCTTGATCTGGCTACTCTCTCTCTGTCTCCATCTCTCTATCTTCTTTGGCATCTAACTCCTCCTGCACCTCATCGATTCCTTGGGGAGGGGGCACTCCTTGCTTAGCCACCGGGTGCCACTATGCCCTAGGCTTCTTTTGAACGACCCTTTGTTCAGTGGCCCCATTGGCTTTTGGATGTCCATTTTCGGCCTCACCCTCACCCCATTGTCGGTGCATATCTCAGTCACAAGTGTACCAAAAGGAAACGCATTCCTCTTGGCATCGCACCCCTTCTTCATTTCATTCAAAATCAACGAGGGGAGGTCAATGTTATGCCCTTGCCCTAGTGCATAGAGGAAGCGTGCCATTTCGGGCAAAATCTCTTTTTTTCTTCCTATGGGGGTTCGGTTTGCCACTGCAATCAAATTAAGCATCCGGTACTTGCTAGTAAGCTCTCCTTGTTTCAAAAATTATCTCCCTCCCCATTAAAAATCAATCTGCCCTGTCCACTCCCTCCCAACCACATTCAGCACCACATTTTTCTTGGGCGGGTATGTTGGGTTTTGTACCTGAGGCATCTCTCTCCTTACCTCCAAAAGAAATGCCTCATTTACATCGATGTGGGTGCCTCGAACATATGTTTAGATTGGGCCGTTGATGATCTCGGCGTTGGAGTAGAACTCCCTCACCAAGTCAACAACGACGTCTCCGCCATTTCTCAAATGCCACACCAATTCCCTCTTCTCCATTTCTTCCAACAAACCCAACTCAGCAAAATCAGGGATTACAACATCCCGTTCATTGACCATAACATGATTTTGAAAGAAGTTTTCATACCTCTCAGCTTTAAGGACATTGATAAATATGGTGCGATCGTATCTCTTCCTTCTTTGCTTCCCTTCTCCTTCTTCAATGAATTCTTCTAAGAATTTTGGTTCTTGGTTTACTAGTGGAGTGCGCCTGGTAGGGAGCTTCACCCTAGGCATTGTGCTGTTCTCGATTTTGTGCTTAAGAAGTGGTAAAAAGTTTTGGTTATCCGGTGAAAATTGAGGATTTTTGATGTGGAAAAGCTTTTGGGTGGCTGATTTGTGGTGGAAATGAGGAATGAGTGGAGTATTGAGGGCTGGGGAGTGAAAACAGATCCTAGGGTTTAGAGGATTCTTGAGATTTTTGGAAATTTTGAACTGAGGAAGACGACCCAGGTATTTATAGTCTTAGGAAGAACGTTCGAACGTGATTTATGTTCGAACGTTGTATGAAGGATTTTAAAATATCGTTCGAATGTTAATGACGTTCGGATGTTGTGAACACCTAGTACTTTTGAGTCCTGTAAGAGACCAAGGTATTGTAAGCTTCTGTCGTTCGAACGTGCTATTGGCGTTCGAATGTTATTCTCGTTCGAATGTGTTATTGGCGTTCGAACGTGGTGATCTCCCAGTATTTTGTTTCCATCAGAGACTTCATCAGAGGCTGAGTACTGTAAGCAAGCTACGTTCGAACGTCACTTGGTGTTCAAAAGTCACTTGGCATTCAAACGTAGAATCAAAACTCAAAAAAATTTCAAATTTTTTCTGCACTATATTATGCAAAACGAAAGAGGGCAAAATATTCACAAAAGTTCATGGCGTCTCATGACAGATCCTTACCCACGCTACAGGTTGGTATTTTGGGACGTTCTTTACTCGGCCCATGTTTTCATTTCAGTCAAAAGAGTTTGTACAAAACAAAAGGAATTTTTAAATTAATTTTACTTTTATATTTTTTTTACAGAAATTCGAACTCTTGGCTTTCATCCCAACTATTCTAATTCGAGTCTTCATTTGTCCCTGTGCCATCTGAATAGCTAGTAACTCTCCCAATTTCCTGTCTCATAAATCGGTTAAGCAATGTACCGAAATAGAATGACGTGTCAGGATAATACTTACTCTGCTCATTCACTATCTAGTCTAATCGATCAAGCACTCGATCTAAAATTGATTCGGAACATTGGTTATATCTCTTCTCGTGAAAGTATCTACCACCCTGTTTACAAGCACCAAGTCTTTTGGCACGACGGCGTTTGCCATAGGTGCTTCGGCGGCACAGGGGTTCCGCTTGTTGTTCTCGAATCTTATTCTTTTTTGCCAATCTTGCTTGTCTCATGATCACAGTGTGCACATCAGAAGGAAATATGCATAGAACTCCTGAGCTAAATCAAAAAAGTTTAACATCCATGCTTTTTATACGATTAAGACTCATTATCAACTTCTTTAACGTCTGCCAGTCACAAAGACGATCAAAAATGACCCATAAACATAATATCAAAATATAAAACATGGTAATCAAACTACAGTACACAATCTGGTCAAGAACAGCAACAACAACAACATAAATTTAAAAATTTTCTAACAGGTTCAGGCTCATATAAATTGTAGTTCTATCCCCCCAACCTAAATTGAACATTGTCCCTAATGTTTCGATTTTATCGATCAGGTGAGCTTTGAATGGTAGAGATCTGGTTCATTAGTCGAAACCTACAAGCAAAATACACAAATCAACCATCTCGTTGCAGATCTGGGTTAGGGTGATAACCCTTGATTCTGAGTGCAGACAGAAGAAGCATAGCCATGTACAAATAAAGTAAACACACGTAGATTATGAGACAAAGGATGGGATCTTTCGGTAGTATGGTCATGGTGTTGTTGGGAGATGGTTCATGATTCCAGAGTATCGTAACAGTGGAGAAGAAGAAGAAGAGGAAAGAAAAGAAAAAAAAGGGGAAAGGGACCTAGGTGCATGGAAAGGGAGGAAAATGGGGTGGGGCCTTATAAAGGCGGTGGTGTGGTTCGGGTTGGACCGGGTTCTCCCTCACTTGGCCCTGTTTTGTGTCGACAGGCGCTTTTCTTGAAGCGCTGTTCTGGATCCATTAAAAGAATGGTCTCCACATTTTTTACAAAGTCCTCCACAAAGGGTTTCAATCTCTAACCATTGATGGTAAAGATATTATCATTTGATGGGTTCTCCATTTCCACTACCCCATGTTCAAACATTTTTTTGACAATGTAAGGTCCAGTTCATCTTGATTTCAACTTTCCAAGAAAAGGCAGATTCTTGAATTGAAAAGTAAAACTTTTTGATCAAGTTCAAAAGACTTTCGCACTATATTCTTATCATGAAAAATTTTCATCCTGGATTTTGCAATCTTAGCATTTTAATATGCTTTATTTCTTAACTCCTCCAATTCATTAATAGGAAGTTTTCTTGCTAGTCCAACTTTGTCCATGTCAAAGTTCATTGCCTTAATAGCCCAGTATGCCCTATGTTCCAATTCCACAGGTAGGTGATAAGGCTTTCCATAAACTAATCGGTACGGAGACATGCCTAAAATTATTTTAAAAGCAGTACGATACGCCCAGAGTGCATCAGTTAGTCTTGACAACCAATCTTTCCAGCCTAGATTTACCATTTTTTTTAAAATTAATTTGATCTCCCGATTAGCTAATTTAGTCTGTCCACTAGTTTGTGGATGGTATGGAGTTGCAATTTTATGAAAAATGAAGTATTTTTTCATCAGATTCTAGAAAGGTCGATTACAAAAGTGAGCACCTCCATCACTTATGATGGATTTTGAGATTCCAAATCGAAATAAAATATTTTCTTTTAAAAACTTGATTACTATTTGATGATCATTATTTTGATATGGAATTGCCTCAACCCATCTGGATACATAGTCTATAGCTACAAAAATTTATATAGCCAAAGGAAGGGGGAAATGGTCCCATAAAATCAATGCCCCAACAGTCAAAATTTCAATTATCAAAATGGGGTTTAGAGGCATCATGTTCCTCCTTGAAATATTTCCCAAACTTTGACATCTATCGCAAGTTGAACAAAAAACATGGACATCTTTGAAAAGTGTGGGCTAGTAAAATTCGCACTTCAGGATTTTCGCAGTGGTTTTTCTGGATGAAAAATGGCCACCACATGCTTCAGAATGACAAAATGCTATTACTTGTTTGCTTTCTTGAGCGGGGATGCAACGTCTTATGATTTGATTTTTATAGTACTTAAATACGTACGGATCATCCCAAAAGAAATTGGAAACCTCTCTCAGAAATTCCTTTTTATCTGTGGGGGAAAGGGATGGATGGAGTGTTCTAGTAGCAAGAAAATTAGCAATATCACCATACCATGGGGTCTCATCAATCATGAACAGTTGTTCATCGGGGAATTTTTCATTAATTGGCATTCCATCCTCATGAAATTCATAAGTTAACTTGAACAGATGGTCTGCCACCACATTCTCAACACCCTTTTTGTCCTTAATGACTAAGTCAAACTCTTGAAGTAAGAGCATCAATCACAAGAGCCTAGGTTTAGCATCCTTCTTTATGAGCAAAAATTTTAATGCTGCATGGTCAGTGAACACAGTAACAGAAGAACCAACAAGATAAGAATGAAATTTTTTCAAAGCAAAGACTACAACAAGTAATTCTTTTTCAGTTTTTGAATAGTTCATTTGAGCTTCATTCAAAGTTTTACTTGCATAGTAAATCACATATGGTTTCTTATCTTTTGGTTGACCCAATACAACACCCACAACATAGTCACTTGCATGACACATTAGCTCAAAGGGTAAAGTCCAATCAGGGGCAGAAATTAACATGTCTTTAAGCTTGTCAAAAACTTTTTGGCACGTTCCACTTAAATCAAAGATTACGTCCTGACTTAGGAGATGACACATGGGTTTAACTATAGTACTGAAATCTTTTATGAATCTCCTGTAACACCCTGCATGTCCCAAAAATGATCGGATATCTTTTACAGTCTTGGGAGTAGGAAAATTCCCAATCAGATCTATTTTGGCCTTGTCAACTTTCATGCCCATAGACGACACAATATGACTTGAAACAATGCCTTGTATTACCATGAAATGACATTTCTCTCAATTGAGCACCAGATTTGCTTCTTGACATCTTACCAATACTTTTTCTAGGTTGGCCAGACACAAATCAAATGAGTCACCATAGACAGAGAAGTCATCTATGAACACTTCCAAAAATTTCTCGACCATGTCACTGAACAGACTCAACATGCATCTTTGGAATGTTGCAAGAGCGTTACAAAGCCCGAATGACATCCTTTTCAATGCAAAAGTGCCAAAGGGGCATGTGAATGTGATTTTCTCTTGATCTTTGAGTGCTATCACAATTTGATTGTACCTAGAATAGTCATCTAGGAAACAGTAAAATTTATGGCCTGCGATTCTTTCTAGAACCTGGTCAAGAAAGGGAAGAGGGAAATGATATTTTCTGGTCCCCAAATTGAGTTTTCAGTAATCGATACACATCCGCCATCCTATGACAACTCTAGTTGGTACAAGTTTATTTGCATTATTTTTGACTACTGTGACTCCAGACTTTTTTGGCACAACTTGGGTTGGACTAACTCATTTGCTATCATAGATGGGGAAGATTATCCCGACATCTAAGAGCTTTAACACTTCTGCCTTTATGACTTCCTTCATATAAGGGTTCAGTTGTCGCTGCATTTGACGAGAGGGTTTTGAGTCCTCTTCAAGGTATATAGCATGATTGGAGATTAACGGGCTTATACCTTTCAAGTCAGCGATGGTCCACCCAATGGTGCTTTTGTGGCTTTTAATAACTTCAATCAGTTTGGACTCTTGCGAGTCTGTGAGCTTAAATAAAATTACCACTGGGAATGATTCGTCCTTTCCTAGGAATGCATATTTGATGTCAGATGGGAGAGGTTTTAATTTAGGCTTCGGTGGTTTGTCACTTGATGAGAGTGGTTTTCAGTCACTTGGTGGAAGTTCCTCGAATTTGGGGGCCCATGTATTAACATCATGAATTGGGCAATTCTTTAGATCATCATCCATGGTTTCAGATGTGATGGATTCTGACAAAGAAAGTTTAGTGGAATTTTTATAGAATGTGTTGTTGAGATGGTCTTGGACAAAAGACTCAATGGAATTTATTTCTCTTTCTTCAATGTCCTCTCTTGGGTGTTTGGCAACATTGAAAATATTCAGCTCAGGTGTCATATTTCCAAAGGTTAATTTCATGGCCCCATTCCTTCAATTGATTAGTGCATTTGAAGTTGCTAGGAAGGGTCGACCAAGAATAACAGGAATTGGATTCACTGAATATTGTGTTGGCTGAGTATCTAAGACGATGAAGTCAACAGGGAATACAAAGTTTTCCACTTGGACAAGTACATCTTCAATAATACCCCTATGAATTTTGACAAACCTGTCTGCTAACTGAAGCGTGACACTTGCGGGTTTGAGTTCTCCCAGACCCAACTGCTGGTAAAAAGAGAATGGGAGCAAATTGACACTTACTCCAAGGTCTAACAGTGCTTGTTCGATTCTAAAACTTCCAATGATGCATAACACAATTGGACACCCTAGATCTTTGTATTTTGGAGGGGTTTTGTGTTGAAGTAAAGCACTGACATGTTCTATCAAGAAGGCTCTTTTTTGAACATTCTGGCTTCTCTTGACTGTGTACAAGTCTTTTAGAAACTTGGCATAATATGAAACCTGTTTGATTGCATCCATAAGTGGAATGTTGATTTCTACTTGTTTGAAAAGCTCGTAAATTTCTAGCCGATTATTCAACTTCTGTGCAATTTTTAGTCTATGAGGAAAAGGAGCAGGAATAGAACACAAGGGTTCTTCTTCCTGTGATGGTTCTAGTTCTTGTTCAATCATAGGCTCGAGTTCCTTTCCTCTCACAAGTTCAAGCTCAGTTCATTCAGGCTCGATGGGTGAGTTGACTAGGATGAATTTTGGCTTTGGAAATAGCTTGTCTCGAATGCTCTTGTCAATCACCTTGCCACTTCTTAGTGTAGTGACAACTTGGGCTTGACCTTGTGGATTTTCCATGTTTTAAGGATTTCCCACCTAGAATTGGCGTTGTGGTAGTTTTGGTCGGGTAGGAAACTTGCCCTTCTCATGTGTGGTCATGGATTGGGTCAACTTGTGGATGTGACTTTTCAGATCCTCCAATGATTGAGTAGTCTGATTTTTGAAATCAATGAAAGCCTAAGTGGAACTATGGTTATAGTTCATTTGGCTCTGCATAAACTGATTCAATGTATCCTCAAGGTTCCTTTTTTGTGGTGGTTGGTATGGTTGGTATGTGGGAGGTCCTTGAAATGGTGGGTGTGAACCTTGTTGTTGGTTCATAGGAGTTTGCTGTGTGTTCCTCCAACTGAAGTTTGGGTGGTTCCGCCACCCTGGATTATATGTTTTCAGAGTATGGGTTGGAGTAAGGCTTGCTGAAATTAGAGACAACATTTATTTGTTCCAACAGAACCTCTTTGAATGCTGAAATTGTAGGGCACTCCCCAATAGGGGTATCTTGTTAGTGCACAGATCCCACACACTTGTTCTGTAGGAGAGTTAACATCAATTTGATGAACCTTTTTCATCTCTAAAGCTTTAAGCTTTCGAAACAGGGTGGAAATTTTTGCTCTAAGGTCATCATCATCTTTCAAGATATACTTACCCCCTTGGGAAGTAGATGGTTTCACTTCAATGGTTGTGGAAGAGGCGAAGTCCCACATCTGAGAACTGTCAGATATGGTATCAAAGAAATCGAATGCCTCCTCCAGACTTTTTCCCATAAAATCTCCTTGAGCCATCATTTTGACAAACTGACGTAGTCTACTGGGCAGAGAGTCATAGAAAAATCCTACCAAAGTCCAATTCTCAAAAGCATGATGTGTGCAGGATTGGAGAAGATCTTTGAATCTTTCCCATTTTTGGTAAATATTTTCCCCTTCTTTAATCGAAAAGTTCATGATTTGTCTTTTAAGTGCATTAGTGCGGTGTAGAGGAAAAAATTTTCTGAAAAATTCATTTTGTACTGCCTGCCAGTTAGGTATTGAAAGAGCTTTTAAAAAATTTAGCCATTGTTTAGCTTTATCCCTTAAGGAAAAAAGGAAAAGTTTCATCTTGACCAGTTCGGAATTGTCTTGAAAGGTTCCACATACTTCCTCAAAATCTTTTATGTGCATATATGGGTTTTCTGTTTCGAGTCCATGGAATTGAGGGAGTAGTTGAACTGTCCTCGTCTTTACAGTAAAGTGGGGTGCATCTTCAGGAAAGATAAAACAAGAAAAGACACTATTTCTTGTGGGATTCAAGTAATCCATCAGAGTTTGAATGTTAGGTACTTCCCCTTCCCTTACAGGAATTTCTTCTCGTCTCTCACCATTCGCCATATTACTTTCACAAGAGTCTGCTACTGATCTAGGTGAAAGTTGTTCAGATTGATTCACAGACCCAGACGATTCAGCTAGCAAATTTTGATAGTGCAAGGCGTTTTCAGACAGAAAAGTAATTAAAACAACTTTATATACAGTAAAGCAAATTTATACACAAAAAATGAGGTCTTTTTACCTTTTACCATAAAACACCTTTTATGGTTCCCCGGCAACGGCACCAAAAACTTGACTTGATCCAAAATGTGTACACCCAAGTGCAGGCGATCAACTTGTAGTAATAATTCGGTGAAGTTCGGAGTCGAATCCACAAGAAACTATGATTAGTGTTTTGAAGTAAGCAATAATAGAGACCAAGTAACTTGGAAATTTCGAATGTTTGGAGTGGTGGAGTTTTCTTGAATAGAATAGAAGATTCCTTTCTAGAGGTTTCTAGACAAAATATAAGATTCTCAAAACATAACAGCCACCCTTTAGCTCGAGGATCAGGAAATGTAATAAAGTATCTGTTTATTATGTTTGTGTTTTATAACTCAATTAACTCTCGTGTTAATAGCAAGTTAATCGGAAGATAAAGATGGACTGTGGGAATTAAGTACATGATTCGAATGTCTTATTAGAAGTTTACAAGAATTATCTGTGCCGAGACTTAACCCGTCTACAAACAAGTAAGTGTTTCTACAAGGCATCCAACCATGGCATTAATGACCCAGTCTCCGAATAAAGCGTAATAATGGTGGGGATTGAAAGGTTGTCATGAGGATCTAGCCAGGGTAATGATGACCACAAAATATTGCATATTTAATGACCTCATTCCATGCTTTCTAACTTAACTTTGCATTTAATTACTTAGAGTTAGTTGAAGTTTTGAATAATGTGGAAATTTTGACACAATATTGCTGTTTTTCCTATTTTTTACCATGATCTACTTCGTATCTGAAAATTTTTAAAACATAAACGTTGTAGATAAGGATAGATTTTGTATTGTGTCCAAATTTAAGCTAAATCCAACGGTTGGATCACAAGTTATGGCAATTTTACTAAAGGTGGTCCTGAGCTGTCACCTTCTGGAAGGTTTTGCCTATTGGAATCGACCTTCCGAAAGGTTTACAAAAACTTCCGGAAGGTTTTGCCCAGAACACCTGCAACTCATGCTCCACTTGCTTGGGGGTCCCACCATTGATTCTCCCACTTGTCCCCTAACATCCCTTACACATCTACATGTCTCCTAACACCCTTGCTTGGACTTTGGAGGCATTGGGATTAATGGGGATGGGAGAGAAGGGGGCTGCTAAAGGAGTTGTAGGCTAGTCTTCTCCTAGCCTGCCAAGCCAATCAACTCACCTCCCATTGATTGGAGGCATACACATAGGCTATAGGGAGGCTCATGGACGAAATTTGCATCCTCTCTCACCATATATTCAGCATTCCACAACATTTTGAAGGGTGGCTACCTAAGCTTAGGAGTAGTCTTAGCTCAATGAAGAAGATGATGAATAGTAGTAATTAGAAAGCTTATGTTTTTGCATTCTCCTTTCCATTTCAGTTGTGGTAAGCTTTTAATCTCCTGTATTCTTTAACTCTTGCACCTTAATGTCATTCATTTCAAGTTTAGTTACATGTTCTTCATTTCACCATTAATGTTTTCAAGCTTTCTTCATTTTTAGTTTTAAAATGGGTATTGTATTTCTTTCTTTATAGTTCAAGTTTTCTTGCATTAAGTTAAGTTTCATGCTCCATTTCAATATTATGTCTCTTTATATTATGTATTTGTTTCTTGCTTTCATGAGTAGCTAGATTTTAAGTTGGCTAATCCAAGGGAGACCTCCTCTTGGGCATGCCATTTCAACTCATTTCCTTTCCTCTTCTCGGTGTATGATGGTTCAGTTTGACTGGGTTAAGAGTGGATGTGGTTGTGAGTCTTTGATATTCCGTACGCCTGGTCATGGTTTATGCTTGGATCCTCACCATCTCATCCCTACCTTCCCACGAATCAATCATTCATCTATGCACCATTGGAGGAAGGTTTCAAGTTGAGTTATGATTCCCATTGGACTGACCACTTTAGATTAGCCAACACTTGTTTTCTTGCATTTTCATAAAGAACAAAACTCACTAAAACCAACTACAAGATTTTACACTGTTTCTTTTGTTCACAAAATCACCTTCACCACACTTGAACTTTCTTTCCCTAAGGAGATGACCTTGAATAATTTTCCAAGTAAAACAATGACACACAAAAGACTCCTTATGCTTGGGGAGCACTTTTGTTCACATATGCATTTCATTCCACACACATATTTTGTTCATTTCATTCCATTCCATCCACCATTCTGTTGCCCCATCTCTTGCATCATTCCAAGGGAGAGTGATACTTCCCCATTCCTATAAGTCATACATAATTGAGGGATGATGTTAAGAGGTTAGGAACAACAAGGAAAAAGAGCAAGCATTTTTTGCGCCGTTGCCGGGGAGGCTTCAATGTCGAGTTCAAAGGTTATTTTAGGACAGCATAGGTAAGTCTCGTGATTTTCATCATGGGCGAAGGTATGTCATCTAACTTGTATATATTTTTGTTGTAGTTTGTGTTTTGTATTATGTTTCCTGATTTTTATGAAAATGTATCAAATGCCCAAAATTTTGAAAATGTGTGTGAGATTTGTGATGAGTATGGGCACATCACTAGTAAGTGCCCAATAAATGCCCCTTATTTTGAAAACGTTTGCGAGATTTGTGGTGAGTATGGACACATCACTAGTGAGTGCCCAATAAATGCCCCTTATTTTGAAAACGTTTGCGAGAGTTGTGGTAAGCACAGACAAATGACTAGTGACTGGCCAATAAATTATCCGGTTCATGACTTTGCATGCGAAGGATCAAATTCAAATTTGGCCTCCAAAAATTTTTACCCCCAACCACTATGTTACACGGAGTTACCAGAGTTATGGTTGGGAGAATGAACCTTATAATTTTTCATCCAATCTCACACCACCAAATGAATTTTTCCATTATCCAACATATGAGAACTCAATTGAACAAGAATTTGAAAATAAACTTTACGAGTTTATGCAATGCCAAATGGAAGCCAATGCCCAAGTAGCCCAACAACTTTCTGTAATTAGAGATGGACTTAATACATTGACTAATGCTATAATTTATGTGCATGAAGAACAACATCTTGAGCATAGTCAATGTATTGAGGACGATCATCTAAATGAAATGCATATTGATGTTGAATCCCCCACCACTCTAGATTGTGAAAATTTTCATGAAGTTATTATCTCACATGAGGCTCATGGGCCCAAGGTCATTCTTCCATCTTTGAGTGGAGTTGAGATTCACATTTCTCAACTTGTGAAGGGCATTGAAATGGAGTTAAGTGTAGAAAATTTTGAAGAGAAATTATATACTCCACTGTTGGAATTGCATAAACTTGCCTATACCTCAGTTTGGTTGAGAATTTTGAGTCAACATCCTTTCTATGTTTGGATTGATGGCTTAAGAAGGGCAATTATATAACAAAAAAAATTTAAAATCAAAAAAATCATTGGGCAAAAGCTCATATCCAAATTGAAGCCGGATTGACATGTGCCATTTTTGTTTTATTTTCATGTACATAGTAGTTAGACTTATTTTATTGTTATATTTTTCTTCTCTTGATGTTGTAGTGTAGAAATTGTTTATCTCTCCCTAATTTGGACTCATTTCATTTTGAGCATCATAGTACAAAATCTCATTCCATATCATGTGCGAGTTTAAGTTGGGGGGTGTAATCAAATGTTTTTGTTTTCCCTTTAATGTGTATGCAAAAAAGAAAAAAGGGGTATCTTATTTCTCCTGTCACTTTCATTTTTCTCATTGCATGATTCCTTGTGCATTGAGGACAATGCATAGTTCAAGTTGGGGGGGTGAGGTGCACCATTTACAAGTTCCACCACTTTTTGTATAGAATAAGTTGGAAATGTTAAAATTTTGAAACTTTTGGACATTTTTTGTGAAAAATATCCAATATTGAACTATATTCCCCTACCCTAATTGTTATGGGATTTGTGATTTCTTTATTTTCATTTTGAACTTTGAATACATTAGCACATTATAGAAGTTTATCCTATTGCCAAGAGTATCACATATGTGTTTTATTTTGAACCCAACCATAAGTGCACCATGTAATTTTGCCAATTTACGAATTGAGTTTACATTTAGTGCTTGACATGAATGGTGGAGATGAGTAAGAACCCATGTGAGCTTTAATGTCAATCATTGTTTGGAGGGAACTTGCATTTACTCAAGGAGCAATTTTTCAAATTTCAAATTTTTTCAATAATCTCATAATGCTTGTTTTGGTTAGGTGCATTTGAGTAGTTGATTGACTTTGTCTTGAAATGCAATGTGCTCTCCCATGCTTATTGGGAAATGATCTTAGGCCATCTTTGATATGCTTTGAGCCTTAGATTTTTTCTTGTGAAATTATATCCCTAGTGCCATGTTTGAGCCTTATTTGAAATTCATTTCTATGCCACAAATTTGACCAAGCCAATGCAAAATGATGTAAATCTACCTCACCTTGGTTGTTCTTAGAGTTGAGTATGAATGATCATAAAAGATAAGGAAGTATGGTGAAAAATCAACAAAAGGGATGAATGAAGTTGAATTCAAAGAGTTGAATGAAAAAAAAAATTAAGAAAAGGAGAAAAAGGGGTGCAAAGAAGAAAAGAGAGACAAAACAGAAAGGAAAATGTTAAGCAAAAAAGAGAAAAAAAATAAAGAGTGAAATGATGGTGTTGACTGAAAATCCCATAGAAAGGGAGATCTTTTTGAAATAAATGGTATGCACTCGGAACAACCCTCTTTATTATCCTATATCCTTTGTTCATTTACCTAGATATCACCCCAAAGCTTCATTACAACCTATGAAAGTCCTAGATGATCCAGAGAAGCATGGGGGATGCATACTTTTAAAGAAAAAAAGAGAAGTTGGTTTTGCTATCTAATGCCCTAGCATTCCTTTCACGAGATTATGCCAAAGTTGTTTCATTTTGATGCATACTTCATTTTTGGATTATATGTGAGTATACTTCGATTTGTGCATAATATTGTATCTCACAGATACACATGGAGAGCATGCCAGGATAATCATAGTGTAATTCATTGTTGAGAGAAACCCTTGGTGAGTTTTTGCATCAAAATTGAATTTGGATAGCTAAGTGAATGTGGATTTCGTTGAGTAAATGCTTAAATTATATATTCATTTCACACACACTGGAGTTTTTAAAGGAAATGTGTAGGTGTATACTCTAGAATAGCATTTAAAGTTATGATGTGTTTCATGTGTGATTAGTTCGGGTGTGTTGAACAAAATTATTGTTGATATCCTAGTGCTAGTTAAGATAAGGGAATATGCTTTTAATATTATATACTAGGAAAAGAAGTTTGTAGGTAACTTCACTAGAAACCTTCACGAGACAAAACTCGTCCACTAGGGGTCACCTAGGGGTTTAATGGCTTCTTGCATATGCTAAATGCAATTACAGAATTAGCAAAGGTTTATATTTGTTTGCTTAGTTTTTACATTTTGTTTGCTAGGGACTAGCAAAGCTTAAGTTGGGGGTGTGATGAGCACAAAATATTGCATATTTAATGACCTCATTCTATGCTTTCTAACTTAACTTTGCATTTAATTACTTAGAGTTAGTTGAAGTTTTGAATGAAATTTTGATGTTGCAGGTAATTATAGCATAAATGATGGATTTTAGAACACTGCAACTAAGTGTGAATATGTGGTGAAGAGATGGACACATTAAATGAGGATTGGGAGGCTTGCAAAGTGAATAAACCAAGAAAAATGGATTTTGGATGAAAACCTTCCTGAAGGTTTGGCCATAAACCTTCTATAAGGTTTTGCCCACTGGTTTCCCAAGGTTATGACACAGTACCGCTGCTTTTCCTATTTTTGACCATGATCTACTTCGAATCTGAAAAAGGTCAAAACATAAATGTTGTAGATATGGACAAATTCTGTATTTTCCCCAACTTTAAGCTAAATCCAACGGTTGGACCACAAGTTATGGCAATTTTACTGAAGGTGGTCCTAGGCAGTTATCTTCCGGAAGACCTTTCGGAAGGTTTTGCCTAGAATGCCCAGAACGCCTACAACTCATGCTCCACTTGCTTGGGGGTCCCACCATTGATTCTCCCACTTGTCCCCTGACATCCCTTACACATCTACATGTCTCCCAACACCCTTACTTGGACTTTGCAGGCATTGGCATTAATGAGGATGGGAGAGAAGGGGGCTGCTAGAGGAGTTGCAGGCAAGTCTTCTCCTAACCTGCCAAGCCAATCAACTCACCTCCCATTGATGGGAGGCCTGCACACAGGCTATGGGGAGCCTCATGGATGAAATTTGCATCCTCTCTCACCATATATTCAGCATTCCACAACATTTTGAAGGGTGGCTATTAGCTCAATGAAGAAAATGATGAATAGTAGTAATTAGAAAGCTTATGTTTTTGCATTCTCCTTTCCATTTCAGTTGTGGTAAGCTTTTAATCTCTTGTAATATTTAACTCTTGCACCTTATTGTCATTTACATCAAGTTCATTTCAAGTTTAGTTAAATGTTCTTTGTTTCACCATTAATGTTTTCAAGCTTTCTTCATTTTTAGTTTTAAAATGGGTATTGTATTTCTTTCTTTATAGTTCAAGTTTTCCTGCATTAAGTTAAGTTTCATGCTCCATTTCAATATTATGTCTCTTTATATTATGTATTTGTTTCTTGCTTTCATGATTAGCTAGATTTTAAGTTAGCTAATCCAAGGGAGACCTCCTATTGTGTATGCTATTTCAACTCATTTCCTTTCCTCCTCTCGGTGTACGATGGTTCAGTTTGACTGGGTTGAGAGTGGATGTGGTTATGAGTCTTTGATATTCCGTAGGCCTACTCACGATTTATGCTTGGATCCTCAACATCTCGTCCTTAGCTTCCCACGAATCAATCATTCATCTATGCACCATCGGAGGACGGTTTCGAGTTGAGTTGGGATTCCAATTGGAATGACCACTTTGGATTAGCCAACACTTGTTTTCTTGCATTTTCATTAAGAACAAAACTCACCAAAACCAACTACAAGATTTTACACTATTTCTTTTGTTCACAAAATCACTTTCACACACTTGAACTTTCCTTTCCTGAGGAGACGACCATGGAATATTTTTCTAAGTAGAACACACCACTCAAAAGACTTCTTGCGCTTGGGGAGAACTTTTTTTCATACACATTTCATTCCAAACATTTTGTTCATTTCATTTTTCATTATTCCGTTGCCCCATTTCCCACATCATTCTGAGGGAGAGTGACACTCCCTTACACACATAAGTCCCATACACATATTTGAGGGTGATGCTAGGAGACTAGGGAACAACAACGAAAAACATCAAGCTGGTACTTGCATTGAACCAATGGGTCTTTCTATGCAGGAGTCATCCGTATCATAGATGGAGCCCTTGGTTATACAAAGTACCTCACTTTACTAGGTATATTCAATCATCCAATGAACAGGTGGTGTACAAAGCATTAAAGCATGAAGAAGTTGCACAAACATAACTTTCGGATAGTCTTTACAAACTCAGCCCCCCTTACTAAAGAGTGAATGAGGAACTACTCACTTTTCATGGCCTTGGCGAAGCTAGACAAGTGAGTGCTACTCATCCCTCTAAGTGGAGAAGCTACTAAGTAAAGCAAACTAAACAACGTGCTTTTCTTTAATGAAGAATAAGTGAATCACTTTCCACCCTTCACGGCTTTGGTAAAGCTCTAGAAAAGTGGAAGAGTTTCACTCTTCTAAGAAAGAAGGACGCTCAAGCAATGGAAGTCAAATACATGAACAATAAAAGTAGAAGAAAGCTAGTTGCTTTTGGAGGGTTTCCACCACAACCAAAAGATGAACTACATCTCTCGATACTTTGTAAATAAAAGCAAGTACAACTACAAGGGGAGTCTAAGCCTCCATCATGGTTGTGACAACATGAATGTAAAGACTTAGCATAAGTAAACGAAAGACTTCAACTACAAGGGGAGTCTAAGCCTCCATCATGGTTGATATAAATGGAAAATGAAAGCATAAACATGAAATGTTCAAGAACTAGATTACTAAAACACTCTTACTTTACAAGAACAAAGATTGCTCCCCCTTTTTCTTTATATGAAGAATAATGCCTTTTAAGCTCCCAACAAGGGAGTATTTATAGGCAAGGAAGGAAAAGGGGGTAGGAGATAAGTGAGGATGAGTGAATAGTGTTTACCGCCCACGAGAATCAACTATTCTGCAGGCAGTCTACAGGGGGACGCTCGAACGTGATCTGGCGTTCGAACGTTAAGTCTGCCTTTTCTTCAAGGACGTTCGAATGTGATATAATGTTTGAACGTTCTGTGTCTTTGCTTTGAGGGCGTTCAATCGTAAGATGACATTTGATTTCTTCCACTCAAGTGGCCTGTGGTCACTGACTTTGTCACTTCCATACGTCTTGAACAACCTTTACTGTACATTCAGCAACTCCTTAGTCACTCATGACAACGTTCGAATGTGGAGTGACATTCGAACGTTGTACTCAAGTACTTCTGGTTCTTCTTTTTGTTGACTGCAACACATCATGTCTCAGCAGCTAGTCTTGGCAGGGTTTCAGAGGATGTTCGAACGTGGGTTAACATTCGAACGTTCTTGCTTTGTTCCAACCTTCTACAATTTTGTTCCCTTTGGTGCTGGTGTTACATTCAAGTGTGATTTTTGTTGTTCTTGAGCCTTTGTTCACTTTAGGACCTGAAATGTCATTACTTAAACTCCATCAAAGCACAATTAGTCCAAAAAGGCATAGTAAAAATTGTTAACTTTACGCACGAATCAGGGTACTCCCTAACCTAAACGCATATGCAATGTTCACATGCAACATTTAACAACAACAATCATTCCAACCAACACTTAAGCATGTCAAGGTTGAAATCTAACATACCATGCCATGAAATGAGATGATGCCCATTCATGCAATTTACCCGAGCCCTTTCCGGCTGCACAACACATGTCATGCCAATGTGTATTAACACCGAGCTTTTCTAGCTCCGACTATCTACCTTCATCCCATGCTATGTAGTGAGTATCAAAATCGGGTTCTCCAAGCTCCTGTCATTTGTGTGACACACCCAATGGTGAACTAAAATCTCTGGGTCTTTCTTGGGATAGGTATTTATAGACATACACCAACGGTCACCAATCGACACAGAATTCATGGACTTCCACCAGCGGTTCCGCGTAGACCGACACATTTTATGGACTCTTATACCAACAAAAGTGTGTATCCAAATATCGGGTCTCTCACCCGAGGGATAGTCTAGACCTTCTTACTACCCCCGACCTAAGTCTTTTTCATGCAACTATGCGAGTGAGTAGGACATTCAATCCAACTTTCCTAAACCCACCCATCATCCACCTACGTCGTGTTTGATGCCAACCATGCACCCATACCCATAAAATGTGATGTCTACGTGCGTATGCAATGTAATGCACCATTGCTATTCCAACATCATGCCAATGTGTAATGAATGTCATATGAGCAATTTTAAACCACATGTCTACAGGTTCCATGGAAATTCATATCATAAGCATATGAATTCATAAATCATCACAATGTCAATATCTCAATGAGCACATATTAACATTTCTTTCCAACACATTTTTCTAAGCATCATATGCTTCATTATGACATGACAACTTGATTCACACATAGGCATTTGGCAAACACCATCAAAGCAACAATTCATGTTATCACTCAAGAATTTTCAACTCATTCACAAAGCATGATATAAAACATATAACATGTCCACATAACATCCATTTTCCATAGAATTACACCATAATTGCGACCCACCTATTCCAATCTAGGAATTCCACTTAATTTAGGTCAAATTCACATACCTAATTCATCAATCACCCAATTCTATCCATTTCACAACCATATACAAGTGGTATATATAGCTATCCATCTACCCATTACATATAACACCCTAGGTCGTAAAGTAAACCCAAGTAGGAAGGAACCCTACCTCTTCAAGCGTAAAACAATGCTGGGAAGCTCCAAGAACCCAAAACAATCTTGAATCCTCACTTTCCCAAAATCTAATTTTTTAGCCCTCGGTGAAACCCACCATTTTTGGTACGTAGGCGTAGCCCTTGACGAGAAGAGCAACTCTTCCTCTTGGCCCGAGTAGATTCGAAGCCCGTGGAGTCGTAGATCGTAGACACAAAGTGGAGAAATCCTCTCTTTTCCCTCTCTTCTCTATCGGCTAACTGGCTGATAACAAAATGAGCCAAAAAGTCAGATTTCCCCCTATTTATAGTTTTAGAATACTTGGCCCCCAATGCGCTCATCCTAAAACGATTAAATTTCGTCCCAATTCAAGTTCAAATTAATTTTATTTTAATTTTTCTTTAATTATTTTCCAACTTCTGAAATTTTATTCAAAATCCCGTTTTTGGGTCACCTGAGACTTGATTGCCTCGTAAAATATAAAAAATTCGACTATCTCAGAATTCAATAAAATTTGGCACACACACATATATACACTTAACCGCATGCATATGCAACAATTATGCATACTACAAGACTATAAAAGTGTACCTCCATCCTCAAATAAGAAGGGATGGTTTGTACAGATAGTGTCGTCACGCTCCCATGTCGCCTCCTCCACTCCTCAGTGCTGCCACAGCACCTTTACTAGTCGCACGGTCTTGCCTCACAAAACTTGCTCCCAGCTATCCATGATGCGCACCGGTCCCTCGTCAAAGGTCCCGTCGGCTTCAACCACAAGTTCTCCCTAATTCACCACATGAGTCAGATCCGGGGTATATTTTCGGAGCATAGAGACAAGGAATACTGCATGAACACCCAGTAGATTTTGCAGTAATGCTAAACAGTAAGCAACTGTACCAACCCTCTCAAGTACTTCGAAAGGCCCGATATACCTCAGCGACAGTTTCCCCCGCTTACCAAACCTGACCACTCCTCTCTTAGGCATCACCTTCAAGAAGACTTGATCTCCCACCTCAAACTCTAGAGGTCACCGCCGTCTGTCGAAGTAGCTCTTCTGCCGGCTTTGAGCTGTGAAAAGACTCTTCCGAATCAAGTCCACCTTCTCCGAGGTGTCTCTGATCAAATTCAGACCCGTAGAGGGTCGCTCTCCCACCTCTGTCCAACAAATTGGAGATCGACACGGCATCCCATATAATGCCTCATAGGGTGCCATCTGTTTGCTCGCCTGGTAACTGTTGTTATAGGTGAACTCTACCAAGGGTAAGTGATCTTCCCAACTACCCTTGAAATCTAGAACGCATACTCGTAGCATGTCCTATAACGTCTGAATAGTCCTCTTAGACTGACCGTCCGTCTAGGATGAAAAACAGTGTTCATCATCAATTGTGTCCCCATGGCTCGCTGGAAACTCTCCCAAAATTAAGCCGTGAATCTGAGATCCTGTTCCGATACTACGGACACGGGCACCCCATGCAACCGTAAAATCTCCCGTACTTACAACTTGTAGAATTCCTCCAATGTGAAGGTCATCCACACAACCAAAAAATGAGCCTACTAGGTCCTTGACAGATGAGAACTCCACATCCAGCCCCTAGGACTCTATCACCCTGATCAGTAGGGAAGGTGTAGCCACTAAGCTCCCTAAAACACCCTGAGCCTGACCCACGTATCGTAGCCCAAACTGTCCCACAATCTTGAGCATCTGCCACTCCCTGGAAGCCACACTAGCCAAGACTCCCCGTGACTTCCGGCTGAGTGCATTAGCCACCACATTTGCCTTACCGGAATGGTATTGCAAAGTGAAGTCGTAGTCCTCTAGGAACTCCATCCACCTGTGCTACCTCATGTTGAGGTGCCGTTGTGTGAAGATATACTTCAGACTTTTGTTGTCTGAAAACACCTCCAACTATTCCCCGTATAAGTAGTGGCGCCAAGCCTTCAAGGCAAAGACAATGGCTGACAACTCTATGTCATGCGTGGGGTAATTCTGGTCATGATTTTTTAACTGTCGAGAATCATAAGCCACCACTCTCTCGGATTGCATCAATACACAATTGAGTCTGTTCTTCGAGGCATCACAATACACTCTGTACCTCTGTCCCCTTTTTAGAACTATCAGAATAGGAGCAAAAGTAAGTCTCCACTTCAACTCTTATAATGCCTTCTCAAATGTATCATTCCACTCAAACTTGACCTCTTTCTAGGTCAATCTCGTCATAGGTGCAGCTAATCAGGAGAAATCCTCAATGAATCTCCTGTAATACGTGGCCAATCCCAAGAAACTACGTATCTCAAAGAATGACTTGAGCCTCTCCCAATTCATAACTGCTTTAACCTTTTCCAGGTCCATGGATACACCCAAAGTCAACACTACATGTCCCAAAAATTTCACCTCAGTAAGCCAAAATTCACACTTGCTGAACTTGGCATACAACTGATGATCTCTCAACATCTGGAGAACAATCCTCAAGTGACTCTCATACTCCTCCTCAGACTTGGAGTAGATCAATATTTTGTCAACAAAGACCACGACGAACAAATCAAGGTAGGGTTGAAATACCCTATGCATGAGATCCATGAATGCCGTCGGGGCATTCGTTAATCCAAATGGCATCACTGTGAATTTGAAATGCCCGTACCGCATTCTGAATGCCGTCTTAGGGATATCCTCCTCCCTAACCCTCTACTGATGATAGCCCGTGCTGAGATATATCTTGCAGTAGACCCACACTCCCCTCAACTGATCAAATAGATCATCAATCCTCGAAAAAGGGTACCTATTCTTAATGGTAACCCAGTTCAACTACCGATAATCTATACACAATCGAAGGGTCTTATCCTTCTTCTTGTCAAATAACACTGGAGCACCCCAAGGTGAAGTGTTCGGCCTAATAAACCCGTTGTCCAACAACTCCTGTAACTAGACCTTGAGTTCTTGCAATTCGACTGGTACCATTCTATGTAGAGTCATAGAAATAGGAGATATACCTGGATGTAACTCGATATTGAAGTCCATATCCCTATGGGGAGGTAATCCCGGTAGTTCATCCGAAAAGACATTTGCATACTCACATATAACCCGAGGTAGACCCAACTCTTGTCTCACCTCGTCCTCCAGGGTAAGGCTTGCAAGCCAACCCATCAACTGTTCGTGCCATCTTGAGTCATACAGGCTTGGGGTAAAGCATAATGCTTTTTCCCTTGAAACATGAAACATAGACCATCATGTGTGTAAGCAGTGACCCTCTTCCTATCACAATCAATGACAACCCGATGTGCCGTCAACCAATCCATCCCATGGATCACATCAAACCCTGACATATCCATGACCCTAAGGTCCACGATGAGTAGAATCCTCGAGATCTCTAACTCACAGTCCCAACACATCTAATCAACTATCACGCTAGCTCCAAGGGGAGAACTCACATGCAGTGGCTTTTTCAAGGTCTCAACCTCTAAGCCCAAGTCTTTCACACATGATGTAGCAAAAAAAGAATGCGATGCACCAGAATCAAATATTACTCCAGCCCATAAGTGAGATAGTAGGAATGTACTCTATATCACTAACAGATTTGTCGACTCCATCTGTGGTACCATGGCGTAGACACGCCCTAGAGTCTCTAAAGTCCCATCCTGTGAGCCCTGGCCTTGGCCTCGACCTATGCCCTGGCCCATCTGGCCTAATTGTGGAGTTCCCGCACGAGAAATAATAGGGGCCTATACAGCTCCCTGAAACTGGTACTGCCTTCTCGGGCCCATGGTAGGGTAAAGAAGAATATATTGTGTCTGTGATTATCCCACTCGATGATTGGGACTGAGACATCCCATAACTCTAGTCCTTCCCTCTATGGACAATCCCGCTTCATATAACCCGATTGGTGGTAATGGAAGCATGTCCTTTGACCCGCCTTATATGTATTCCCCGTGCTTCTCCTACCTTGGGAGGATCGACATTGCCCTTGGCCTTGATAGCCACGACTCTATCCATATGGAGGAAAATTCCTCTGCCTCTTTCTTGAGCTAGAAGAAGAGGATTGACCCTCCTTCTTCTTGTCCTTGTCACCTGACTCTCGAATGCTCCTTGCGTCCTCAATTTCTCTCTCAATGGCCATAGCTGTGGTGACCATCATGTCCAAGTCTTGCAGAAGAAGACCTACGATTTTGCCTCAGATGGACAACTTCAAGCCATCCTCAAACTTCCTCACCTTCGCCACATCTGTGGCGACATAATCTTCTGGGAAACGTGCTAATTCTGTGAATTTAGCCACATATTTCATCATCGTTGTGGTTCCTTGTTTCAAGTCCAAAAAGTCCTGGGCCTTTCCATGCCTTGCAGTCGCCGAAAAGTACTTTTCCATGACGAGTTCCTTGAACTCTACCCAAGTAATAGCCTCCAAGTCCTTGGAGTCCTTCACCCAATCCCACCACAATTAGGATTCTCCCTCTAGCTGAAACATAGCTAGGGTTATCTTGATGGCGTTGGAGGTGATCTCTATGGCCCTCAATATCTTATCGACTTGTCGGAACCAATGGTCAGCCACCATCGGGTTCGTCCCTTCCTTAAATACCAGAGGTTTATCTGCTTTAAACTTCTAGAGTTTGCTCATGCCTCCTTGCCCCACATTTGCACCCATCTGTGCAACATTTGCATCTATAGCACTAACTTGTGCAATCTTGGCAGCCGCCGCACCAATAGCCTCCACAAAGGCTTGTTGGTCAAAAGTCGGTGGTGGTTCGTTGTTCCGTCCACCCCGACGTCCCCTCCCTCTAGTTGCCATCTGCACACATGCCAAATAACAATAGAGCATTTGTTTAGTATCCCTTGATAGGGACCAAACTTGAAACATTGTGATTTTTCTCCTTCTTTCCCTAGTAGAGTCTACACCACCCACTAGTAAACATTTATACCTTGAACTATCCCGTTCATTTCCTTTCCGACCCCTAAGGTTATGTTTTCTAACCATGGTGTCCCTTTTCATATACATTTTACCATGTATATCATTCACATAATCACATAGCATGTAATCATGTAACACAATGTAAGCATATAAGATGAAATGTACAATGCATGCAATGGTTTAGACCCAATGCCCATCAAGCCCTAGGTAATCCGTATACCTTTTCTCTGATACCAACCTATGACACCCCTAAAACCAGGGGTGATGTTGACCATCCATCAATCCGTGAAAATACCCGTGATTGTGGCATAACCCGACATCACGTTTATCACATCCCTGTAATCGGGATTACAACTCACACGAGGATCCGTGTTTCCTTTAATTCATTTAATCCTATTAAGGTTCAATGAGCCTCAATATACCTCATTTAATGTACATTTCTATCATTGGAACTTAAGAAAATAAAGTCCAAAAGGTTAGCAAAACAATTTTAGACTTTTCAGATTTTTGGAAGAGCTACTGGTAGGTGTGTGTTATAACTATCAGTAGAAGTTCTACCTGTAATATACCAGTAGCTTTCTCCTACTGGACATGTACTACCTATTAGCTACCGGTAGTTATTGCCTGCTGGACCGGTACTACTTGTTAGCTACCGATAGCTATTGCCTGCTGGACAGGTACTACCTGTTAACTACTGGTAGTTATTGCCTGCTACAGGTAGGTTTTGTCCAGAATTTTATATTTCATTAGTTTTTCATTTTCAATTCTTCCCAAACGTTCTCAAATACATCCCAAACATGTATAATAACATTTTATATATTATACATGACCCATACAAGTTCTATTACATGCCTTTACATAATTTACATATCCAAACGGCATTTAACCAAAGTTTTTACAAAACTTGTTTACAAAAGCCAAAACTGGCATTTCTTCACCCTTGAGGCCTGAATGCGTATCATCCACCAAAATATGCCCCATACCTGAAATATTTCCCGTATAGGGTGAGCCAATGCCCAATAGAGTATTTCGTACAAAGGCTACTCCCCAACCTAAATGCGTATGCAATGTTCACATGCAACATTTAACAACAACAATCATTCCAACCAACAGTTAAGCAAGTCAAGGTTGAAATCTAACATACCATGCCATGAAAATGAGATGATGCCCATTCATGCAATTTACCCGAGCCCTTCCCGGCTCCACAACACATGCGATGCCAATGTGTATTAACACCGAACTTTTCTAGCTCCAGCTATCTACCTTCACCCCATGCTATGTAGTGAGTATTAAAATCGGGCTCTCCAAGCCCCCACCATTTGTGTTACACACCCAATGGTGAACTAAAATCTCTGAGTCATTCTTGGGGTGGGTATTTATGGACTTACACCAACGGTTACCCAACTGACATCGAACTCATGGACTTCCACCAACGGTTCCGCGTACACCGACACACTTCATGGACTCTTATACCAACGGAAGTGCGTATCTAAATACCGGGTCTCTCACCTGAGAGATAGTCTAGCCCTTCTTGCTACCCTGAACCAAGTCTTTTTCAAGCCACCATGCGACTCAGTCGGACATTCAATCCAACTTTTCCCGAGCCCACCTATCATCCACCTACGTGGTGTTTGATGTCAACTACGCACCCATACCCATAAAATGCAATGTGTACGTGCATATGCAATGTAATGCATCATTGCTATTCCAACATCATGCCCACATGTAATGAATGTCATATGAGCAATTTTACACCACACATCTACAGGTTGCATGGAAATCTTATCATAAGCATATGAATTTCATAAATCATTACAATGTCAATATCTCAATTAGCACATATTAACATTTCTTTCCAACACATTTTTCTAAGCATGTTATGCTTCATTATGACATGACAACTTGATTCACACATAGGCATTTTGCAAACACCATCAAAGCAACAATTCATGTTATCACTCAAGAATTTCCAATTCATTCACAAACCATGATATAAAACATATAGCATGCCCACATAACACCCATTTTCCATAGAATTACACCATAATTGCGACCCACCGATTCCAATCTAGGAATTCCACTTAATTTAGGTCATATTCACATACCCAATTCATCAATCACCCAATTCTATCTATTTCAAAACCATATACAAGTGGTACATATAGCTATCCATCTACCCATTACATATAACACCCTAGGTTGTAAAATAAACCCAAGTAGGAAGGAATCCTACCTCTTGAAGCGTAAAACGACGTTGGGAAGCTCCAAGAACCCAAAACAAATCTTGAATCCTCACTTCACCAAAATCTCATTTTTTTAACCTTCGGTGAAACCCGTCATTTTTGGTACGTAGGCATAGCCCTTGACAATGAGAGCAACTTTTCCTCTTGGCCCGAGTGGATCCGAAGGCCGTGGAGTCGTAGATCGTAGAAAAAAGGTGGAAAAATCCTCACTTTTCCCTCTCTTCTCTATCGCCTAACCAGTTCATCACAAAATGAGCCAAAAAGTCAGATTTTCCCCTATTTATAGTTTTAGAATACTTAGCCCACAACGTGCCACACGACCTTTTTGTTTTCGGGTTCGTTTTCAACCCAGAACGATTAAATTTCGTCATGATTCAAGTTCAAATTCATTTTGTTTTAATTTGCCTTTAATTATTTTCTAACTTTCAAAATTTTATTGGAAATCCCGTTTTGGGGTCACCCGAGACTCGATCGCCTCGTAATATGTGAAAATTTTGACTATCTTTGAAATTTGATGAAATTTGACATGCAACTAGATTTTACGAGACGTATCCAACGATGTGGTCCGTTTCGTCATCTGAGATCTAGAAAAATTCAAGTTTTCAACCCATACTGTAGCGACATAATTACCGTTTTGCCTTTGTTTACAAAAGTTTAAATTTATCGGGTTTTACAGAATTTAATATAGATTTATGATTTTTGGAATCAAAAGGACTTTTTTAGGGTTGTAATGTGGTTATGGGTTTAAGGTTTAAGAAACGACGTTAGTGAGATTCAAATGCTATCCTTAGTATTGTGGCACACCTCATTCTAATTCACATATGACTTTGCATGTTCATTCTTTTTATTTTTCACTTTCTTGGTTCTGTTTTTTTTTTCAAATTTTGTTTCTCTGAACTGGGATCATTCTCTTTTTTTTTTCTTTTTTTTTTTGGGTATCCAAGTGATTTAAAAGAGGTTGCAAGAAAATTAGATAGCAAGGGTAGATTTAATATATTTTTATATGGCTTGGGTATTTCTTGGGGTTCAAGAAAAGAATTTATACTCTTTTAGGCTCAATCATGGTTGACTAAGGATAATTTTGTAAAAGAAATGGTTAAGGCTCAAGATTAATCAAACATGGTCTAAAATCATTTTCCAAAAATTATGCATCTATATTAATCCTGCATCAAAGAATTTCAAGGATAATGCTAATAATATAATCTAACAAGTGCTAATCAAGACAAAATTAATGATATTATTCAAAGAAAGTTTACCATAGAATCGAAGATGTTTATTTGAGTAGATGTGGAATATCACTCCAGGGAAGATTGGCTCAAATTGTTCAATTGGTTATACATCTCTACTAAATATGTAAAAAGTTAATATTTCACAAGGTTTCTGAAATAAAGAAATCTAATCATGCTCATATAAATAAGTTCGAATAAAAATATTAAGATAATATACAACTAAAGATTTAAAATCCTGCGTGATCAAATTAAGAATGTTTTCACAAAACATAGGAATATTAACTTAATTTCACTGCAATCATATAAACCAGTCTTTCTAACTTTAACAATATATGTTCTAACTTTAACAAAAACACACTTAAACACACATTAGTTCAAAACAAACAATCTAAAGCAAACAAATGCAAAACATAATTTGAAGTTCAAGTTCATAAGTAAAAGTGCATAATTTAAAAGATGAGTGAAAGATAGGAAATTGTTTTGTAGAATCTCCAGTTTGTTTTGGAAGTAGATGGGCCTCCTCCAAAATTATCTCAAAGTAGTCTCAAAATCTCAGCTTGGTTTTTCGTATTTTGCTGTGAGGATGCACTGGAATTTGTAGTGGACTGCTGACTGCTGCATTTATGCTTCCTTGCAGTTATAAAATTAATTAAAACTTTAAACATTCTACAAAACAGCTACCCACTCTTTTTTTTCAAATGGTTTAATTACTTATTGTTATTATTACTATTGTTATTATTATTTTATGTTTTTACTATTTTCCTAATTAATCTATAGCTATTTACATTTATTCCAAAATAATACATCATTTGATCACATCTAGTCAGTGTCAGAACTGTTTGGATCAATATTACCAGTGACACGGTCAACTTCATTTCTTACATATTTTGTTAACATTGGGATAGACTAGGACGGCGTCTCAAGAGAATCCTTACTCTGCACACACCTAATCCATCAGAGACAATCTCACGCTCGACCTAAAATTGATTCTGCACGTTGATTATATTGTCTCAAATGTTCTGTACGACCACATATTGCATAAGCACAGAGTCGATTTGCTCGTCAATGTTTAGCATATGTACTTTTTCCACTCAGGGGTCTTGCTTGACTTTCAAAAATTTCTAAATTTCTAATATACCTAACTTTTTGCATGAGCAATGTATGTATATCTTTTGGAAAGTGACATAGTAAAATTAAACTTAGCCAGAATAATTTTTCGTCCATTTTTCAATTTTTTAAGAAAATAAAATGATTGAAAAAATTATTTAAAATTGACTCACTATCTGGTTTTTTAACGTCTGCCAGTTACAAAGACAAACTAAATTCACACCAATACCTCCCTAACTTAGTTTAAATATTATTTTTAATGTATGGCATCAATGAAATAGAATATTAGAAAATTGCTAATCAGATATGGAAGTGAGATACATCCATAGTACAAAACCTAATTTGTAAAACAAACAAAGTGTAAAACCCGGTAAATTTAAACTTTTACAAAATAAGGGCAAAATGGTAAATTATCGTGCTACAGTACGGGTTGTAAAACTTAATTTTTCTAGGTCTCGGATGATGAAATGGGTCTCACCGTTGGATTCGTCTCATGAAATCTATCTATCTAGTCAAATTTCATCAAATTTTGAGAAAGTTAGTTTTTTTGCGTTTTACGAGGTAGTGTCGACTCTCGGGTGACTCAAAAATGATATTTTTGATAAAATTTCAAAATTTGGAAAATTATTTAATGTAAGTTAAAATAAAAATATTTTAAACTTAAATCAGGACAAAATTTAATCGTTTCGGGTAAAAATGGACCCAGGAAAAAAAGTGGGCCATGTGGCGCGTTGTAGGCCAAGTATTCTAAGTCTATAAATAGGGAAAAAATCTAATTTTCTCCCCATTTCTTTACCCCGTTCCAACGCGAGAAAGAAGATAGGGAAAAGGCTTGAGTTCTCCACCTTGTCTCTACGATCTACAGAGATCGAGTGCTCGGATCCACTCAGGCCAAGAGGAAAAGTTACCCTCCTCATCAAGGAATATGCCTACGTACCAAAAACGACGGGTTTTTACCGAAGATCAAGGTACGAGAATTTTTGGAAGCTTGGGATTTGGGCTATAAGCGGGTTCTTGGGACTTCCTACGGTTGTTCTTTATGCTTCAAGAGGTAGGGTTCCTTCATACTCGAGTTTATTTTACAACATAGGGTGTTTTATGTAATGGGAAGGTTGATAGAGATTTATATCACTTGCCAATAGATTGGAGTTGATGGAATTTATTGATTTGGTGAATTGGGTATGGAAAATTGACCTAATTTAAATTAAATTCCTAGCTTGGGGTTTGTTTGTGGAAATTACTTGTGTAATTCCATGGAACTTGATATTATGTGGGCATGCTATGTGTTTTAATTATGCATTCATGAACAAAGTGTGTTATTGGGGTATATATGACAAAATAACATGCTTGTGAATTATTGTTGGAAATGAAATGTTGAGATGTACTCATTGATATATTGACATTGTGACAAAATTGGTGATAAATTGCATGATATATGTATCCATGTGGTTAAATTTGCTCATATGACATTCATTACATGTGGGCATGAGATTGAAATGGCAATGGTGCATTATATTGCATTTGCACGGGAGCATCGCATCCTTGGGCATGGGACATGAGTGTAGGCATGGGTGACTGCATGGGTTGGTCAAGAACCAAACTTGGTGGTTGACGAGTGGGCTCGGGAAAGTTGGATTGAATATCCGACTAAGTCACACAGTTGCATGAAAACAAATTGGGTCAGGGTTAGTAAGAAGGGCTAGACTATCCCTCGGGTGAGAGGCCTGGTGTTCGAATACGCACTTTCATTGGTATAAGAGCCCATAAAGTGTGTCGGTGTACGCGAAACCATTGTTGGAAGTCCATGAATTCTGTTTCGGTTGGGTGACCATTGGTGTAAATCCATAAATACCCACCCCAAGAAAGATCCAGAGATTTTAAATAGTCATTGGGTATGTAACACAAATGGCAGGGGCTTGGAAAGTCTGGTTTTGATACTCACTGTATAGCGTGGGGGTGAAGGTAAATGGCTAGAGCTAGAAAAGCTCAGTTTTATACACATTGGCATTGCACATGTTGTGGAGCTAAGGTAAATTGCATGAATGGGTATTATTTCATTTCATGGCATGACATGTTAGATTCTAACTTTGATTTGCTTAAATTTTGAGTGGAATGATTGTTGTGGGGAAAATGTTGTATGTGAACATTGAATAGGCACTTAGGTTGGGGAGTAGCCTCTGTTGGAAACATTCCACTAGGAGTTAGCTAACCGTATATGGGAAAAATTTCAGGTGCGGAGTGCATTCCAGTGGATGACACTCATTCGGGGCCACGAGGTTGAAGATGAGCCGGTTTGTGGCTTTTGAAATCAAGTTTTGTAAAACCTTTGTTAAAATTCCATTTTGAAGTGTAATCGTATGGATTTGTTGGAATAGGACTTGTATATATATTAGATTTTTTGTGAATAACATTGTTAAACATGTTTTAGGTGGAATTGTGGTGGCTTAGAATGGGTTAGAAATAAAAAATAGGTGAATTGGGCAAAACTGGACAAAGTGTTCGGATACTACGTACTGGTACAGTCTGCCCAGAAGGAGAAGCGTACCGATACTACGTACCAGTACTGTCTGTCCAGAAGGCAAATCGTATCAGTACGTAGTACCGATACTGTCTCCTAAAATCTAAAAATTTTAAATTATTTTGCCATGCTTTTGGGTTTTGGTTTCCTTGGTTCCAATGATACAAATGGACATTAAATGAGGTATATTGGACCTTGGTTGGATTAAATGATTAAAGGAACACAGGTAATATGAGTGAGTTAAAATTTTGAGTAATGGAATAATATAAGTGTGATGTCGGATCAAGCAACACTCACAGGCAATTCCGCGGGTTGACTGGTGGTCAACGGATTAAATAACGACCCCTGATTTTAGTGGCTTGACAACTTGGTATCAGAGCATGGGTATACGATTTGCCTAGGGCTGTTGGGGATGGGTCTAGACCATTGCATGCATTGTGCATTCTTGATTAAGTGCTTAAATGCTACGTGCTTCATCTTATCTGATATGAATTATGTGAAAAAATATAAATGGTAATATGGATATGAAAAAGCGACACTAGGGTTAGAAAACAAAACCTTGGTTGTCAGAAAACAAGGGAACGAGATAGTTCAAGGTGTAAACTTGATCCCTAACTTTGGGATACTAAGTTGTTGGTCAATTGTTATTCTACATATGTATAGATGGCTAGTAGAGGAAGAGGAAGTCGAGGCAGTGGGCGGAACAATAATCAACCACCACCGGCTTTATATCAACAAGCATTTAACGAGACTATGGGCATGATGGCGACTACTGTCGCACAAGCCTCCAATTTTTAAGAGAGGAGCGGATCCGATGGTGGCCGACCATTGGTTCCATCAAGTCAACAAAGTCTTAGGGGCAATGGAAATCACCTCGAATGCCACTAAGATAAGACTTGCTGCGTTCTAGCTAGAAGGAGAAGCCCAATTTTGGTGGGATTGGGTGAGCGCCACCAAGAACTTAGAAACTGTGACGTAGGAAGAGTTCCAGGAGATCTTTATGGGCAAGTACTTTCCAACGGTCGTTCGACATGCAAAGGTTCGAGAATTCTTAGACTTGAGACACGGAACAATGACAGTGATAGAGTATGTGGCTAAGTTCATAGAGTTAGCCTGTTTCACCGACGACCATGTGGGCACGGATATGGCTAAGGTGAGAAAGTTTGAGGATGGTCTGAAATTATCCATCTAAGGAAAGATTGTGGGCATCCACCTATAAGATTTGGATTCACTGGTCAAGATAACAATGGCCATTGAAAGAGAGGTGGATGATGCTAGGAACATTCGAGAGGCTGGTGCAAAGGATAGAAAGAAGGAGGGTCAATCCTTTTCTTCTAGTTTGGGGAAGCGGCAGAGGACTTCTACCCCACAAGGGTTTCAGGGACAGGGTCGTGACTATCAGGGCTAAGGCCAAGGTTGCTCCTCCCAAGACGGGGGAAACTTTAGGACAACATATCAGGCAGGTCAGAGGACTTGCTATCATTGCCACCAGCCGGGTCACATAAAGAAGGACTGTCTTTAGAGGCAGGGATCTCAGAGGCATGGGACATCATCTCAGTCCCATTCATCAGTGGGGTATACACAGACACATTTTATTCCTCCCTACCCTACCATGGGCCAGGGGAGCCAGTACTAGTTCTAGGGTGCTACTCAGACCCTTGCCACTCCACGAATGGGGACTGTGCAAGTAGGCCAGATAGGTCAGGGCATAGATCGAGGTTGAGGACAGGGCTATCAAGCTGGTACTTCGAGAACCCAGGGGCGTGTTTATACCACGGTACCACAAACTGAGCCGGTGGATCAATTGGTTATACATAGTACATTTCTACTCTCTCGCTTATGGGCTAGAGTATTGTTTGATTCTGGTGCATCACATTTATTTATTGCTGCATCTTGTGTGAAAGATTTGGGCTTAGAGGTTGATACCTTGGAAGATCCATTGTATGTGATTTCATCGCTAGGAGTTAGGGTGTGTGTTGATCAGATATGTTAGGAATAGTGAGTTAGAGATCTCGGGGGTCTTACTCACCGTGGACCTTAGGGTCATGGACATGTCGGAGTTTGATGCGGTCCTTGGAATGGATTGGTTGGTGGCACATTGGGTTTTCATTGATTGTGATCGGAAGTGGGTAACTACCTACACACTGAACGGTATTGGTTTTAAGTTTCAGGGGGAAAAACACGACGCTTTACCCCAAGCGGTGTATGATTCTCAATGGCACGGGCAGTTAATGGGTTGGCATACGAGCCTTACCTTGGAGAATGAGGTGAGACAGGAGTTGGGTCTACCTCGGGTGGTGTGTGAGTATGAGGACATCTTTTTCGATGAATTACCGGATTACCTCCCCATAGGGATGTAGATTTCAACATTGAGTTGTATCCGGGTACATCTCCTATTTATATGATTCTGTATAGAATGGTGCTAGCTGAGTTGCAAGAACTCAAGGTCCAGTTACAAGAGTTGTTGGACAAGGGGTTTATTGGACCGAGCACTTCACCTTGGGGTGCCTCGGTGTTGTTTACCAAGAAGAAGGATAAGACCCTTTAGTTATGTATAGATTATCGGTAGTTGAACTGGGTCACCATCAAGAATAGGTACCATTTGCCGAGGATTGATGATCTGTTTGATCAGTTGAAGGGAGCATGGGTCTACTTCAAGATAGATCTTCGCACAGGCTACCATCAATTGAGAATCAAGGAGGCAGATATCCCCAATATAGCGTTCAGAACACGGTACATGCATTTTGAGTTCACAATAATGCCATTTAGGTTGACAAATGCCCCGGCGGCATTCATGGATCTCATGCATAGGGTATTCCAACCCTATTTGGATCAGTTCGTCGTGGTTTTTATTGATGACATCTTAATCTACTCTAAGAATGAGGAGGAGCACGAGGGTCACTTGAGGATTTTTCTCTAGAGCTTGAGGGACCATCCGTTGTATGCCAAGTTCAGTAAATGTGAATTTCGGCTTACGGAAGTGAAATTCTTGGGACACATGGTGTCGGCTTCGGGTGTGTTGGTTGACCCAGAGAATGTTGAGGCGGTTATGAGTTGGGAGAGGCCAAAGTCAGTCTTCGAGATATGCAATTTCTTGGGGTTGGCAGGATATTACAAGAGGTTCATTGAGGACTTCTCCCGACTAGCTGCACCTATGATAACATTAACCCAAAAAGAGGTCAAGTTTTAGTGGGATGATTCGTGCGAGAAGGCATTCCAAGAGTTAAAAAGGAGGCATACTTCAGATCCTATTCTGATAGTTCCAAAGAGAGGACAAATGTACACCGCGTACTGTGATGCCTCCAAGGATGGACTCGGTTGTGTTTTCATGCAGTTTGGGAGGGTGGTGGCTTAAGGTTCTCGGCAACTAAAGAATCATGAGAGGAATTATCCCATGCATGATATGGAGTTGGCGACCATTGTCTTTGCCTTGAAGACGTGGCGTCACTACTTATACAGGGAATTGTTCGAGGTATTTTTGGACCACAAAAGTCTGAACTTTATTTTTACACAGCGGGACCTTAACATGAGGCAACACTGGTGGATGGAGTACCTAGAAGATTATGACTATACTTTGCACTACCATCTCGGTAAGGCAAACGTGGTGGCTGATGCACTCAGTCGAAAGTCAAGGGGAGTCTTGGCTAGTGTGGCTTCCCGGGAGTGGGAGATGCTTGAGACTGTGGGACAGTTCGGGCTACACTACAGAGATTAGGCTTAGGGCATTTTAGGGAGCTTGGTGGCTACGCCTTCCCTACTCAATAGGGTGATTGAGTCCCAGAGGTAGGACCCCGAGTTATTATCCATCAAGGACTGCGTACAGGCGGGCATCGACGACGAGTGTTGGGCCATTCACTCAGATGACAGCCTTGGGTATGGGGGAAGGGTTGTAGTTCCTTAGTCAGTGGATATGAGATAGGAGATCCCTAGGGAGTTCCACTGCTCCCAATTTGCAGTGCATCTAGGTGGGACGAAGATGTACCATGATCTTCATCGCCAATATTATTGGAGTGGGATGAAGAGGTAAATTGGTGACTTTGTCAATAGATGCCTCACGTGTCAACAGGTTAAGGCTGAGTACCAGAGACCAGCAGGGTTGCTCCAGCCTTTGGAGGTAGCTGAGTGGAAGTGGGAGCATATCACCATGGATTTTGTAACCCACTTTCCATAGACATCGAGGGGACATGACGCGGTATGGGTGATAGTGGATTGGCTAACAAAGTTAGCGCACTTTTTGGTGGTACAGATGACCTTCTGACTGGAGGAATTCTACAGATTGTACATATGGGAGATTGTCAGGTCACATGGGGTGCCCGTATCTATAGTACTGGATCGGGATACCAGGTTCACTACCCACTTTTGGGAGAGTTTCCAACGGGCTATGGAGACTCAGCTGACGATGAGTACAACATTTCATCCCCAGACAAACGGTCAGTCGGAGAGGATCATTCAGATATTAGAGGACATGTTGCGAGCATGCATCCTAGATCTCAAGGGTAGTTGGGAAGATCACTTACCCTTAGTGGAATTCGCCTACAATAACAGTTATCAAGCGAGCATACAGATGGCACCCTATGAGGCACTTTATGGGAGGCCTTATCGTTCTCCAGTCTTTTGGACGAAGGTGGGAGACAGACCCTCTACGGGTTTGGATTTGATTAGAGACACCTTGGAGAAGGTAAACTTGATTTGGAAGCGTCTTCTTATAGCTCAGAGCCGACAGAAGAACTACGCCGACCGATGGCGACGACCTCCGAAGTTTGAGGTAAGAGACCACATCTTCTTGAAGGTGATGCCTAAGAGAGGAGTGGTCAAGTTTGGAAAATGAGGGAAGCTGTCATCGAGGTATATCGAGCCTTTCGAGGTACTTGAGAGGGTTGGTACAGTGTCTTACCGGTTGGCGTCACTACTAAATCTATCAGGTGTTCATGTGGTATTTCATGTCTCTATGCTCCGAAAATACACCCCGGATCTGACTCATGTGGTGGATTGAGGAGAGCTTGTTGTTAGTACTGATGGGACCTTTGAGGAGGGACCGGTGCGCACCATGGATAGCAGGGATCAGGTTTTATGAGGCTAGTGAATGTGCTATGGCAGCACCGAGGAGTGGAGGAGGCGACATAGGAGCATAAGGATACCATAAATACCAACTATCCGTTCCTATTCGAGAATGGAGGTATAAGTTTTATAAATTTAAGCATAATGTCATTGTTGCATATGCATGCAATTAAGTGTGTGTGTGTGTCTGTGAATATTGGGGAAGAAATTCTTTTAAGGGCGGAAGAATGTAAAACCCAGTAAATTTAAAATTTTTACGAAAAAGGGCAAAACGGTAAATTGTCGCTACAATAAGGGTTGTAAACCTGAATGTTTTTAGATCTCAGATGACAAAACGGACCTCATCGTTGGATTCGTCTCGTGAAATCTAGTTACCCAGTCAAATTTCATCGAATTCCGGGATAGTCGAATTTTTCGCGTTTTATGAGGCGGTTCTGTCTAGGGTGACCCAAAAACGAGATTTTTGATACAATTTCAAATTTTGGAAAATTATTTAAGGTAAGTTAAAATAAAAAAATTTTGAACTTAAATCAGGGCAAAATTTAATCGTTTTAGGGTGAAAACAGACCCGGGAAAAAAGTGGTTCGTGTGACGCATTGTGGGCCAAGTATTCTAAGACTATAAAAAGGGGAGAAAATTTGATTTTCTTCCCATTTCTTCAGCTGGTTCCAGCGCGAGAAAGAAGAGAGAGAAAAAGCTTGAGTTCTCCACCTTCTCTCCACGATCTACATAGATCGAGTGCTCGGATCCACTCGGGCCAAGAGAAAAAGTTGCTCACCTCATCAAGGAATACGCCTACGTAACAGAAATGATGGCTTTTTACTGAAGATCAAGGTACGAGAATTTTTGGAAGCTTGGGATTTGGGCTAGAAGCGGGTTCTTGGAACTTCCTACGGTCGTTCTTTATGCTTCAAGAGGTAGGTTCCTTCCTACTCGGGTTTATTTTACAACATAGGGTATTTTATGTAATGGGTAGGTTGATAGAGATTTATATCACTTGCCTACGGATTGGAGTTGATGGAATTTATTGATTTGGTGAATTGGGTATGGGAAATTGACCTAATTTAAATTAAATTCCTAGCTTAGGATTCGTTTGTGGAAATTACTTGTGTAATTCCATGGAACTTGATATTATGTGGGCGTGCTATGAGTTTTAATTATGCCTTTATGAACAAAGTGTGTTAGTGGGATATATATGAGGAAATAACATGCTTGTGAATTATTGTTGGAAATGAAATGTTGGGATATGCTCATTGATATATTGACATTGTGACAAAATTGGTGATAAATTGCATGATATATGTATTCACGTGGTTAAAGTTGCTCATATGACATTCATTATAGGTGTGTATGACATTGAGATAGCAATGATGCATTACAATGCAATTGCACGGGAGCATCACATCTTTGGGCAGGAGATATGGATGTGGGTATGGGTGAGTGCATGGGTTGGTCAAATACTAAACTTGGTGGTTGTCAAATGGGCTCAGGAAAGTTGGATTGAATATCTGGTTGAGTCGCACGGTTGCATGAAAAATAATTGGGTCAATGTTAGCAAGAAGGGCTAGGCTATCCCTCGGGTGAGAGGCCCGGTGCTTGGATACACACTTTCGTTGGTATAAGAGCGCATAAAATGTGTCGGTGTACGCGGAACCGTTGGTAGAAGTCCATGAATTCCGTGTCGGTTGGGTGATCGTTGGTGTAAGTCCATAAAAACCCACCCCAAGAAAGACTCGGAGATTTTAAATAGTCATTGGGTGTGTAAAACAAATGGCGGGGCTTGCAAAGCCTGGTTTTGATACTCACTGCATAGCATGGGGTGAAGGTAAATGGTCGTAGTTAGAAAAGCTCAGTTTTATACACATTGGCATTGCACATGTTGTGGAGCCGGGAAGGGCTCAGGTAAATTGCATGAATGGGTATCATTTCATTTCATGGCATGACCTGTTAGATTCCAATTTTGATTTGCATAAATCTTAAGTGGAATGATTGTTGTTGGAAAATGTTGCATGTGAACATTGCATATGCACTTAGGTTGGGAAGTAGCCTTTGTAGGAAACATTCTACTAGGCGTTGGCTCATCCAATACGGGAAAAATTTCAGGTATGGGGTGCATTCTGGTGGATGACACTCATTTGGGGCCTCCAGGGTGAAGAAGAGCCGATTTGTGGCTTTTGAAATCAAGTATTGTAAAACTTTTGTTAAAATTACATTCTAAAGTGTAATCGTATGGATTGGTTGGAATAGGACTTGTATATATATTAGATTGTTTGTGGATAACATTGTTAAACATGTTTTAGATGGAATTGTGGTGGTTTAGAATGGGTTAGAAATCAAAAACAGGTGAATTGGGCAAAACTTGGCAAAGTGTACTGGTATTGCGTACCAGTACAATCTACCCAGAAGGAAAAGTGTATCGGTACTGCGTACGGGTACTGTCTGTCTAGAAGGCAAACCGTACTGGTACGTAGTACCTGTACTGTCTCCTAAAATCTGAAAATTTTAAATTATTTTGTCATGCTTTTGGGTTTTGGTTTCCTTGGTTCGAATGATACAAATGAACATTAAATGAGGTATATTGGACTTTGGTTGGATTAAATGATTAAAGGAACACGGGTAATACGTGGGAGTTAAAATTTTGGGTAATGGAATAATATTAGCGTGATGTCAGATCAAGCGACACTCACGGCCAATTCCACGGGTTGACGGGTTGTCAATGGATTAAATAAAGACCCCCGATTTTAGGGGCATCACACAAAGAAACTATACAAAAGAAATGAAAACACAAAAGAGAAATTATAACTACTATATACAAGTGATGCATAAAGGATATATCAATTTGGCTTAAGTTCCCAATTAAAGTTTCTTACATTCCTTGATACTTCCTATGAAGAATTTAACAAATTAGCATAAAATTGCACATCAGGATTTCCATTGTCAATAACAGAATTAATCAAACAGATTTGTAGAGGGTCAGAATAAGAAAGGTGTTAACTTTCTCCTCTACAATCTCATCAATTATATCTACCTCACAAATTTCTTTCTCCTCTCTAGGTTGTTTTGCACTATTAAAAATATTTAATTCCAAGGTCATGTTTCCAAATGAGATTTTCATGATTCCATTTCTATGATTAATCAATGCATTTGATGTCGCTAGGAATGGTCGACCTAATGTTAGAGGTGTGGATGCACATCTATGACAAATTGGTTATGTGTCTATAACAATAAAATCTGCTAGAAAATATAATTGATCAATTTGGAAAATAACATCTTCCACAACTCCTCGTGGAATTTTTATTGAACGGTCTGCTAGTTGTAGTGTAATATTGCTAGGTTTTAGTTCACTTAATCCTAATTGTGTGTATACTGAATATGACATTAAATTACAATTGGATCCAAGATCTAGCAGAGCTTGTTCAATTCAAAAGTTTCCAATTAGACATGAGACTGTAGGACTACCTAGATCTTTGTACTTAAGAAGTGTATCATGTTGTATTATAGTATTAATTTGTTTAGTTGAAAATAATTTCTTTGGTACATTAGTTCTTCTTTTTATTGTGCAAAGATCTTTTAGGAATTTAGCATAAATTGGAACTCGTTTTATTGCATCCAACAAAGGAATATTGATATTTACTTCTTTAAATAACTCAAGAATGTCCGATTGATCTTTTTCAGATGAAATTTTCTTGACCCTTTGAAGAAAAGGTAAAAGAATAGAACATGGAGGATTTTGTATATATGGTTGCTTTTCAACTGAAGGTTCAGGTTCAAGTGGTTCATTAACAGCAATTGACTTACGTATTTTCTTTGGAATCTTGGGCTTTATAGTTTTATCAATTACTTGACCACTTCTCAATGTTGTGATTGCTTGTACTTGGCTTGGAGAGGCTTTAAATGACACAACATTAGCTTGATTCTGACTTTGTGGAGGCATAGGTTGAGATGGAAACTGTCCTTTCTCTGCAGTACTCAATGACTGGGTTAATTTAGCTAGATGACTTTTAATATCTTCAATACTATGTGAAGTTTGAGCTTTAAAATCATTAAATGATTGAGTTGTTTGAGTATTGAAACTCATCTCACTTTGAATAAATTGATTCATAGTATCTTCCAGAGTTTTTCTCTGAGGAGGTTAATATGGCTGATATTGTTGTTGATTTTGTAATTGTGGTGGACCTTGTGTTTGCTTTGTGAGTTGTGTATTTCTCCAACTAAAATTCAGATAATTTCTCCATCATGGATTGTAAGTTTCAGATTGTAAGGCTTATCATTATTAGTTGAAACAACATTAGATTGGTCAATTAACACTTCTTTGAATTTAGGTATAGTTGGACATTCCCCAGCAGGATGTCCTGACAATGCACAAATTTCACATATTTGATCAGTAGAAGAAACAACAGCTACTTCCTCAAGTTTTTTCATTTGTAAGGCATCTAATTTTTGAGATAAATTAGCCATTTTAGCTCTTAGATCATCATTTTCTTTCAATACATATTTTCCTCTTTCAGATATAGATGGCTTATTATCCACAATAGTTGAAGAAGTCGAGTTCCACATTTGGGAACTCTCCAAAATAGTATCAAAAATTTGAAATGCTTCTTTAGGGTTTTTATTCATAAATTCTTCTTGGGTCATCATTTCAACAAATTGTCGCATTGTAGATGGAAATGCATTATAAAAGAAACCAACTAAACTCCAGTATTAAAATGCATGATGTGGACAAGCTTGGAGAAGATCCTTAAATCTTTCCCAACATTGATCAAAAGTTTCACCTTCTTTTACATAATAGTTCATTATTTGACGTCTTAATGTATTAGTATGATGCACAGGAAAATTTTTTTTAAAGAACTCAGCTTGTAAAACTTGCTAGTTTGTGACTGAATTTGCCCTTAAAGAGTTAAGCTATAGTTTAGCTTTATCTTTTAAAGAAAAAGGAAAAAGTTTTAATCTAGCCATTTCAGAATTATCTTGCAAAGTTCCACAGACTTCTTCAAATTCTTTCATATGAACATTGGGGTTTTTCAGTTTCTAAACCATGAAACTATGGTAGTAACTGTATTTTTCCTGGTTTAATATTAATATTTGGAGCGTCTGTTGGAAAAGCAAAACATTATGGGACATTAGTTCTTGTAGGATGTAGATATTCTCTTAATGGTCAGACATTTGAACTACCTATTGTTCTCTAGGTTGTTCTTCTGTAGGTATGTTTCTAGCCATACTTAGTTCAAAGGATTATTGTGTAGAAGATGAAGAAGATGAGGGTGATGATTGATTTATAGAACCTATTGATGAATGAACAAACATAGACTATACACAAACAAACTATAAACATACAATACAAATAAACATATATATTGCTATTATTATTATTATTATTTTAATTACCATAACTCCCTGGCAACGGCGCCAAGAACTTGATTCGCACTATTTCGTGATCTAATTTATATTATATTATACACCCAAGTATAAGTGGTCAAATTGTAGTTTTCCCGGTTTAAGTCCAAGTATCGATCCCACGAAGATTTTTAGTAATTTAAATTTTAAAATAAAAACAGTAAAGTTGTTGTTTGAAGTAGTGTATCATTTGATAGCTTGTGATGTGAGCTTAGATTAATAACTAGTTTAATTAAATAAAATATGCAGGTAAGCGTATTAATGACAAAAATATAAAAAATACCCTTCAGTTTAGGGATTCCATATGCTTTATATTGGTTAAGTACTGGAAATGTTATCTTACAACAATTAACTCCCATTTTACTGGAAAGTCAACTAGTAGGTTTGATGTATTTAAACCATCACACAACAACTTCTTAAGTTAGCTGGTGGTATCCATCACAATTGATTAATCCAAGCAAACCAGAAGGACAAACCATTCATGAGGATTACTTGAATTATTCATTTGTCTCAAGAATAGTATGTGAGTACATGATAAACCATAACACAACCACTTCTTAGGTCAACTGGTGGTATTAGTCATAACACAACAACTTCTTATGTTAGCTGGTTATAGATGTATCTAGTGATTAATCCAAGCAAACCAGAAGGACAACCCATTCGTGAGAAATACTTGAATTATTCATTTGACTTCATCTATGATACATATATACTAGTTAACATCCTTAGCGTTCCGGTGGAGGATAAACCATACCGATAAGTAGGCTATGGTTGTTCGACTGGGAATATTATCATTTATACCAGTTAAACGATCTTAGTAATCCAGAAGGACAAGTCATTCATAAGGATCACTTAGGTCATTAATCTTCAGCGTTCCAATGGAGGACTAGCCATACCGATAGGAACACCGTAGATATTCATCTGGTAGTATTATTATATATAAACAACCGTAATAATTCAGAAGGACAAGTCATTCATGAGGATCATTTAGGTTTAGTACCATGCAATAGTTAAACATCCTCAATGTTCTGGTGGGGGATAAACCATACCGATAGGAATGTTGTGGTTGTTTTACCAGCAGGTTGATGATGCACTTATGACATAATTCCAGGCACAACCCTGAAACTACGCACATCATTGTATCATGCATGAAGCTTACAAAACATATATAGATAAAGATGTAAATAAAACGTGAGCATTTCCAGAAGTTAACCAATAACATAAATATGTTCACCTTTCACCGAAGGGTATAAGTGAACTACTCACTCTTCATTGCTACAGACAAGCAAGAAGTGCAGACAGTTTTCATTACAATTGAAATTAAAATATAAAATCTAAAACTTCTTTCACATGGAACAACTAAAACAACCACCTTTATTATGAATTAAGAGAAAAAATTGGCAGCAGTTCAACTTTCCAAATGGAAAGATACAATAGAAATGTGGAAATACAGAATATTGGAATAGGACATAATGACTTTGTATTTGAGTTTCTATTTCTTTCTTTCTTTTTCTCCCTTTCTCTTTCCTTGGATTTCTACCTTTGGATCTCTAGGATGGACGACCTTTCAAAATGAAAAAGGAGTCCCCTATTTATAGAGAAAAGGCAAGCATGAGGTGGAAAAGGAAAGCACGAGATAGAAAGATAAGGATGAGGTGGAAAGGTAAGGCTTTGCCACCTAGTGACCATCCGGACCCTAGGATCATCATTCGGATGGTGTTGCCTTGCAGAAGGTTCCAAGTGTCTTGTTCTTAAGCTTCAAGATGCCTTGCAATTGATGCATGTGTTGTGTGCTGGATGTTCCATGTGTCTGTATTACACTTTGCTCCTTTGTTGTTTCAAGTTTTGCAAAATTGCCTCATATTCTCCAGTATTTCTGCATTAGACCCTGAAATTTAAACATAAAGTATTTAAAATTTTAATTTCCACACAAATTATAATTACTCCTATTTGATAATTTTTAGTTGTTTTATCTTACAAAGTTAATTACTTAATCATTATAGTTTACGCACTAATTAGGGTTAATCATTCCCTGAAGAGACGACCTTGGAATACGATTCCAAGTAAAACACGACAAGCAAAAGTCTCTCTGCACTTGGGGAGCATTTTTGTTCACATGCACACACACATTTTACACTTCACTTATCCACTATTCCGTTGCCTTTTCTTTTGACATCACTCCAAGGGAGAATGACACTCCCATCCACACATACACTGTACAAATTAAGGGATGATGTGTGAAGATTAGGGAATATAACGGAAACCATCAAGTAGCGTAGTGCTTGATCAAAGGGAGGACAAGAGTCCTTATGTAATACACTACGCTAGCAAAACCCTTAACAAGGCACAAATGAATTATACCACCACCAAGGGGGTAAGAATGTCTTGAAAGATGACGATGACCTAAGAGCAAAAATGTCCACCATGTCTAGAAAGCTTGAAGCTTTAGGGATGAAAAAGGTTCATCAAGTTGATGTTAGCTCTCCCACAGAACAAGTGTGTGGAATCTGTGTGCTGACAGGACACCCCACTGGGGAGTGTCCTACCATTCCAACATTCAAAGAGGTTTTGTTGGAACAAACAAATCTTGTCTCCAACTTCAACAAACCTTACTCCAACCCATACTTTGAAACATATAACCCGGGTAGCTGAAACCACCCGAACTTCAGTTGGAGAAACACACAGCCAACCCCCATGAACCAACAACAAGGTTCACACCCACCACCTCAAGGACCTCCCGTGTACCAACCCTACCAACCACCACAAAAGAGTAACCTTGAGGATACATTGAATCAGTTCATGCACAGCCAAAATGAAGTACAACAATTGTTCCACTCAGACTTTTACTGATTTTAAAACACAAACCACTCAATCCTTCGAGGATCTTAAAAGCCACATTCAAAAATTGACCCAATCCATGACCACACTTGAGAAGGACAAGTTTCCTGCCAAACCAAAACCACCACAAGGCCAATTGCAGGTGAAAAATCCCGTAATCATGGAAACTCTATGAGTCCAAGCCCAAGTTGTCACTACATTCAAAAGTGGCAAGGTGATTGACAAGACCATCAAAGACATGCTACTTCACATGCCAAAATCCCAGTCAATCCACCAATTGAGACTAAAACAATTGACCTGAATGTGAGAAAGAATAGGAACCTGAGCCCATGATTGAACAAGAACCAGAGCCATCAAGGGAAGAAGAACCCTCATGTTCTATTCCTGATCCTTTTCCTCATAGACTCAAAAATGCACAGAAGTTGAATAATCAGCCAGAAATTTACGAGCTCTTCAAACAAGTAAAAATCAACATCCCAATTTTGGATGCAATCAAATAGGTTCCATCTTATGCCAAGTTTCTGAAAGACTTGTGCACAATCAATAGAAGCCATAATGTTAAAAAAAAAGCCTTCCTGACAGAACATGCCAATGCCTTGCTTCAACACAAAACTCCTCCAAAATACAAAAATTCAGGGTGTCCAACTGTGTCGTGTGTCATTAAAAATTTCAGAATCGAACAAGCACTATTAGACCTTGGAGCAAGTGTCAATTTGCTCCCATTCTCTATTTACCAACAGTTGGGTCTGGTAGAACTCAAACCCACAAGTATCACGCATTAGTTGGCAGAAAAATCTGTCAAAATCCCTAGGGTTGTTGTTGAAGATGTACTTGTCCAAGTGGACAACTTTGTATTCCCGGTTTGCTTCATCGTCCTCGATACTTAGTGAACAAACTATTCAGAGAACCCAATTCCTGTTATTCTTGGTCGACCCTTCCTAGTAACTTCAAATGCACTAATCAATTGTAGGAATGGGGTCATAAAATTAACCTTTGGGAATATGACTCTTGAGCTGAATATTTTCAATGTTGCCAAACACCCAGCAGAGGACAAAGAAGAAAGAGAAATAAATTTCATTGAGTCTTTGGTTCAGGACCATCTAAATAACACATTCTGTAAAAATTCAACTGAACTTTCTTTGTCAGAATCCATCATATCTGAAACAATAGATGATGATCCAAAGAATTGCCCGACTCATACTGTTGATACATGGACCCCCAAATTCGAGGAACTTTCGCCAAGTGGCACAAAGCCACTCTCATCCAATGTCAAGACACCAAGGCCTGAATTGCCTCTCCCATCTAACCTCAAATATGCATTTCTAGGAGAGGATGAGTTATACCCAGTGGTAGTTTCATCTAAGCTCATAGACTTGTAAGAGTCTAAACTAATTGAAGTTCTTAAAAGTCACAAAAGCACCATTGGGTGGACCATCGCTGATTTGAAAGGTATAAACCCATTAGTCTGCAATCATGCTATATACCTGGAAGAGGATTCAAAACCCTCTCGTCAAACGCAGCGACAACAGAACCCTCATATGAACGAAGTTGTGAAAATGGAGGTGCCTAAACTCTTAGATGCAAGGATAATCTTCCTCATCTCCGATAGTAAATGGGTTAGCCCAACCCAAGTTGTGCCCAAAAATTCTAGGGTCACAGCGGTAAAAAATGAAGCCAATGAACTAGTACCAACTAGAGTCGTCACAGGATGACGGATGTGTATCGACTGTCGAAAGCTCAATTTGGTCACTAGAAAAGACGTTTTTCCTCTCCCTTTTCTAGACCAGGTCATTAACCCTAATTAAAACATAATTTAATGAAGTTAATAGGTAAATTGTGTTAGTTAAATAAAGTTAAACTAGTCAAAATAAATCAAATTAGGGTTAGTGTGTGAATTAAGGATAATGCATTGATTGTTGTTCTTTTCAGGATTTTGTGTGTCAAAGCTAGAAACTACTATAGAGCCAATTATCAAAGTTGCAAACTATACGGTGCCAATTGTCAAAGTTGCAAACTATACGGTGCCACTTATCAAAGTTCAAAACAAAGGGGGAGCAAAGTATAATTCATAGTCGTCAAACAAGACTTTCATCCTCCCTTGTTGTCTATAAATACCACTCCTTAGGACTTGTAAAGCATTCATCTTTTGGTAGTGGGAGATCCTCCAAAAGTATTGCTTTCTTTATTGCTTATTGCTTTCTTTAAGTATTGCTTTTTTTTATTGTATTATTTCATTCTTTTAATTTATTGCTTCATTTACTTTAAGTATTGATTTCCTTTATTGTATTATTGCTTTCTTTTATTGTATTATTACTGTCTTTTACTTCCATTCTTGAGCTTCCTTCTTCCTTTAGAGAAGTGAAACTCTTCCACTTTTCTAAAGCTTACCAAAGCTGTGAAGGGTGGAACGTGATTCACTCATTCTTGGAGGAATCAGCATCACTCACCTTTCTAGCTTTACCAAAGCCATGAAGAGTGAGTAGTTTCTCATCCAATCCATTGTAAGAGGTGAAAGAAAATGTATAATTATTCGGAAGTTATATTTGTGCATTTTGTTTATATTTAGCTTCAATCTTCATTTCTTTATAATGTCTTCTTATTACATTGTTATCTTTACTTTAAGCAAGAGTACCTAAGTCTTTAAGTTGGCTAATCCAAGGGAGACCTCCTCTTGGGTATGCCATTTCAACCTATCTTCTTTCCCCCCCTCGGTGTACAATGGTTCGGTTTGACTGGGTTGAGTGAGGACATGGTGCGAGTCTTTGATATCCCATAGACTTGTCATGGGTTATGCTTAGATCCTCACTTCCATCTCGTCCCTCACTTTCCACAAATGAACCATTCATCTATGCACCAGTGAAGCAAGGTTTCGGGTTGACTTGACATTTCCATTAGTGTGAACCCTTCGGATTAGCTGACACTTGTTTCCCATTTCAATTTCATCACAAACCAACTTCAAACCATAAAATATTTTACACTTTCTTTTCACCAAAATCACTTTCAAAACAAGTCACATCCTTCCCCAAGGAGACGACCTTGGAATACTTTTCCAAGTAAAACACGACACTCAGAAGACTCCTTGCGCTTGGGGAGCACTTTTGTTCACACACACACATATTTTGTATATTTCATATTCCACCATTCCTTTGCCCTTTCTTTTGACATCATCCCAAGGGAGAGTGACACTCCCCCTCACACACTCCATACATACGTTGAGGGAGATGTTAAGAGGTTAGAATATTACAATGGAAAACTTCAAGCATTTTTTGCGCCGTTGGCGGGAAAGGCAAGTGTCGAATCAAGAAGGCAATTTTTGGACAATGGAGATAAGTCCCATGATTTTCATCATGGGCTGAGGTACGTTGTTTTGTGTATATATTTTTGTTGTGTATACTTTCACTTATAGATAAGTTGTTGCATGTGGGGATGGAACAAACAAAATTGATTGGTTAGATAACTCTTAGGCCCCAACATGAATATTGACCAAAACCCACCCAAGGATGCGGGTGATAATTTTGAAAACGTTGGTGCCAATCCAAATGTTCAAAGGGGTAGGGGAATGCCCCAACCTAGAATGCCTAATCTACAAATGCAATTTCCCCCTGCCGTGAATGAAGGGAATAACATCCAAATGGATCCTCCAGCGAGGTCTATGAGGGATTTCCTTCCACCAACCCGTAGCACCACACCCTTATGCATCCTATTACCGGTCCAAGCTCAAGTCTTTCAAGTTCAGCCGGGGATGTTGCAACTACTTCCTTTACTCCATGGAATTGAAAGGGAAAACCCCTATGTGCACCTAAAGAATTTTGAGGATATGGTTACAACCTTCAATGCTAACTATGCTATTGAGGATATAGCTAGATTGAAATTCTTTCCCTTCTTCCTCAAAGATAAAGCCAAATCATGGTTTGATGACATGCGACCTCGATCCATTACCTGTTGGGCTCAAATGAATTCTAAATTTTTGAATAATTTTTTTTTGGGTTCATAGAACCATTGCTTTGAAAAGGAATTTCAAAACTTTTCTCAAAAGTCCAATGAGAAATTCTATCAATGATGGGATCGTTACAAGGAGTTGCTACAATCCATTCCACATCATGGATTTGAATCGTGGAAATTGGTAAGTTTCTTCTATGAAGGAATCATACCAACCCATAGATAATTCATTGACATGATGTGCAAGGGTGAACTCTTGAACAAAGACCCTGATGAGGCCCTAGATTACTTTAGCACATTGACCCAGAATGTACAATCTTGGGACATTAGGGATCTCAATGATGTACCTAGGACTTCTTCGGGTAGTAGTCAACCACAAGGGGGAGGGATTTACGACTTGAGAGACCACGAAGGCTTGTTTTCAAAATTTGCTAAGTTGTCAAGGAAAGTTGAGGGTCTTGAAGTCTATAAGAGACATGAGGTGTCTAATGTGTCACGAACTGAAGAGGGTTGTTCAATTTACGAATGTATGGAGCATTCCCTATCAAATTGTGCAAACATTCTGACCCTTAAAGAAGCATACCATGAAAAAGTCCATGCCTTCAACCAAATGAGGCAATCATATTCTCCCAATTCGAATACTTACAATCCGGGTTAGAGTAATCACCCAAATTTTAGTTGGAGAAATGAGAACCCCATTCCTCATGGTTCAAGTGCATATGTATCTCTCATGCCTCCCAAGCAAAACCAATACCATGGCCAAGGGAAAACATCTAGCTCTCAATACCCAAGGACCAATCCACAAGGGTATCAGTCAAACCCGCCAGCACAAAATTTTTCTTAACGACCATCCAATCCATCCACATACGAACCTCCTCACAAAAGGAATTTAGAGGATATGGTCCGTTCCTTCATTCAAAGCCAAACCGCCATCAATAACCAAAATGCCATGACCATCAATGATATAAGAGCCCAACTTACAAAGTTGACACACTCCATAGGGGCATCTCAACAAGAAAAGGGGAAGTTCCCTACTCAACCACAAGAGAACCCTAGGGGTCAGCACTTTGTTGAGTCATCAAAACCTTCGAAAGAGAGTTATAAGCAACTCAAAGCTGTCACCACCCTTCGTAGTGGCAAACAATTTGACAAAACCATTTTGCCAACGGTCTCACCCAAGACCACATTGCAAAAAGGAAAAAATATCTTGGGTAATGCCGACAAGGCTGAGGTGAGTAAAGAGAAAGAAAGATAGGTTGTTGAGAAAGAAAAATTAATTGATGATTGTGTGTTTATTCCTCCCATGTTTGTTCCTTTCTCGAGTCATTTGAAGCCATCTGTCAAGGTGGCTAATTATGCTGATATTTTGGCAATGTTTAAGCAGGTGAAGATTAACATTCCACTCCTCGACGCCATCAAGCAAATTCCATCATGTGCTAAGATTTTGAAGGACTTATGCACGATGAAGAGGAAACTAAATGTTCACAAGAAAGCATTCCTCACCGAACAAGTGAGCTCAATATTGAGGACCAATACTCCTCCCAAATTCAAAGATCCCGGTTGTCCAACCATAGCCATCACCATTGGAAATTGTCGAGTGGAGCAAGCACTCCTCAATTTGGGAGCAAGTGTGAATCTTCTCCTCTACTCGGTATACCAACAACTGTAGCTTGAGAAGTTGAAGCCCACCTCAATCACGCTTCAATTATTGGATCATAGTATCCATACACCAAAGGGAGTAGTTGAGGATGTCTTAGTTCAAATTGATAAGTTTTACTTCTCTGTCAATTTCATTGTGCTTGATACACACCCTGTTGTAAACCTTAGCTCCCAAATTCCTGTAATACTTGGAAGACCCTTCCTTGCTACATCTAATGCCATGATAAATTGCAGGAATGGTCTAATGAAGTTGGCATTTGGTAATATTACAATGGAGCTCAATGTATTCAACTTGGCAAAACAACCCGGTGATGATGAGGAATTAAGTGAGGTCAATAGAATCGATACTTTGGTTGATGAGCACTTGGAGTTGGAGGGGATGTTGAAATTCGAGGAAGAAGGACTTGTGGATCTTGAGAATTATGATGAGCGAGAGGAGGTAGAAGATTTGAAAAGGATGGAAAGGTGGATCCCTACATTCGAAGAGTTACCCCATCGAGAAAAGAAAATTTTTTCGTCGGATCAACAAAAGCCCAACTTGGAGTTGAAGCCCTTGCCCTCCCATTTGAAGTACGCCTATCTTGGGGAAGGTGAAACATTTTTTGTGGTCATTAGATCTACATTGAACATGGAACAAGAAAAAGAACTCTTGAAGGTATTGAGAAAGCATAAATGAGCAATTGGGTGGACCATTGCGGATATCAAGGGGATAAGCCCACTCATTTGCACACATCGCATATATCTTGAGGAGGATTCCAAACCTTTCCGACAACCACAAAGACAGTTGAATACCATCATGAAGGAGGTGGCAAGGGATAAGGTTCTAAAACTACTTAATGTGGGGATCATTTTTCCAATTGCCGATAGTAAGTGGGTTAGCCCCACGCAAGTAGTACCTAAGAAATCCGAAGTTACAGTGGTTGAGAATGATGAGGATGAACTTGTACCTACAAGAGTGATCACCAAATGGAGGGTGTGCATTATTACCAAAAGTTGAACGCTTGCACAAGAAAAGACCACTTCCCATTCTCATTCCTCGATCAAGTTCTAGAACGAGTAGTGGGGTATCTATTCTATTTTGTTTTAGATGGATACTCTGGCTACAATTAGATCGAGATTTCTTTGGAGGATCAAGAGAAGACCACCTACACGTGCCCCTATGGTACCTTTGCCTACCGTCGCATGCCATTTGGACTATGCAATGCTCCGGGGACTTTTCAACGCTGTATGATGGGAATTTTCAGTGACATGGTGGAAAAGATAGTAGAGGTCTTTATGGATGAATTTTTAGTGTTTGGGGATTCATTCGAGGGATGTTTGGCAAACTTGGAGAAAGTTCTACCAAGATGTGAGGAGAAGAATCTAGTCTTTAATTGGGAAAAGTGTCACTTTAGGGTGACGGAAGGAATTGTGCTTGGCCATATAGTTTCGGTAAGGGGTATTAAAGTCGATAAATCCAAGGTGGAGGCCATCTCCAACCTCCCCATGCCAAGAGCCATCAAAGGCATCTGGTCGTTTTTGGGCCATGCAGGTTTTTATCGTCGATTCATAAAGAATTTCAGGGCATTGGCTCGACCCTTGACCAACCTGTTGTCTAAGGAGGTCTCATTTGAGTGGTTGGATGATTGTGAGGCATCCTTTAAAAAACTTAAAAGCATGCTAGTCACACCTCCGATTGTGCAACCACCCAATTGAGACCTTTTGAGCTCATGTGTGATGCGAGTGATTACGCGATCGGCGCAGTGCTCGATTTGAGGGAGGAAAATAGACCATATGTGATACAGTATGCTAGCAAAACACTTAAGGGGGCTCAGATGAATTATACTACCATCAAGAAAGAATTGCTAGCAGTAGTGTTTGCCTTAGATAAATTCCATTATTACATCATTAGTTCACCTATTGTTGTCTTTACTGATCACTTTGCTTTGAAGTATTTGTTGTCTAAGTAGGATGCAAAATCGAGACTCATTAGGTGGATATTCCTCCTACAAGAATTTGACTTGACGATCAAGGACAAGAAATGAGTTGAGAACGTGGTGGCGGATCATTTATCCCTGCTTGTGGTGCAAGAGGCCGATGAGAACATTCCTATCCCTGACTTTTTCCCTGACGAGCATTTGCTTTCAATTCATTTTGTATGTCCTTGGTATGTTGATATATGTAACTATCTTGCAATAGGAAAGACACCACCCCAATGGAGCCCAGAAGATCGAAGATGATTTATGGCGGATGTGAAGTACTTCTATTTCGATAACCCGTATTTGTTCAAGTACTGTCCATGAGGAGATGCGTACCTGAAAATGAACAGCAGAACGTCCTTGCATTTTGCCATTCATAAGCTTGCGGTGGACATTTCTCAACGAAAAAGACTTTGGCTAAAATTCTTCAATCAGGTGTTTACTGGCCTTCTCTTATCAAAGATTGTGTTTCATTTTGTAAGGGATGCGACAGATGCCAACAGTTGGGTAGTGTGACCCAAAGAAACATGATGCCCCTTCCACCAGTACTTATCAAAGAAATATTTGACTGTTGGGGCATTGACTTAATGGGTCCTTTCCCTATGTCATTTGGTTATTTGTACATCCTCCTGACAGTGGACTATGTGTCCAAATGGGTGGAGGCTATCCCGACCAATACTAATGACCGCTGGGTCGTAGTCAAGTTTCTCAAGGAGAATATCTTTTCAAGGTTTGGGATGCCTCGTGCAATAATAAGTGATGGTGGATAACATTTCTATAATAGGTCATTTGCATCTCTAATGTTCAAATATGGCGTGACTCACAAAATATCCACTACCTATCACCCATAAACAAATGGTCAAGCCGAGCTAGCCAATAAAGAGATTAAGAACATTCTAGAAAAAATAGTTAACCCAAACAGAAAGGATTGGTCTGATAGATTAACCGATACCTTCTGTGCATACCGCACTATCTTTAAAACTGTTTTGGGCATATCTCCCTACCGGCTTGTCTATGGAAAGGCTTGCCACCTGCCAATTGAAATGGAACACAAGGCCTATTGGCCCATTAGGACTTTAAATTTTAATTTGAGAATGGCCGGTGATCATAGGAAGTTAGAGCTGAATGAGTTGGAAGAGATTCGACGAGATGCGTACGAGAGCTCCAAAATCCCAAAAGAAAAGACCAAAATCTTTCTTGATAACTCCATCGTGAGGAAATCATTTGAGCCTGGGCAAAAATTACTCTTATACAATTCTTGCCTCTGCATTTTCCAAGGCAAACTTAGATCCCGTTGGGATGACCCCTATCTTGTCAAGGTGGCCTACCCCAACGGAGCTATAGATGTCCAAAACCCCAAAAATGGCTAGACATTCAAGGTCAATGGCCAAAGACTTAGGTCATTTTTGGGGGCTTTAAAGAACAAGTGGTGGAGGAGAATTTAATGGACCCGATATACCCGAAAGTTATGGACGAATAACTAGTTTTTTCTATCTTTCAATGTACAGGCTTTTATTTGCTTACTTTATTTTTAGTCCATGTTAATTATGTTCTTTTATCGTATAAGTTTTGTTCTTCTTAGTCGCAGATATTGGTGCTTTTGTCAAAGTTCAAGTGCGAGGTGTTCTCTAACCCTACTAATCTTTTATTGTCTGTCATTGAATATCATACCTTTTTTGTTTTATTGAGGACAATGCATGAATCAGGTTGGGGGGGTGAGGTTGCACAATTTGCATCTTACACCAATGTTTGCACGGATATTCGTGTCTACCGACACTCAAACAGATCGGGTACAAAAAAAGAAAAAAATTGTTTGTGGGAATATTCCACGATGATATTCGCGCCTGCCAACACTCAAAAAAATAAAAAATTAAAAAATTAAATAAAATAAAATTTGGGATGCCTTTATAAGGCCTCCAACATTTTTTTTCCTTTTCTCCCCCATCCACCGGTGTTGGTCTCCCCATTCTTCTTCCCTTATTATTTTCTTCTTCTTTTTCTTCTTCGTCATTCTCTCTGTTCTTTCTAAAAACAACCCACCCCCAGCAAATCTATGACCATATACACCGACGACCCAATCCTTTGTTTAATAATTTGTCTTATATGTTTGTATTTGTACATGGGTGCTCTTCTTCTACTCACACTTAGGGTGAGGGGTTTCCAGCCTAACCCAGATCTCCCTCGAGTTGATTAATGGTTGTGTTTTGTTTGTCGATTTTGACAGCTGAACAGATCTCTACCACCACCCCCTTTTTCTTTTTCTTTGTTTTTTTTTTTGTCGTGCTGTTCTCTGTAACACGACCTAACCCCCAACAATCCCATGACCATATTCCCTGAAGACCCAATCTTTTGTCTCATAATCTGCATTTGTTTACTCTATTTCTACATGGCTCTTCTTCTTCTGTCCGCACTTAAAATCAAGGGTTTTCATCCTAGCAAAAACCCATATCTACATAGCGAAGATTAATTTGTGTATTTTCTTTATAGGTTTCGGCAGCTGAGCATATCTCTACCCTACAACCTCATTTCCAAACTCCAAAAACTGGTAAATTCGAAACATTGGGGACAATGTTCGGTTTAGGTTGGGGGGTGTGATCTATAGTTTCTGTTTGTTCTAATTTCGGTTCCAATTTGTTATAGTTCATATATAAAAAATAAAAATAATAACAATAAAAAAAATAAATAATATTTATATTATTTATTTATTTTTATTCTAGATTGCTTATTTTTACAATATTTTTGCTTATATTTCATAATCATATCGAACATAGCTTCAATCGTCTTTGTGATTGGCAAATGTTAAAGAATTAGATAAAGAGTCTTAAAGCATAGAAAGCATGGATGTTGAACTTTTTTGGTTTAGTCTAGGAGTTCTACGCACTTTTCCATCTGATGTGCATGCTGTGATCATGAAAAAAGCGAGAGTTGTGAGAAAAATTGAAATCCGAGAAGCACAAGCAAAACCATTGTGTGGCAGAAGCACTTTTGCTAAACGTCGTCGTGCCAAATGACTGGGTGCTTGTAAACAATGTGGCAGGTGCTTTCACATGAAAAATATAATCAGTGTTCTGAACCAATTTCGGGGCGTGCAACCGATTGATTAAACTGGATAATGTATGGGCAGAGTAAGGATTTTCCTGACACGCCATCTTATACCAGTCCAAGACTTACACGTTATGTGCGACAAGAAGTTGGAAGGGTCACTAATAATGACATAGACACAAGTGATGACTCGGAATAAATTTTGACTAATAATGATAAAACTATGGAAAAATGTGTTTTGGGAATGAAGGTTAATGGTCCGAAATTTTGTTTTTTCTGTAAATATTTGTTTATGTACAAAGTATTTTTGTTGAAATAAAAATGTGGGCCGACTAAGTAATGTCCTAAAATGCCAACCTGTAGTGTGGGTAAGGACTTATCCTGAGATGCCATAGTTTTCCAAGTTCAATGTGTGCATTTAGTCTTCTTTCAATTTTCATAGATAAATGTGTATGTAAATAACATTGATTTTTATTTGAGTGCCAAAAAAAAAAACAACCTCATTTCCTTGAAAAATGGTATTTTCTCTATGCTTAAATGTCAAATGTACATTGGTATTTGTCATTCTTAATGTACAGAATGAGCACACTCGAAAATAGAATTGATATATAACCGACATTCTTTGAAAACTTGACATAACCAATGGAGATAACGAAGAATATCATGGTAAGTTTTGAGCCTTGCGATGCTTTCTGAGAGACAATCGACATTTACTCAAGTAAGCTCTTTCATTTTCAATTTTTGAATAATATCATTAAACTTGCTTTGATTAATGCAACTAAAGTGATCTATTGACATATCCCACAAGGAACCTTTGTATACGACACATACATGGGCACATACTTGAGAAAGGATTTTAGGCCATCTCTTGATTTGATTTTGAGCCTTAGTCATTGCTTCTACGAAATTATATCCCTATTTAGCCATGTTTGAGCCTTCAATAAATGATTTCTTCTTCAAAGAAACCCATATGATAACTGAGCCACAAGAGAATATACTTGACATACCTTGCTATCTAATTTTCTTGCACCATCTCATAAATCAGTATGATACAGAAAAAGCAAGAGAAATAGAAAAGATGATGGTGGCTACTGCCCCAAAACAAAAAAGTTGGTGGGAATAACTGAGAAAGAAAAGAAACAAAAAAACAGGGAATTGCCAAGAAAGTAAAAAATGAGAAAAATGAAATAAAGAAATACCATTTCTAGGCAAAAGATCAAAAAGTAAGAGAGAGGTGTGCTATACTACATTAAAAAGGGGATAGCATTTGAATACCATTGACGTCATTTCGTTAGCTATTGACCTCTGGCCACATTACAACCTATACAAAGCCCTAATTGATCTCAAGTTTGATGCATGTGTGTGTTGTCGACCAAAAACTGGGGTATGTTAAATAGTATTTCTTTAATTGTATTGATATTCTTCCGTGAGATTATGCCAAGAACATGATTAGTCTACTTTCTTAAGACTTTCACTCCCTTTCTAACTGTACATGTGATTTTTCGATTGGCCATCCTTTGATCACATGCCCTTTGAGAGACAAGTCATTATAATTATAGGAAATTTTTGATGAGGGCATTTCTAAGAGAGGTTTGTAAAATCAGAACTATCCATGGAGGGTGGTACAGTGGAATTTTTGTTATGTAACAATTCTTGTTTCTAGGAAGACCATTCCTACTAAACATGGAATTTCAAATGTCAATGTGATTGATGCTAATTTTGGCATAGAACAAATACCTATGAAAGAGGAGCTTGCAGGATGTAAGTCGAAATTGAGGGTTGGGTGTCCCAACAACCATTATGCTAATTTACTTTAACCCACATACACACCTGTTGGACTAGAGTTTGTAGGTGGCTCACTGGAAAACTTCACGAGACAAATCTCGTCCACTAGGGATCACCTTGGGGTTTAATGGCTTGTTGCATATGCTAAATGCAATCGTGTTATCTACGAAAGTGATATTTTTTTATTTTGTTATTTATTACTAGGGACTATTAATGTTTAGCTTGGGGGGTGTGATTAACCCAAATTAAAGCATAATTTAATTAAGTTAATAGGTAAATTGTGTTAGTTAAATAGAGTTAAACTAGTCAAAATAAATCAAATTAGGGTTAGTGTGTGAATTAAGGATAATGCATTGATTGTTGTTGTTTTCAGCATTTTGTGTGTCAAAGCTACAAACTACTGGGGAGCCAATTATCACAGCTGCAAACTATACGAAGCCAATTGTCAAAGCTGTAAACTATGCGGTGCCATTTATCAAAGTTCAAAACAAAGGGGGAACAAAGTGTAATTCATAGCCGTCAAACAAGACTTTCATCGTCCCTTGTTGCCTATAAATACCACCTCTTAGGAATTGTAAAGCATTCATCTTTTGGTAGTGGAAAACCCTCCAAAAGTATTATTTTCTTTATTGCTTGTTGCTTTCTTTAAGTATTGCTTTCTTTTATCGTATTATTTCTTTCTTTTAATTTATTGCTTCCTTTACTTTAAGTATTGCTTTCCTTTATTGTATTATTACTTTCTTTTATTGTATTATTGCTTTCTTTTACTTCCATTGTTAAGTTTCCTTCTTCCCTTAGAAGAGTGAAACTCTTCCACTTTTCTAGAGCTTACCAAAGTCATGAAGGGTGGAACGTGATTCACTCATTCTTTGTCAAAGATCGGCTCCTTGTGTAAAGTGTTTTACCTTGTAACTCCTCTACTTGGAGGAATGAGCATCACTCACTTTTCTAGCTTTACCAAAATCATGAAGAGTGAGTAGTTTCTCAACCAAACTTTAGTAAGAGGTGAAGGAAATGTATAATTATTCGAAAGTTATAATTGTGCATTTCGTTTATATTTAGCTTCAATTTTCATTTCTTTATAATGTCTTCTCATTACATTGTTATCTTTACTTTAAGCATGAGTAGCTAAGTCTTTAAGTTGGCTAATCCAAGGGAGACCTCCTTTTGGGTATGCCATTTCAACCCATCTTCTTTCCTCCCCTCGGTGTACGATGGTTCGGTTTGACTGGGTTGAGTGAGGATATGGTGTGAGTTTTGATATGCCGTAGACTTGTCACAGGTTATACTTGGATCCTCACTTCCATCTCGTCCCTCACTTCCCATGAATCAATCGTTTATATATGCACTAGTGGAGGAAGGTTTCGTGTTGACTTGACATTTCCATTGGAGTGAACCCTTTGGATTAGCCAACACTAGTTTCCCATTTAAATTTAATGACAAACCAACTTTAAACTATAAAAGATTTTACACTTCCTTTTCATCAAAATCAATTTCAAAATAATTCGCATCCTTCCCCGAGGAGACAACCTTGGAATACTTTTTCAAGTAAAACACGACACTCAAAAGACTCCTTGCGCTTGGGGAGCACTTTTGTTCACACACACATATTTTGTACATTTCATATTCCACCGTTCCTTTACCTTTTCTTTTGACATCATCCCAATGGAGAGTGACACTCCCCCTCACACATAGCATACATATGTTGAGGGAGATGTTAAGAGGTTAGGATATTACAATGGAAAACTTCAAGCACTAGGTTCTAGATAGACTTGCAAGCCCTGAATTTTGCTGTTTCTTGGATGGCTATTCCGGGTACAATCAAATTGAGATAGCACTCAATGATCAGGTAAAAAAACCACATTCAAATGCCCCTTTGGCACTTTTGCATTCAAAAGGATGCCATTTGGGCTTTGTAACGCTCCTGCAACATTCCAAAGATGCATGTTGAGTCTGTTCAGTGACACAGTTAAAAAATTTTTGGAAGTGTTCATGGATGACTTCTCTGTCTATGGTGACTCGTTTGATTGGTGTCTGGCCAACCTAGAAATTTTTTTTATGAGGTGTAAAGAGACCAATCTGGTGCTTAATTGGAAAAGAATGTCATTTTATGGTAACACAAGGCATTGTCTAAGGTCACATTGTGTCGTATAAGGGCATGAAAGTTGATATGGCCAAAATAGAAATGATTGGGAACTTGTCTGCGCCGAAGATTGTGAAAGATGTCCGATCATTCCTGGGACATATAGGATTTTACAAGAGATTCATAAAAGATTCCAATACCATAGCAAAACCCATGTGTCATCTCCTAAATCAAGACGTAATCTTTGATTGGAGTGAAACGTGCTAAAAAGCTTTTGAAAATATTAAAGTCATGTTAATTTTTGCCCCAATAATGCAACTCCCTGACTGGACTCTACCTTTTGAACTAATGTGTGATGCAAGTGATTATGCTATAGGTGCTATATTGGGACAAAGAAAAGATAAGAAACCGCATGTCATTTACTATACAAGTAAAACTTTGAATAATGCTCAAATGAATTATTCAACAACTGAAAAATAATTGCTTGCGGTAGTGTTTGCCTTGGAAAAATTTTGTCCTTATTTTGTTGGTTCTTTTGTTACTGTGTTCACTGACCATGCAGCATTAAAATTTTACTCACAAAAAAGGATGTCAAACGAAGGCTCTTGCAATGGATACTCTTACTTCAAGAGTTTGACCTGGTCATTAAGGACAAAAAGGGTGTTGAGAATGTGGTGGCAGACCATCTGTCTAGGTTAACTTATGAATTTCACGAGGATGAATTGTCGATTAATGAGAAATTTCCCGATGAACAACTATTCATGATTGATGAAAGCCCCATAGTACGCTGATATTGCTAACTTCCTGGGCTACTGGAACACTCCCTCCATCATTTACTCCCATGGACAAAAAGAAATTTCTGAGGGAGGTTCGTAACTTCTTTAGGAAGATCCATACGTATTTAAGTATTGCATGGATCAAATCATAAGACGTTGCATTCCTGTTTAGGAAATCAAACAAGTAATAGCATTTTGTCATCCTGCAGTGCGAATTTTTGCTGGCCCACTCTTTTCAAAGATGTCCATGCCTTTTGTTTAACTTGCGATAGATGTCAAAGGTTGGGAAGCATTTCAAAAAGAAACATGATGCCCTTGAACCCGATTCTTGTGATTGAAATTTTTGACTATTGGGATATTGATTTTATGAGACCATTCCCTCTTTCCTTTGGCTATCAGTACATTTTGGTAGCCGTACACTATGTATCCAAATTGGTTGAAGCAATTCCATGCCGAAATAATGATCATCAAACCATGATCAAATTTCTTAAAGAAAATATTTTGTCTCGGTTTGGAGTTCCTAAATCCATCATAAGTGGTGGGGGTGCGTGCTCATTTTTGCAATCGCCCTTTCTGGAATCTGATGAAAAAATACTTGATTTTTCACAAAATTGTAACCCCATACCATCCACAAACTAGTGGACAAGTTGAATTAGCTAATCAGGAGATCAAATTAATTTTAGAAAAAAAAGTAAAACCAGACCGCAAAGATTGGTCGTCAAGACTAACTGATACACTCTGGGCGTATTGTACTGCTTTTAAAATAATTTTGGACATGTCTCCTTACCGATTAATCTATGGAAAGCCTTGTTACCTACCAGTGGAAATGGAACATAGGGCATACTAGGCTATTAAGGCAATTAATTTGACATGGACAAAGCCGAACTAGCAAGAAAAATTCAGATTAATGAATTGAAGGAATTGAGAAATGAAGCATATGAAAATGCTAAGATTGCAAAATCCAAGATGAAAAATTTTCATGACAAGAACATAGTGTAGAAGTCTTTTGAACCTGATCAAAAAGTTCTGCTTTTCAATTCAAGACTCTGCCTTTTTCCTGGTAAGTTGAAGTCAAGATGGACTGGACCATACATTGTCAAAAACGTGTTTGAACGTGGGGTAGTGGAGGTGGAAAACCCCTCAAATGGTAATATCTTTACTGTTAATGGCTAGCGGTTGAAAGCATTTTTTTAGGACTTTGTTAAAAATGTGGAGACCATTCTCTTAATGGATCAAGAAAATCCCTTTGAGAATCGTGCCTGTCGACACAAAAAGGGGTTGGGTCAGGTAGAAACCCGACCCACGGGACCGCCCTTATAAGGCATCCACCCCTATTTCCTCTATTTCCACGCTCTTCTTTCCCCTTTCCCTTTTTACTTTTTTTGTTATTCTTCTCCATCTTATTCTTCACCACTGTTCACTATTCTTTGCAACCAGACCCACTCCCAACAACACCATGACCATACTTCCCGAAGACCCAGTCCTTTGTCTTATGATCTGCATGTGTTTACTCTATTTGTACATGGCTCTTCTTCTGCCTACACTTAGAATCAAGGGTTTTCATCCTAGCGGAAACCCAAATCTACAGCAGGATGTTTGATTTGTGTATTTTGCATGGAGGTTTCGGCTAATGAATAAGATCTCTACCGTTCAACCTCATCTCCAAAGCTCACCGTATCGGTAAAATTGAAACATTGGGGACAATGTTCAGTTTAGGTTGGGGGGTGAGAACTATAGCTTAGATGTGCCAGTAGAAAATTTTTAAATTTCTGTTGTTGTAGTTGTTGTTCTTGATTAGATTGTGTACCGTGAAAATTGTTGTTGTTGTTGTTGTTGCTATTCTTGATCAGATTGTGTATCGTGTTTTGTATAAATTGATGATTGTGTATGTGAGTCATCTCTGATTGTCTTTGTGGCTAGAAGATGTTAAAGAACCAGATAGTGAGTCTTAAAGTATAGAAAGCATGGATGTTAAACCTTTTCGGTTTAGTTTGGGAGTTCTATGAACTTTTCCTTCTGATATGCATACTATGATCATGAGAAAAACAAGACTGGTGAGAAATAATGAGATCCAAGAACAACAAGCGAAAACCTCTGTGCGGCAGAAACACTTTTGCTAAACGCCATCATGCGAAAAGACTTGGTGCCTATAAACAGTGTGGAAAATTCTTCCATGAGAAGAAATATAATCAGTTTTGAACCAATTTCTGGTCGTGCACTTGATCGATTAGACTAGATAGTGAATGGGCAGTATAAGGATTATCTTGACAGGCCATCCTATTTCGGTACTCTACTTAACCAATTTGTGAGAGAGGAAATTAAGAGAGTTACTAGTTGTTGAAATGGCATGGAGACAGATGAAGACTTGGATTACAGTAGTTGGGTTGAAAGCCGAGGGTCCGAATTTTTGTAAAAAAGTGTAAAAATCATTTTTGTTGTGTACAAACTCTTTTGACTGAAATGAAAATATGGACCAAGTAAGAAGTGTCCCAGAATACCAACCTAAAGCGTAGGTAGGGACTTATCCTAAGACACCATGAATTTTTAGATCAAACTTGTGTGTTTTGTCCATTTTTATTGTATAGTGTAATGTAGAAAATTGTTTTGAGTTTGATTCAACGTTCGAACACGAAGTGAGATTCGAATGTTGGTTGCTTACAATACTCAACCTCTGATGAAGTCTCTGATGGAAATGAAAAGTACTGGGAGCTCAGTTCATTTGAACGCCAATAGCACATTCGAACGACATGAGCTAATAGTACTTTGGTCTCTGACAAAACTCAAAAGTACTGGGAGCTCACCACGTTCGAACGACACTCCACATTCCGACCATCTTTTAAAAATCCCTCTACATACGTTCGAACGTCAGTAACATTCGAAGGTCACGACTCATACTATAAAAGATTGGATCGTCTTCCCTGTTTAAAATCCCCAAAAATCGTCAAAATCCTACACAACCCTAGAACCCCTTTTCACTTCCCAACCCTAAAAAATCCATGCATTCCCCATTTCCACCACAAATCAACTGCCCCAAAGCTATTCCACGTCAAAAATCCCCAATTTTCACCAAATAACCAAGATTTTCCACACCCTCTAATGCTCAAAACTGAGAAAACACCATGTGAAGAGTTAAGCTCCCTGCCAGGCGCAATCCACCAATAAGCCAGGAACCTAACTATGGTGAAGAAGTCATTGAGGAAAGAGAAGGGAAGCAATGGAATAAGAGGTATGATCGAACAATATTCCCTAGTTCACTCAAAGCCAAAAGGTATGAAAACTTCTTTCAAAACCATGTTGTAGTTTGTGAAAGAGATGTGGTTATTACTGATTTTGCGAAATTGGGATTATTGGAAGAAATGGAGAGGAGGGATTGGGTGTGGTTTTTGAGGAATGGTGGGGATGCCGTTGTTGACTTGGTGAGGGAGTTTTACTCCAACGCCGAGATCATCAACGACGCCATCCGGACATACGTAAGAGGTGCCTCAGGTGCAAAACGCAACTTACCCGCCAAAAAAGAATGTGGTGGGGAAAGAGTTGACGGGGTTGTCTTATTTTTCATGGGGAGGAAGGAAGTTTTTGAAACAACGAGAGCTCACCGATAAGTATATGATGCTAAATTTAATTGCGGTGTCTAACCTTTCCCCTATAGGAAAAAAAGAGAGGTTTTGCCTGAAATGGCTCGCTTGGTCTATACACTAGGAAGAAGGCATAGCATCGACCTCCCCTTATTGATTTTGAGTGAAATGAAGAAGGGGTGTGATGCGAAGAGGAGTGCACTCCTTTTGGCATTTTAGTGACTGAAATAGTCACTAACAATGGGGTTAGGATAAGGCCAGAAATGGAGATCCAAAAGCCAATGGGGACACTAAACAAAGGCTTTTTCAAGAGAAGCCAAGGGCATAGTGGCACCTCAGCGGCTAGAAAAGAAGTGCCACCGACCCAGGGAGCTGATGAGGTACAAGACGAGCTTGATGCAGAGGAGGAAAGGGAGTTAGAGAGAGAGCATATGCAGACTTACGAGGAGGTAGGCACCAGCACCCACAGATCACTACGGGAGATTATGCTTGCCATCGAGGCCAACCAAGACAAGATTCTCTGACAGCAAGAGGAGATTCTTGGCTATTTGAGGGGTGGGATTGGTGGTGCCAATGGAGCTAGTGGAGCAAAAGGAGAGGGAGGAGACTGATTTCTATTCTTGTGGAGGAGTTGATGTTTGTCCTTGTTTGGGGTTGTTATTTGTTTCTTCTTCGATAAAAATTTCTCCTTTGAGGGTCCTTGTGGATGTTTGTTGGTTCTTATGATTCCTATTTGAAGTTTTTGGGGATATTTTGTAGATAATGGTGGACATTTGTCTTGGTGGATGTTTATCTTTGTTGTTTCTTATGGGTAACTGAAGTTTATGTGCTTGTGGATGATTGAATCATTGGTACCATTGTAAACACATCATCTTTTATGGAATGAATAATTCAATTTATCTCTTTTATTTAAATGCATGTATAGGATTAGTACTTTAATTCTTGTTAATAAATAATGAAACAGATAAGGATGTTAAGATTGCTTGTGAAAATGACTATGCAGATGATCGGTTTGACACCTCAACTTAACAACCAAGATGTAAAACCTAATTTTTTTTAACCTTGATACTATCTCTATGATTTGACTGTCAAATGTACATTAGTATTTGCTATTCTTGAGGTATACGGTGATCAGACTCAAAAATGGAATCACTATATAACCAACATACCTCGGAACACCCGACATAATCAGTGGAGATTACAAAGAAAACCATGGTAAGTCTTGAGCTTTACGGTGCTTTTTGAGAGGATATCAATAATTACTCAAAGTAAGCTCTTTCACTTCTGATTTCTTTCAATAATCTCATTAACATTGCTTTGATTGATGCAACTAAAGTGATCTATTTTCATAACTCACATTGAACTTTTGCATACACGTACATATGCACATACTTTAGAAAGGATCTTAGGCCATCTATGGATCGACTTTTAGCCTTTGATAATTCTTTTACAAAATTATATCCCTAGTCAGCCGTGCTTGAGCTTTAAATGAATAAATTCTTTTACGAAAAACCCATGCGATGACCAAGCCACAAAAGCATATATTTACCATACCTTTCTATCTAATTTCTTGCACCCTCTAGCAAATCAATATGATATAGAAAGGCAAGAAAAATGGAAAAGACAATGGTGGTGACTGGTCAATAAAAGGAAAATCGGTGGAAACAATTGAAAGAGAAAAGATACAGTAAGACAAGGAATTGCCAAGAAAAAAAAGAGGAAAAAAAGAAAGAAATCCAATTCCCAATCAAAATGTCGAGAACCTAGAAGGAGGTGTGCAACACTGCATTAAAAGATAGCTTTTGATCACCATTGATGTCATTTCATTAGCCACTGACCTCTAAACCCATTACAACCGAAAAAAAGCCCTAGGTGATCTCACGTGTGATGCATATGTATGTTGTCTACTACAAGTGGGGTATGTTAACTAGAATTTCTTTATTTGCATCAATATTCTTCCATGAGATTATGCCAAAGTAAAGTCTGTTTTCCTCAAAACTTCACTCTTATACTAATTGTGCATGAGATCTTTTGATTGGCCATTTTCTGATTACATGCCCTTTGAGAGATAAGTCACTATAATCAAAGCGATTTATTTTTCTGAGAGCATTCCGAGAAAGGTTTGTGAAATCAAAGCTATCCATGGAAAGTGGAAAAAGGGGAATGGTTGATATATACCAATTCTTGTTTCTAAAATGACTATCCTACTACACAGGGAATTCCAAATGCTAATGTGACAGGTGCTAATTTTTGCATAGAATGAGTGCCAATGGACAAAAATGTAGGGGATAAGTCATGATTGAGGGTTGAGTGTCCCGACGACCACGATGGTAATTCATTTTTTAGTTAGCAATCTCACATACACACTTGTTCGACTAAAGTTTGTGGGTAGCTTCACTGAAAACCCTCACGAGACAACACTCGTCCACTAGGGTAAACCTAGCGGTTCAATGGCTTGTTGCATACGCTAAATGCAACTGGATGACCTATGAGAAAGGCATTAGACATAGATTTTCATTTCATTTGTGTTATATTACTAGGGACTAGCAATATTTAGGTGGGGGGGTGTGATTAGTACTTAAATGTAGCAAATTATTATGCCTTTTTAGGACTAATTGTACTTTGATGGAGTTCAAGTAAGGATATTTCAGGTTCTAAAGTGAACAAGGGCTCGAGGGCAACAAAAGTCACACTTGAATATCGCACCAGCACATTAGGGAATGAAATTGGAGAGGCTTGGAATAAGGCAAGAACGTTCGAATGCCAACTCACGTTCGAACGTCCATTCGAACTATGACAAAATCAGCTTGCTGAGACACAGTGCGTTGCAGTCAAGTACCAAGACCCTAAGGTACTTGAGTACCACGTTCGAACACTAACTAACGTTCGAACGTCCACTTGAGTTGATTGAAGGCCAGATTGATGAAACATGGCGTGTTGCAGCAAGTAAGGAAGAAAGTGCATTTGAGTACCACGTTCGAACGCCATTCAACGTTCGAACATACCTTGGAATCATTTGAAGAACAGACTTCTGCACGGGGTATGCTTCAATCCCCACCTCTATTTTAGTCCCTCACTTCCCACGAATTAATCAAACATCTAGACACAATTGGAGGAAGGTCTTGAGTTGATTTGGCATTCCAATTGGAATGACCCCTTCGGCTTAGCCAATACTTGTTTCCCTTTCATTTTTAACAAAAAACACCAAACTCAAACTTAAAGAGTTTTACACTTTACCATTTTTCACCATAATCACCTTCACATAATTCCCTTCCTTCCCTGAAGAGACGACCTTGGAATACTCATTCCAAGTAAAACACGTCATTGCAAGATTCTTTATACGCTTGGGGAGTGATTTTGCACACACACACATTTTGTTCATACCACCATTATTCCGTTTCCCATTTCTTGCATCATTCCAAGGGAGAGTGGCACTTCCCTATCCCTATAAGCCATAAACACATTGAAGGATGATGTCTGAAGAATAGGGAGTACAACGGAAATAATCCAAGCATTTTTGGCACCATTGCTGGGGAAGGTTAAGCGTCGAGTTCAAATGTGATTTTGGACGCCATAACTAAGGCTTGTGATTTTCATCATGGGTCAAGGTATATTCTCTCATTTGTAAACAGTTTGTTGTAGTTTGTGTTTTGTGTTATGTTTTCTAATTTTTATGAAAATGTGTTAAATGCCCCTTATTTTGAAAATGTGTGTGAGATTAGTGATGAGTATGGGCACATCACTAGTGAGTGCCCAAAAAATTATCCAGTTGAAGAATTTGCATGTGAAGGTTAAGATTCAGTTTTGGGCTACTTAAACTCTTACCCCAACAATTATGTTACACCGAGTTATCCAAGTTATTGTTGGGAGAATGAACCTTATAATTTGTCATCCGATTTCATACCACCAAATGAATTTTATCACTATCCAACATATGAGGACTCAAATGGACAAGAATTGAAAAATATTCTTTACGAGTTTATGCAATACCAAATGGAATTCAATGCCCGTATTATAGATGACCTTAATGCATTGACTAATGCTATAATTACTATACAAGAAGAACAACATCTTGAGCATAGTGAATGTATTGAAGATGACCATCTCAATGGAATGCATAGTGATGTTGAATCTCCCACCACTCTAGATTGTGAAAAGTTTAATGAAGACATTATCTCACATGAGGCTAGTGAGCCCAAGGTCAATTTGTCATCTAAGAGTGGTGTTGAGATTCACATTTCACAACTTGGGGAGGACATTGAAATGGAGTTGAGTGTAGAAACTTTTAAAAAGAAATTGCATATTCCATTGTTGGAATTGCATAACTTGCCTACACCTCTGTTTGGTTGAGATTTTTGAATCATTATCCTTTGTATTGTTGGATAGATTGGATAGGAAGGGCATTCATACAACAAAAAAAATTTTAAATAAAAAAAAATCAATGGGTGCAAACTCATATCTGAATTGAAGCCGGATTGACATGAGCCTTTTTTTGTTTTGTTTTCATGTACATAGTAGTTATATTTTTTTTATTGGTATGCTTTTATTTTCATAATGTTGTAGTGTAGCTTTCAGCATGAAGTTGTTTACCTCTTCCTAATTTGAACTCAATTCAGTTTTAGCATCATCATAACAAATCTTATTCAATATCATGTGCGAGTTTAAGTTGGGGGCTGTAAGCAAACTTTTTTGTTTTCCTTTTAATGTGTATACTAAATCTTATTTCCCATGTTACTTTCATTTTTCTTATTGCATGATTCTATGTGCATGGAGGAAAATGCATGGTTCAAGTTGGGCGGTGAGGTGCACCATTTTTTGTATAGAATAATGGAAAATGTGAAAAATTTAAATTTTTGGACATTTTTTGGTGGAAAAAGGGTTTAAATGGTGCTTGTTAGGCCCTATCGTGGTGCTTAAGGTGATTGGAGATGAGGTGGTGCTTGTTCAAAATTTGTTTCCATGCCACACAAATGACCAAGCCAGTGCAAAAAGATAAAAATTTATCACACCTTGGTTGTTTTGAGGGCTGACCATGATTGAACATGAAAGAGGAGGAGTGGTAATGTGGAAACCCAATAAAGGGATGAATGATGTTGATTTTAAAATGTTGTGTGAAAAATAATGAAAAATCCAAGAAAAAATAAAAGAAAGAGGTGAAAGAAGAAAGCATGATCAAAGAAAAAGGAAAATGTAAAGGAAAATAAGAAAAAGAAATAAAGAGGGAAGTGATGGTGTTAGCCTGGAAATCCTATAAAAAGGGAGATCTTTTTGAAATAAAGGTCATTCACCTGGAACAACCCTCTTTGTTATCCCATATCCTTCATTTCACTTGCCTCAATATCACCCCAAGGCCTCATTTGAACATTTGAAGTCCTAAATGATCTAGAGATGGCATGGGGGATGCATGCTTTTAAAGAAAAAGAGAAGTTGGTTTTGCTATCTAATGCCCTATCATTCCTTTCATCAGATTATGCCAAGGTTGCTTCATTTTCATTCATGAACTTCATTTTTGAATTATATGTGAGTATATTTTATTTTGAGCACAAGATTCTATCTCACGTATACACATGGAGAGCATGTTAGGATAACCATATTGTGATTCATTGTTGAGAGACACTCTTGGTGAGTTTACATCGAAGCGTAATTTGAATAGCCATGTGAATGTGGATTTTATTACGTAAATGCTTAAATTACATATTCATTTCACACACACATGAGTTTTGAAAATAAATGTGTAGGTGGATACTCTAGAATAACATTTAAGGCTATAATGTGTTTCATGTGTGATTAGTTTGGGTGCATTGAACAAAGCTATTGTTGACATCCCAGTGCTAGTTAAGATAAGGGCATATGTTTTAAATATTGGATACTAGGAAAAGAAGTTTGTAGGTACCTTCACTGGAGACCTTCATGAGACAAAACTCGTCCACTTGGGATCACCTAGGGGTTTAAAGGGTTGTTACATATGCTAAATGCAATAGCTGAATTAGTATATGTTTATGTTTGTTTGCTTAATTTTTGTATTTAGTTTGCTAGGGACTAGCAAAGCTTACGTTAGGGGATGTGATGAGTGCATAATATTTCATATTTAACGGCCTTATTGCATGCACTTGAACTCAAGTTTGTATTTAAGTACTTAGAGTTAGCCGAATTTATGAATAATGTCCAAATCTTGATGTTGCAGGTAATTCTAGCTTAAATGATGGATTTTGGAACCTTCCAAGTAAGTATGGAGGAGTAGTGTAGACATGGACACATTAAACGAGGGTTTGGAGGCTTAAAAGTGAACGGAATAAAGGAGGTATCAGTGCTTAGTAACATAGGCACTAGCACCGGCACCATTTGGTAGCTGTAATTCAATTTTCCTCCTTTTTGACCATGATCCACCATGAATATGAAAAAGTGTAAAACATGAAAATTGTAGATCTAGAACTAGATCTCCTCTGTATTATTTTAAAATTTCAGCTCAATCGAATGGTTGGATAAAAAGTTATGACAATTCTTTAAAAACTGGTCTGGAGCAGGCAACCTACCAAAAAGACCTACTAGTAGTTTTTACTCCATAGCCAAAACCTACCGATAGAATGATGAAAACCTATCGGTAATTTTTGCCTAGAATTCCCAGAATGCCTGTAACTCATGCACTACTTGTTTGAGGGTCCCTACCATTGATTCTCCCACTTGTCCCCTGGCATCCCTTACACATCTACATGCCTCCCATCACCCATGCTTGGACTTTGGAGGCAATTTCATTAATGAGGATGGGAGAAGGGGGTAGCCATGGTGGGTTGTAGGCTAAACTCTTCCTAGCCTGTCCAATGCATCAAATCACCTCCCATTGAAAGGGAGGTCTGCTCTCACAGGCTAGGGAAGCCTCATGGACAAAAATGCATCATTCTTACACTGTATATTTAGCGTTCCACAAGATTTTGAGGGGAGGCTACCTAAGCTTAGAAATCTCCTAGGAAGAAGATGAATAGTAGAGATAGAAAGCTTAGATTTTTGCATCGTTTTCTCCCATTTTCACTAGTAATCTTTTGTAAGGATCTTGTAAGCTTCATTTATTGTCTTTAATGCCATTTATTTCAAATGTTTCCAAGTTTAAATACACCATTTACATTCTACCATTGTTGTATGAATTTATCCTCTTTTCAAGCTTTTAAAACGGGTATTGAATATTTTTCTTCATAGTTTAAGATTTCTTGCATTAATTTAAGTTCCATGTTTCATTTCTTCATTATGTGTCTTTACATTATGCATGTCTTTCCTTTGATCATGAGTAGCTAAGCTTTAAGTTGGCTAATTCAAGGGAGAACTCCTGTTGGGTATGCTACTTCAACTCATTTTTTTTCCTCCTCGTAGAGTATGTTGATTCAATTTTACTGGGTTGAGTGTGGATGTGGTTGTGAGTCCTAGATACACCGTAGGCATTGTCACGGGGTATGCTTCTATCCTCACCTCCATTTTAGTCCCTCGCTTCCCACGAATCAATTGAACATCTACACACCATTGGAGGAAGGTCTTGAATCAATTTGGCATTTCCATTAGAATGACCCCTTCGGATTAGCCATCATTTGTTTCCCTTTCATTTTTAGCAAAAAAACAAACACCAAACTCAAACTCAAAGTTTTTTACATTTTAACCTTTTTCACCAAAATCACCTTCACACAATTCCTTTCTTTCCCTGAGGAGATGATCTTGGAATACTCATTCCAAGTAAAACATGACATTTCAAGACTCCTTCTATGCATGGCGAGCAATTTTGCACACACACACACATTTTGTTTATTCCACCATTATTCCATTTCCCTATTTCTTGCACCATTCTGAAGGAGAGTGACAATCCCCGATCCCTATAAGCCATACACACATTGAGGGATAAAGTCTGGAGAATATGGAGTACAACAGAAATAATCCAAGTAGTCACCATGATCAACAACCTGTGTATAGTGGAATATAATGCATCCAAGTGTTGTGACATGGCGCGGGCTAGGGCAGGTGCAAGAGTAGCTAATGTGAATGGCCCTATAGCAGATGGCTCTGCCCCCGAGTCCTAGGTCTCTCTCCCCCAGTCTTGGCAGCCCTCCTGTTGTTGTTGTACTTCCCAATGGCTCTAGCCTCTGGGGGAAACAATGTATCGTGGGCATAGTGCTTCACGTTGGCCTGGTCACAAAGACGAGTGACCAGACTGACAAAAGGGAGATTCGCCTTCGGCTTTGCAGCCCGGGCGAACTCCCGCATCTCCTAAAAAATCAAATACACCACATCGATTACCACCCCTATCATGAAAGCGTGGAGGAGGGCCAACTTCTCAATGTTCGGGTTCTTCTCCGACCCCCGGGGCATCAGATTGTAATGGAGTACCTTATTCATTAACCCATACAAGTGCTTGAGGCCCCCCACCAACGTTGTTCCTTTGAACATGGTCGGGTCCTCATAGGTGAAGGCCACATAGTCAGTGAGGGTCCTACCCCCGTCCATCTTATGTGGGTAGACCGAGGTAGTCGGGGGAGGCCACTTATAGTCCGTCATTATCGCAATTGTGTTGGGCGTAACCTCAAACATCTTCCCCCTCACATTGGTCCTCAATCGACCACCGTGTTCCTCGAACATCGCCAATTTCTTGTAAAATTCATGGCACAATCCCAAGTTATACCCCTTCACCTCTTTAAACCAAATATTTAACCCTCAAGCCTTTATCACCCTCAGTACCTCATTATTAGGCCCAATGGAGACTTTGTCAACGCACCACTCGCACGTGACACCTGTCTCTTCAATCTGCTGTCTCCAGGCATCATGCCTCATCTTCATCCTCCTCTCCTCCCTATCCTGGCTGCTAGAACCCTCTCGGGTCCTCTTTCAGGAGCTAGAGCCTATAGGTAGAGGAGACTCGGGGCCCGTCCTTTTTGCACAGGCCATGTGAATCAACTGTGCCTAAACCCATGAATGTCAACAAATACACTAAAAGGCTATTGATGGGGTCAAAAACGTCCATAGCAATCCATGCTATGCGAGCCATTGTAATTAAGTCATACAGGTATGAGAAAGATCAAAGAGGACGAGTGATTTGGGGGAAAATGGAGACCTAGAGTTTTGTGGAGAACACTTAAAATTTTTGGCTAAAACACTCAATAATTAACCTTAATCCAGAGCAAAGTGTGAATTTAGGGCTTTGGCGAAATGATTTGGCACTTAGAAAAGAGAAGAAGGAGAGGAGAGGGCTTGGAATCTTAAGCTTGAAAGGAAATGTGAAGGCTTTCTAAAAGAAATCAAACTTACAACCCTCATTTGTCATTTTCTAGGCAAAACCTTATGGGGAAGTCGATCAAAACTTTTTTGAAGGTCTTGCTTAATGCCTGAGGCAAAACTTTCCGAAAGGTCGACCAAAACCTTCTGGAAGGTTTTACTTTTGCTGCAAAACCATTCATTTGTTCAACAATTCACATCCAATCCATCTTTCCTCAATTCTGGAACATCTTAACACCCTATCTATTAAATATGACACACCAAAAAATTGAACCACACATATGAACCACAATTCATTGATCATGCCAAAAGTTATTTCCGAAATTGCAACTTGATTTAAGATTTTGATGTTTTCAAAGTCCAAGCCATGCATTTCTAATTTAAACTATCAAAATGAATACCCAAAATGTAAAACATGGATTCAAATATCAAGGATATACCTAAATCTTATCAATTATCAATAGTTGAGTAACATTCCCCCATCCTTTAAGCATAGAGCTACCTAACACGTCGTTCAATTGCCCGAACCAAGCACACATGATCAACACCATAGCTTTAAATGCTAGCCTAGAGTATGCACCTACACATCATTTCCTAACGCGTGTGTGTATGCAAATGGACATGCAATTTAAGAATTTACACAATGGGGTTTACATTCACTGGGCTATCCAAATTAAGCTTCGATGCAACCCCACCAAGAGTGTCTCTCAACAATGAATCACACTCTAGTCAATCTGGCATGCTCTCCATGTGTATATGTGAGAAAGAATATTGTGCACAAAACAAAAAATGCTCACATATAATCCAAAAAAATGAAGTTCATGCATGAAAATGAGACAACCTTGGCAAAATCTCACTCATATTCGGCTCTAGGAACAACAAAGGTGAGGTAGATTTTTATCATTTTGCATTGGCTTGGTCAAATGTGTGGCATAGAAACGAATTTCAATTAAGGCTCAATAACGGCACTAGGGATAAAATTTTCACAGGAAAAAGGTCAAAGGCTCAACGTATTAAAAAATGGCCTAAGATCACCTCTAGATTAGCATGGGAGAGCATTATGCATTTCAAGATAAGTCAATCCACTGGACAAATACACCTAACCAAAACAAGCATGATGAGATTATTGAACAAATTTGAAATTTGAAGAATTGTTATTTGAGTAAATGTAAGTCCCCTCCAACAAGAATTGGCACTAAAGCTCTCCGACTCACCTCTGCTATTCATGTAAAGCACTAAAATGTGAACTCAATCTGTAAATTGCTAAAATTACTCATTCATGGTGCCATTGAGGTTCAGTTTAAAAGCAAACACATATGTGATACTCAAGTATAGAATGAACTTCTATAATGTGCTCATGTATTTAGGGTTCAACACAAAGATCAACGTATCAACAAACCCATAACACTCTTAATAAGGGAATACAGATTAACATTAAGATATTTTCACAAAAAATTTCAAAAGTTTCACATACATTGCAACTATTGTGAAAAACAAAAATTTGTACAATATGTGAAAGGTGAATTTTCGCCACAAAAATTGGTATTATCCACAAAACATTTCCACAAACATTGGTGTATCATGCAAATGGTGCAGCTCGATTCATGCATTGTCTTCAATGCAACAAAAAAGTATGATATGCAATGAAGGACTGTAAAAAGATGAGTAGGATTAGAGAGAACACCTCGCACTTGAGCTTTGACAAAATACCAATGTCTGCAACTAAGAAAACAACACTATATGAAAAGATAAAGTAAGTAACATGAACAATTAAAATAAATACAACGACTATACACTAAAAAGCATAAGAATAGTTACTCCTTCAACAAGTCCAGGTAGACTGGATCCATCAAATCCGCCTCCACCCCTTGTCCTTCAAAACCCTCAAATAATGGCTAAAGTTTTTGGCCATTGACCTTGAATATCCTGCCATCCTCGAGATTTATGACTTCCATAGCTCCGTTGGGGTAGGCTGCCTTGACAAGATAAGGCCAACCTAAAGGGATCGAAGTTTCCCTTGAAAGATTGAGAGATGAGAGTTGTATAAGAGCACTTTTTGCTCGAGCTCAAATAACTTCCTTGTAATGGATTTGTCATGAAATATCTTAGCCCGCTCTTTTGAAATTTTGGAGCTTTATATGCATCTATTCAAATCTCTTCCAATTCATTCATTTCCAGCCTTCTATTTTCTTCGGCCATTTTGAAAATTGAAGTTTAGAGTTATTATGGCGCAATAGTTGTGTTCCATCTCAACTGGCAAATGGCAAGACTTGCTATAAACGAGCCCGTAGGGAGACATACCTAAGATAGTCTTATAGGCAGTACGGTAAGCCCATAGGGCATCGGTCAATCTAAATGACCAATCTTTCCTATTTGGGTTCACCGTTTTCTCTAAGATATTTTTGATCTCCCTATTGATCAACTCAACTTGGCCATTGGTCTGTGGGTGGTATGCGGTGGACACCTTATGTGAGACGCCATATTTATGCATACGAGATGCAAATGGCCTATTACATAAATGTGACCCACCATCGCTTGTCATTACCCGAAGCATCTTAAACCTTAAAAAAATGTTCTCCTTGAGAAACTTAACCATTATCCGGTGGTCATTGGTCTTGATCGGGATATCTTCCACCCATTTGGACCCGTAGTCCACTGTTAGTAGAATATATAGGTAGTCAATTGACATGGGGAAGGGACCCATGAATACGATGCCCCAACAATCAAATATCTCTATAACAAGTGCAAGGAAGAGGGGAATCATGTTCATTCGCGTCACACCACCCAAAAGTTAGCACCTATCACATTCTTTACAAAATGAAATACAATCTTTTATTAGGTAGGGCCAATAAAAACCTGACTGTGGAATTTTTGATGAACTCTTCTTTGTAGAAAAATGGCCACTGATTAGCACTTTTTTAGTGATCGGATTAATATAAGTGGTCGAATTGTACTTTTCTTAGTTTTAAGTCTAAGTATCGATCTCACGAAGAGTTTTAATAATTTGGAAACGAAATAAAATAGTTAAGTAGTTAATTCGAATAGGACATCATATGATAGCTTGTGATGTGAGCTTAGATTGAGAACTAGTCTAAGTAAACAGTTATGTGTAGATAGAGTAAGACAATAATAAAAAGTATCTTTCTGTTCAAGGATCCCATATGTGTTATATTGGTTAAATACTGAAAATGCTACCTTACAACAATCAACTTCCATTTTACTGGCAAGTTAATTGGTAGGTCTATTGTATATAAACCATCACACAACAACTTCTTAGGTTAGCTGGTGGTATCCATGAGAACTGATTAATCCAAGCAAACTAGAAGGACAAGCCATTCTTGAGGAATACTTGAATTATTCATTTGTCTTCATAATAGTAGGTGCATACAAAATAAACCATAACACGGCCCTTTCTTAGGTCAACCGGTGGTAGTAGTCATAACAGAGCAACTTCTTAGGTTAACTAGTTATAGATATGTCAATTGACTAATCCAAGCAAAGTAGAAGGACAAGCCTCTAATGAGAAATATTTAAATTATTCATTTGATTATATCTGTGATACATATATACCAGTTAAACACCCTCAGAGTTCCGGTGGAGGACTAGCCATACCGATAGGAATGTCGTGGTTGCTAGATTGGTAATATTATCCTTTATACCAGTTAAACGATCTAACTAATCCAGAAGGACAAGCCATTTATGAGGATCACTTAGGTCATTCATCTTATAGTTATATATATATAAAATAAAGTATAACGAAGTTTGAATCCAAAAGGCAAAGAGAGGTCATATCGTTTTGAGACAAAACATAAACACATCCAATGGATAATGTTATCTTAACATAAAAGATGGTTCAGATCATCTTAAAAATTATGATCCGACGATTATAATTGGACTTAACTCTAACACTCCTATCTCTCATATAACTCTCTCTCTCTTATCTCTTAGACAATTTAAACACACTATCTCATCTCCTCTCTCTCTTTCTATATATATATAAAATAAAGTAGTTAGATTCAAAACCAATCTAATCGCCATCACCACTTCCACACAAATAAAAAGTATAAATATACAATCCATAAATAAAATCATAAAGTTATTATTCATACAAAAAAAATCACTATTATATGAAAACCTGTAGTTCTTAAAAAAGAAAAAAATAATAAAGTCCAATCTAATCACCAATAAAAAAAATAAGTGACTAATAAAAAATAGCAAGTATTACTAATTGCACAAAAAAAAATTCAAAATCAATCTAATTGTCATCACCACTTTCACACAAATATCCAATACATAAGTAAAACCTTCAAACTAATATTCATACCTAATCACCACTTTGCTCAGAATTACATGAAAACTTATAGTTCTCAAAATTTTAATTTTTATTAAAAGTGAACAAAACATTGTTGATTGTCATAAATGATTAGTTAAAATAATATCTATTACAAATTTTGTTAATGGTAAAATAGCTCATTATTTCATGATGATTATTTTTTTTGTTCAATTTTTATAGCTGGGTAGTTATCAAATATTTTATGTTTAATTTTTATAACTATGCAATTAGAAAATATTTAACATTTATTCATGTTTATGAATATTGATGATTTTTTCGTGTTGGTTTTGCAGTGTATGGTTTGTCAATAGTTTGTTGTTTTTAATTTTTAATGTTCGTGTGATTTAGTTGTGGATATATTATTATGAACTGATTTTTCTTAAATGTTACATGTTAAAAGTGCATTGTTTGTACCTTGATTTAGGTTAGTTTTGTTTAATTTATAATTTTACGATAAAACTTTGCAAAAAATTAAAAATATTTCTATTAAACACACATAAAATACATAATATCTCTAAGTTTAGTGCTTCTTTTTGCAAGGTTTGCCAATTTATGTTTGACCCTGTAAAAAATTCTAAGTAGAGATGTTTTAGAAACTATGGTTTACTTGAGTGATTTGAAGTACATCACATATACATTTTATATAGAAGTGTAGTCTAACTAATCTACAATATTTACTCCTATCTGTTACAGGGAATGAGTCTTCAAATATAACAGCTAGTTTTTGTTAGATAGGTGAGCAGGTCTAGGATGAAGTTGCTCCCCTTATCCAGTGCAACTGACTCCTCATTCAAAGCAGCTGACGTACATCTGATTCAATATGCCCCCGTAATCAAACGGGAAGCTCCTGGACATGAAGATTGTGTTTTAAAGTATGAAACCAGACATTGTTGAGGGTCTTAGCCAGTAGATCAGCTAATTGATCTTTGGATGAAAGAAAATAAACTTGTAACTTCTTCTGCAGAATTTGATCGCGAACATGATGAAAATCGATTTCTATATGTTTAGCCCTGGCGTGGAAGACTAGATTGGAGCTCAAGTATGTAGCTCCTATGTTATCACACCACAACTTTGGTGGTTGCAGTAGTGGTAGGCCAAGATCAAATAAGACAGATTGTATTCACTGCAATTATGTTGCTGTATTTGATAGGCCTTTGTATTCTGCCTCGTTGTTGCTACATGCAACTGTCTGCTATTGCTTACAAGTCCAAGTAATCAAATTATGTCCATGGAAGACGCAATAAGCACCTACAGAGCAACAATCATCTTTATTTGAAGCCTAATCAGCATCAGAGAACCCTTGAAGAGCATGAATTTTATTGGCAGTGAACTGTAAACCATGGGAAATTGTATGCTTGAGGTACCGTAGTATTCATTTCACGACCTGCCAGTGAGGGTCCTTTAGAAGATGCATGAATTCACTTACCCTATGTACAGAAAAGGCAATATCTGGCCTTGTAAAGGCAAAATATTGTAAACCACCTACCACACTTCTATAGAGTTGAGGGTCTTCAAAATCAGTGCCTTCAAACTTTGAAAGATGATTAGTGATGGACATTGGAGTTATGCAAGGTTTAGCCTTATCCAACGATGCATTCTTGAGTAATTCTGCAACGTATTTACGCTGTGTAAGAAACAAGCTTGTATTAGTTCACAGGGCCTTAACCCCGAGGAAGAAACTAAGCTATCCAAGATCTTTAACCGGAAAATCTTGTCCAAGAAGTCGAATGATAGTATCAATGTGCTGTGAGTCAGATCCTGTGATGATTATGTCATCGACATATATCAAGAAATAAAGTCCCATGGAGCCTTGATTCAAAACATACAAGGAAATGTCAGCCTTTGAACCAACAAAACCAAGGGACTAAAGTTTATCCGTGAGCCTTGAAAACCAGGCTCACGGAGCTTGACGTCACCCACACAAACTTTTGTGAAGTTTGCAGACATATTGAGGGAAATCAAGATGAGAGAAACCTGGTGGCTGACTCACGTACACTTCTTCATTTAAGTTTCTATACAACAAAGCATTATGAATGTGAATTTGTTTGATTGACCAGTTGCGAGAGATGGTTATAGAGAGTACTAGACGAATAGTTCCAGGCTTAACAACTAGAGTAAATGTCCCATGGAAGTCAATACCTTGTTATTGGTGGTACCCCTTGGCTATAAGCCTTGCTTTGAAGTGTTCAATGGTACTGTCTGCTTTCTTTCTCACCTAATAAACCCATTTATTTCCAACCAAATTCATGTATGGCCATGATGGAACAAATGTCCAGGTGCCTTTTTCTGAGAAGTGCATCAAACTCACTATTCATAGCTACACGCCATTCAGGTCGCTTGACTACCTCAGTGAAAGTTGAAGGTTCAACAGTGATGGTAGTTGCTTCTGCTAGCAATGCCTATGATAATGGGTATTTAATTTTACCATCGTGCTGTAACTTTGGCTTAAGGGAGTTGGTTTTGGATCTGGTTACCATCTGATGCGATGCTGGACTTTTGGAGGATTAAGAAAAAGTGGAAACAGGTGCCGTAGTAACAGGAACAGGTGATTCTGGTTTAGCATCCCTTGCTGGAATCCCTCGAACACTTGTCTCTTCCTCTACTTAGTGAACACAATGATCAGGTCCAGATTCAAGGAGAGGGAGCATAGAAGATGTACCTGCTGAAACAACAGAAGACCACGGGGATACTTGTAAGGAAGCAAGAAGTATTACAAAGTTATGACCTAATTGGACATCTGATTCAAGATTGTTAAAATAAGGAAAGGGGGTCTCATTAGAAACAACATGTCTAGACACAAAAACCTTCTCGGTTGACAAGTCGAAACATTTGTAGCCATGATAACAGAGGCTATAACCATACATGTTTTTTAGAGGAAATCAATTTTATGCTACTTATATGATCTCAAGTTTGGCCAACATGCACAACCAAAGATACGCATAAAGTGGTAATCAACTTTCTGTTTATAGACCAATTCAAAAGGAGATTTTTGCGGAAGAATTTTTGTGGGTAACCTATTTATTATGTAAGTAGCAGTAAGGAAGGCATTTTCCCAGTAGTGTTGTGGAAGATTTGAATGAGCTAAAAGGGCCAGTCCTATTTCAACCACATGACGATGACGCCGTTCAACAGCTCTCATTTGTTCATGTGTGTGAGGGCAAGCAAGACAATGTTTGACGCCACAAGTTTTAAAATATTGGTTAAGTCTATGATATTCGCCACCCCAATCAGTTTGCATTGATTTAATTTTGGTGTCAAAGTGACGTTCAACCAATGCTTGGAATTGAAGAAAAAGAGGCTCAACATCAGACTTTTGCTTGATTGGGAATAGCCAAATAAATTTTGTGAAATCATCAACAAAAGAAACATAATATTGAGATCCATAAGTGGAAACTACAACTGAGGGCCCCCATACATCTGAGTAAATCAACTCAAGAGGCTGAGTAGCTGTAAAATTTGAAATTGAAAAAGGCAAGTTATGGCTTTTTGCCATTTGACATTCAGCACAAACAATTTGTCTCTTATTCTCGACAACTGGGATGTTATTTGTGAAAGGACTTTTTGAACAACTAGATAGGAAGCATGGCCTAGTCTGAGACGCCAATCCGAGAAGGGAATATGGGTGCCAACAAAGGCCGATGCTAAAAGTTTTTGGAGTGGAGGTGAAAAATAATACAAACCATCACGAAGATGGCCTTTATGCTGGATGTACCCCGAGTAATCCTTAATAAGAAAGAAAGAATCATGAAACTCGAAATAGACATGATTATCAAGAGCAAATTTACGAACGGACAAGAGGTTGTTTTGAATTTTTGGTACAACTAACAATTGATTGAGGGCAAAAGATCGGGAGGGAGTAGTAAGAGTGGAAGTACCAATATGGGAAATATGCAAACCTGCTCCGTTTCCAACTTGAATCTGATCTAAACCATTGTATTCATCACCACGAACAGTGGGGTTATTGCAGTCAGAGGTCCAGTGGTGCGTGGCTCCAGTGTTGGGATGCCAGTCATCCTCCCTGTGTTGTTGATTAGTAGCGAACATTGCCTTTGCATTAGTATTTTTGGTGGGTTGAAGAAAACTGATAACAAACCTGTGGAAGCATTTATGAATAGTATGACCTGATTTTTCACAAAATTGGCCCCAGAGATTGGAATGGTTGCCACCATTGTGGTTTTGATTGCTGTATTGATGATTCCCTTGAGAAAAACTACCACGATTAACTTGCTGGTTGTGTCCACGGCCACGAAAGTTGTTAAGGTTAGCATGGCCACGGTGACGGGTGCTCTCACCTTGGCGAGTTGCAACATTTGCACTAGCTCCAGATATATAGAGAGGCTGAGTGTTATAATTTATGCGTGCCTCACTGGTAAAAAGAAGAGCAAATATCTCTTCAAGAGAGACAGAATCTGATCGAGCAGAGACAGTGGCCACCAAAGAATCATATTCAGAGCCAAGGCCTGCCAATACATAGGTGATAATGTCATCACACTTCATGGCTTGTCCAACAATGGCAAGTTCATCTGTGAGTTTCTTAATGTGCATGAAGTTATTAGTGGCAAACATGTTACCCTTACGGGCAGTAGCTAGTTGAGAACGAACTTGGATAGCCATGGCACGAGATTGGGAAGAAAAGCATTTTTCAAGAGCAATCCATATGTCGCAAGAGGTAGTGTAATGATATACTTGAGCAAGAACTTCTTCTCTCAGGGAAGCATTGATGGTACAGAGGATAAGATTATCCTGTGTAATCCAAAGAGCATACATAGGGTTGAGAGAAGAAATGCCATTCTCAGTTGAAATTTATGTTGGGGCCTGCTTAATTGTGCCATCAACATAACCAAAGGCCTCTAGGCCTTTGATAGAGGGAAGCATTTGAGCTTTCCAAATGGGATAATTATTGTAGGACAGTTTGGACACAATTATGGTAGACTAGGGATTGAAGACAGGGAGAGTAGAGTTTGTCCTATCAGAGGATGTTGAAGATTTTGGGGAAGACATTTTGACGTTTGTCAAAGGAGCTCTAATACCACGTAAACAATTCTAAGTAGAGATGTTTTAGAAACTATGGTTTACTTGAGTGAGTTGAGGTACATCATATATACACTTTATATAGAAGTGTAGTCTAACTAATCTACTATATTTACTCCTATATGTTACCAGGAACGAGTCTTCAAATATAACAGCTAGTTTTTATTATCCGGTGCAACTGACTCCTCATTCAAAGCAGCTGACTTGGTCAGCTGAACTACGTCTAATTCAATATGCCCCCGTAATTGAATGGGAAGCTCCTGGACATAAAGATTGTGTTTTAAAGTATGAAATCGGACATTGTTGAGGGGCTTTGTTAGTAGATTAGCTAATTGATCTTTGGATGAAAGAAAACAAATTTGTAACTTCTTATGCAGAACTTGATCACGAACATGATGAAAATCGATTTCTATATATTTAGTCCTGGCGTGGAAGACTAGATAAGAGCTTAAGTATGTAGCTCCTATGTTATCACACCACCACTTTGGTGGTTGTAGCAGTGGTAGTTCAAGATCAAACAAGATAGATTGTAACCATTGCAATTATGTTGCTGTGTTCGATAGGGCTTTGTATTCTACCTCGGTGTTGCTACATGCAACTGTCTACTATTGCTTGTAGCTGCAAGTAATCAAATTCTGTCCATGGAAGATGCATTAAGCACCTATAGAGCGACGATCATCTTTATCTGAAGCCCAGTCAGCATCAGAGAACCCTTGAAGAGCATGAATTTTATTGGCAGTGAACTATAAACAGTGGGAAATTGTATAGTTGAGGTACCGCAGTATTCGTTTCACCGCCTGCCAGTGAGATCCTTTGGAAGATGCATGAATTTACTTACCCTATGTACATAAAAGGCAATATCTGGCCTTGTGAAGACAAGATATTGTAAACCATCTACAACACTTCTATAAAGTTAAGGGTCTTCGAAATCGGTGCCTTCAAACTTTGAAAGGTGATTAGTGATGGACATTGGAGTTGTGCAAGGTTTAGCCTTATCCAGCGATACATTCTTGAGTAATTCTGCAATGTATTTACGCTGTGTAAGAAACAAGCTTGTATTAGTTCACAAGGCCTCAACCCCGAGGAAGAAACTAAGTTGTCCAAGATCTTTAACCAGAAAATCTTGTCCAAGAAGCCGAATGATAGTATCAATGTGCTATGAGTCAAATCCTGTGATGATTATGTCATCGACATATATCAAGAAATAAAGTCCCATGGAGCCTTGATTCAAAACATACAAGGAAGTGTCGGCCTTTGAACCGACAAAACCAAGGGACTGAAGTTTATCTGTGAGCCTTGAAAACCAGGCTCACGGAGCTTGACGTCACCCATACAAACTTTTGTGAAGTTTGCAGACATATTGAAGGAAATCAGGATGAGAGAAACTTGGTGGCTGACTTATGTACACTTCTTCATTTAAGTTTCCATACAACAAAGCATTCTGAATGTCAATCTGTTTGATTGACCAGTTGCGAGAGATGGCTATAGAGAGTACTAGACGAATAGTTCCAGGCTTAAAAACAAGAGTAAATGTCTCATGGAAGTCAATACCTTGTTGTTGGTGGTACCCTTGGCTACAAGCCTTGCTTTGAAGTGTTCAATGGTACCGTCTGCTTTCTTTCTCACCTTATAAACCCATTTATTTCCAACCAAATTCATGTATGGCCATGATGGAACAAATGTCTAGGTGTCGTTTCTGAGAAGTGCATCGAACTCACTATTCATAGCTACATGCCATTCAGGTGGCTTGATTGCCTCAGTGAAAGTTGAAGGTTCAACAGTGATGCTAGTTGCTTCTGCTAGCAGTGCCTATGATAATGGGTATTTAATTGTACCATCACATTGTAACTTTGGCTTAAGGGAGTTGGTTTTGGATCTGGTTACCATCTGGTGCGATGCTGGACTTCTAGAGGATTGAGGACAAGTGGAAACAGGTGTCGTAGTAACAGGAACAGGTGATTCTGGTTCAACATCCCTTGCTGGAATCCCTTGAACACTTGTCTCTTCCTCTACTCAGTGAACACAATGATCAGGTCCAGATTCAAGGAGAGGGAGCATAGAAGATGTACCTACTGAAATAACAGAAGACCACGGAGATACTTGTAAGGAAGCAAGAAGTACTATTGAGTTATAACCGGATTGAACATCTGATTCAAGATTGTTAAAATAAGGAAATAGGGTCTCATTAGAAACAACATGTCTGGACACAAAAACCTTCTCGGTTGACAAGTTGAAACATTTGTAGCCATGATTACAGAGGCTATAACCATGAATGTTTTTTAGAGGAAATCAATTTTATGCTACTTATATGATCTCAAGTTTGGCCAACATGCACAACCAAAGATACGCATAAAGTGGTAATCAGCTTTCTGTTTATAGACTAATTCAAAAGGAGATTTTTGTGGAAGAATTTTTGTGGGTAACCTATTTATTATGTAAGTAGTAGTAAGGAAGGCATCTTCCCAGTAGTGTTGTGGAAGATTTGAATGAGCTAAAAGGGCCAGTCCTATTTCAACTACATTACGATGACATCGTTCAACAGCTCTCATTTGTTCATGTGTGTGAGGGCAAGCAAGACAATGTCTGATGCCACAAGTTTTAAAATATTGGTTAAGTCTATGATGTTTGCCGCCCCAATCTGTTTGCATTGATTTAATTTTGGTGTCAAAGTGACGTTCAACCAATGCTTGGAATTGAAGAAAAAGAGGCTCAATATCATACTTTTGCTAGATTGGGAATAGCCAAATAAATTTTGTGAAATCATCAACAAAAGAAACATAATATCGAGATCCATAAGTGGAAACTACAACTGAAGGCCCCCATACATCTGAGTAAATCAACTGAAGAGGCTGAGTAGCTGTAAAATTATGGCTTTTTGCCATTTGACATTCAGGACAAACAATTTGTCTCTTATTCTCGGCAATCGGGATGTTATTTGTTGAAAGGACTTTTTGAACAACTAGATAAGAAGCATAGCCTATTCTGAGATGCCAATCTGAGAAGGGAATGCAGGCGCCAACAAAAGCCGTTGCTAAAAGTTTTTGGAGTGGAGGTGAGAAACAGTACAAACCATCACGAAGATGGCCTTTATGCTAGATGTTCCCCGAGTAATCCTTAATAAGAAAGAAAGAATCATGAAACTCGCAATAGACATGATTATTAAGAGCAAATTTTTGAACGGACAAGAGGTTTTTTTTAATTTTTGGTACAACTAACACTTGATTGAGGACAAAAGATCGGGAGGAAGTAGTAAGGGTGGAAGTACCAATATGGGAAATATGCAAACCTGCTCCATTTCCAACTTGAATCTGATCTGAACCATTGTATTCAACCCCACGAATGGTGAGGTTATTGCGGTCAGAGGTCAAGTGGTGCGTGCCTCCAGTGTCAGGATGCCAATCAACCTCCTTGTGTTGTTGATTAGCAGCGAACATTGCCTTTGCATTAGTATTTTTGGTGGGTTAAAGGAAAGTGATATCAAACCTGTGGAAGCATTTATGAACAGTATGACTTGATTTTTCACATAATTGGCCCCAGAGATCGGAACGGTTGCCACCATTGTGGTTTTGATTGTTGTATTGATGATTCCCTTGAGAAAAACTACCACGATTAACTTGCTAGTTGCGTCCACAGCCACGAAAGTTGTTGAGGTTACCATGGCCACGGCGACGGGTGCTCTTACCTTGGCGAGTTGCAACATTTGCACTAGCTCCATACATAGAGAGAGGCTGAGTGTTATGATTTATGTGTGCCTCACTGGTAAGAAGAAGAGCAAATATCTCTTTAAGAGAGACAAAATCTGATCGAGCAGAGACAGTGGCCACCAAAGAATCATATTCGGAGCCAAGGCTTGCCAGTACATAGGTGATAATGTCATCACACTTCATGGCTTGTCCAACATTGGCAAGTTCATCTGTGAGTTTCTTAATGTGCATGAAGTAATCAGTGGCAGACATGTTACCCTTACGAGCAGTAGCTAGTTGAAAACGAACTTGGATAGCCTTGGCACGAGATTGGGGTGCAAAGCATTTTTCAAGAGCAATCCATATGTCGCAAGAGGTAGTGCAGTGATATGCTTGAGCAAGAACTTCTTCTGTCGGGGAAGCATTGATGGTACTGAGGATAAGATTATCCTGTGTAATCCAAAGAGCATACGTAGGGTTGGGATAAGAGATGCCATTCTCAGTTGAAATTTCTACTAGGGGCTGCTTAATTGTGCCATCAACATAACCAAATACCTTTTGGCCTTTGAGATAGGGAAGCATTTGTGCTTTCCAAATGGGATAATTGTTGCGGGACAGTTTGAACACATTTATGGTAGAAAAGGGATTGAAGACATGGAGAGTAGAGTTTGTGTTATTAGAGGATGTTGAAGAATTTGGGGAAGACATTTTGACGTTTTTCAAAGGAGCTCTGATACCATGTAAAAAATTCTAAGCAGAGACGTTTTAGAAACTATGGTTTACTTTAGTATTTGAAGTAAATCACATATACACTTTATATAGAAGTGTAGTCTAACTAATCTACTATATTTACTCCTATCTGTTACAGGGATTGTGTCTTCAAATATAACAGATTGTTTTTGTTAGATAGGTGAGTAGGTCTAGGATGAAGCTGCTCCTCCTTATCCGGTGCAATTGACTCCTCATTCAGAGCAGCTGACTTGGTCAGCTGAGCTACATCTGATTCAATAAACCCCAATAACTTCATGCACACCATCACTACAACACAAAAATCTGGACCCAAATGGACAATGTCACCATTTTTTGACATGTAAGTTATTTGGTTTATCGATTTTTTCAAAACCTTTGGTATAATATTTCATTAAAAACCATTATATACTTATTATATAATTTTTCATCCTTCTTATTACAAACTAATTCACATCTAGAATACAACGTAAGTTGATTTTTTTATCACGCATCTTAGTAACGGTGGTTGATGTTTACTTCTTACTTCTTATCAATCAATGAAATTTAAATTGTCTTTATAATCCATAAATAAAATCATCAATTTATTATTCATACCAAAAATAAATCACTACTGTATGAAAACCTATAGTTCTCATCAAATAAAATAAAAATCCAAAGCCCAAGCTAATCAGCAATTAAAAAAAAATAGGTGACTAATACAAAAATAAAATAATATACCAATTGCACCAACAAAAAATGTTCAAAACCAATCTAATCGCTAAGTATTGAAATTATTCAAATATCCTATCATTGTGTGTTGAAATTTTATAAGTAACATAGTGTTTTCAGGCACGGCAATGACTAGTATATATATAAGTTAAACCCTAATAACCCTAAAGGATCATTTAGGTTTTGTACCATGCATCAATGAACATCCTCAACGTTCCGGTGGAGGACTAGCCATACTAATAGGAATGCTGTGGTTGTTTTACCGGCAAGTAAATGATGCACTGATGACATACTTCCAGGCACAGCACCGAAAGTACGTACGTCATCGTATCATGCATGAAGCATATAATACATAGATATATAAATATATAAAACATCAGTATTTCCAGAATTTAACCAGTATTATACATATGTTTACCTCTCACTAGAGGATATACCAAACTACTCACGCCCCATTGCTACAGACAAGCAAGGAGTGCAAGCAGTTTTCATTATAACTAAAATTAAAATACATAATCTAAAATGCCTTCCACAAGGAATAACTGAAACACAATCACCTTTATTATTAGTTAAGACAAAAAAGTGACAGCAGTTCAACTATTCGAATAGAAAGATACAACAAAAATGTAAAAGTACAAAGTTTAGACTAAAGTGCATCACGGACCGGATCGTTTTGCAACTTTTCTTTTTCTCTTTCTCTTTTCTTTTTTCTCTTCTGTTTTCTCTATTGGTTCTGGCCTACTGAAGACTGAAGGCGGATATGGCTATTTATAACCATTTGAAGAAGTAGGAGGTGGAAGGCGTGAAGATAGGATCAAGGGTGACCGTCCGAATGCCATCACCACCGTTCGGACGGTGGAGCTTTGTTGGAATTGCAACTTGCATTATGCTGAATCTTCATTTGATTTAATTACACTTTAGCCTTTGTGTTTTCAAGCTTCCATACTTTGCTCCTTGTATTTTGTAGTAATTTTGCATTAAACCTGCAAATTGTAAACATAAAACACATAAAACCCTAATTACCACACAAACTCTAATTGAATTTAATTGCTAGTTTTTAGTTATTTTATCACACTAATTTGAATTTATAATTTTTTTAATTTATATATTGATTAAGGTTAATCAGACTCCCCAATTTAAACTTTACTAGTCCCTAGTAAATTTTAAACAAACTATTAACACAATATAATACAAACAGAGGTAAAATCATTTTCGTAGATTTTTCACGATTGCATTTAGCATATGCAACAAGCCTTTAAACCCCTAGGTTATTCCTAGTGGACGAGTTTTGTCTCGTGAAGGTTTCTAGTGAAGCTACCTACAAACTTCAATAATTAGGAATTCATGACTCATAATTTTCACAAGTAAAATTAAATTAATATTCTACCTGTTTTGTCAAGATATTTCCTTCTTTGATCACTATAAGAGTAACACACGTTAGTTGTAATGTTATCTATATATTTTTATAAAAACTTGTGTGTGTGTAATGATTTCTTTATTTTCAAAAATCACTTGAGAAACATTACCCTCTTTCCAAGTAGTTTTGATGTCAATCCTTCCCTAAAATACACTCAGTAGAAAGAACACACCTGGTATGGTGACTATTCTCATAATCTACATGTGATTGGAATATAGTTAATAAGGCAAATAATTTCACATGTAGTAATCAAAAGAATGGTTAGTTGAATAAAGTGGAATTTGACATAATCTCATGAAAGAATATTAACACTATATTAAATAAACTATTAACATTTTCCTTTTTAGAATTAATAGACCTAATACAAATATATGATTTCTGGAATCAAAAAGGACTTTATTAGGGTTCTAATGTGGCCATGGGTTTAAGGTTTATGAAATGACCTCATTGGATTTCAAATGCTATCTTTTACTATTCTAGCACACCCCATTTTTTGAGGATTTTGCATGTTTCTTTCTATTTTTCACTTTTTTTTTAGAATTTCTTTTCTTTGACTGGGATCTTTCTTTTATTTTTCTTTATTCTTTTCTACCTTTCTTCTTCTTCTGTCTTTCAGTATTCTGCTGTTTAAAAAGATGGTGCAAAAAAATTAGATAGCAAGGTAGGTTTAATATATTTTTACTTGGCTTGGGTGTTTCTTGGGTTTCAAGAAAAGAATTTGTTTTCTTTCAAGCTCAATCATGGCTAGAGAATATTTCTACAAAACATTCTGCATGATCAGATTAAAAATATGGTTCTAACTTATGGTTTCCCAGATCTTTCAGTGCACAACTAAAATATGAAAATCCCGCATGATCAGATTAAGAATATTTCTAAAAAACATAGGAGTATTATTCTAATTTCACTATGATTCAAATGAAATAGTCTTCCTAATTTCGACAATATTGGTTCTAACTTTAGCAAAAACAAACTTAAACACACATTAGTTCAAAACAAACAAGACACGCATTAATTCAAGACAAATAAGTCTAACGGAAACAAGTGCAAAACACAAATTAAAGTTTAAGTGCATAAGTAAAAGTGCATAATTAAAAGGCTGAGCGAAAGATAGCAGAGTTTTTCAGTAGAATCTTCAGTTTTATTCTTCTAGGAAGTAGATGGACCTCCTCCAAAAATTTCTCTCAATAGCCTTTAGATTTCAGCTTGGTTTTGTTCATAATCCTCCATACGTTTTTTGATATCTGTGATAATGTTACCAAGCTGGGTGACAGTGGTCTCTAATCCTAGCAAAATCTGTCTGTCAGTTCTATCATCCACCAGTATGTATGGTTGATCCTCTTGTGGCTGCTATTGTTCTGGCGGAATAAACTCTTTAGGGCCTTGGAATGGTTCCTCTTCTGTTGGAGGGGGTATCCCTGGTTGTTCTTCTTGTTGTCCTCCATGAATTTTTCTTAATGAAGCTTTGTCTAATGGGCCAAAATGGTCTATAGTCTTCCATGTTGGATTGATAATCACTCCTTTGTTCCTGCAAAGCTGAGAAACTAGCATAGCATAGGGGAATGAATATTTCTTCCTATCCACAGTAAGTACCATTTGATTTTTTTTTTTTTAGTACCATTTGATTTAAGATCAAATTTGGTAGATCAATGGTATGCCCATTCCGAATGCATATAGAAAATAAACCTGCTTAGTGTTGATTTGATTCTTTTAGGCAGGGTAATAAACTGTGTACTGTGATCAAGTTCAAAATTCGGTATTCATCAGTCAGGTCTCCTTCCTTGATATATTTATTCGGTCTGCCCCAACCAAATTATGGATTACCCGTCACCTCTCTCCCTATGGTATCTAAATCAGGTAAATCAATTTATGGGTATTGCGGGTTTTTAGGTCTTTGCATGGGTTGGAAAAATTTGACTATAGTAACTAGTGTAACTTGAAAAATAATACGTTGCACAAATACCCGCAATTGTCTTTCCCCAATAATCTCAGCATTACTATAGAATTCTCGAGCTAAATAGTCATAAGCAGGAACAAATAATCTAACATACTGTAACCATCCTCTAGTTGCAAGAATTTGACATACACCTATGTTCTCAAAATCTTCGTAAATAACCGGCCTATCAGAAATAATAGTTTTAGTCAAAAAATTAGCATCATACTGGGCCTGTTGTTCAAAATTCTCAAACCTCACCTCATTGAAGATATTTCCCCGTCCTGGTTGTTGTGGAGGTGCTTGAGGTTGCTCGGGTTGATCTTTTCGTGCCCGACTCGAAGATCCTCTCGTTCTTCGTCTCAAATCCATTCTTTTATTGGTTTCTTTTCAAATGCTCCATTTTAGATGATTCCAATTGGTAGTTACCTTCAAAATATGCTGGGTAAGAGAATAAATGGAACAAATTTGAAGAAAACGATGAAATATTGCATATTTGAGAGAGATTTCTTCTTGAAAATTTCGGCTATGGTTAAAATTTTGAGTCGATGGTGCAATTGATCCGTCTGCATGGAGAAATAGTATTTATACTAAGGTCACACCGTTCGGACAGTTGACAACCATCTAAACGGTCCAATAATTCAATTTTTTGTTCTTTTGACTGCATTTTGTCATTTTGTTGTGTTGTATTTTATTCCTCGAAATTCCTTCAGTACACAAAGTTAAATTTTACAAACTACAAAACTTTTCTAACCACCCTTTTTTGTGTCACAAAAATTGTGGGTTTTATTTATTTTATTTTTTATTTCATATTTATTAATTTTTCTAATTAATTTATAGTTATTTACATTTATTTACAAATACTTATATATATTTACAAATATTTATAAATATTTAGTTAACTATTTATTTACAAATGTTTACACGTATGTACAATTCTTCCAAAAATTATGATCATACTAACTCAGAGTCAGAACTATCTGGATCAATATTACCAGTGACATGGTTAACTTCATTTCTTACATATCTTGTTAACATTGGGATAAAATAGGATGGCGTCTCAAGGTAATCCTTACTCTACCCATACCCAATCCACCGGAGACGATCTATTGACCTGAAATTGGTTCCACACATTGATTATATTGTCTTAAATATTGTAAACAACCACATCTTACACAACCACCTAGACGATCTGCTCATCGGTTTTTCGCAAATGTACTTTTCCCGCATAAAGGTTGGGATTGAGTTTCAAAAATTTCTAAATTTTTGACTCTTCTAGCTTTTTTCATGATCAATGCATGGATATCTTTTAGAAGATGACACAATAGAATTAAACTTAACCAAAATAGTTTTTTGTCCATTGTACACATAAAATAGTTTTTTTTTTTGACCACTTTGTATCCAGTTCTTTAACGTCTGTTAGTCACAAAGACAAAATTAACAGTGATATTTAAAAAAAATAAATACTTTAAAAATAAATACTAAAATCACATCCTTACCTCCCCAGCTTAATTTAACCATTATCTGAAATTTAACAACAGTGATAGTTAATATTGATAAAGAAACCCAATAATCTTTTGTCATTTCACCGATTGGGATTTTTGGCTATACTCGGGAGATACTCTGTCAAATAAATTGCAATTCATTAGTAATTTTATAGAGATTTAAGCAATAATTTACTTTTTAGAGAATATAAACAGGATCAGAAAGTTGTGGAACAGTTATTTCTTGAGTAAATCTATTATAATATGGTTTAAGTCTTTGACCATTAACTTTAAAGATATTTCTAATTAATGGATTTTCAATTTCAATTGCTCCATAGTCAAAAACTTGTTTGACAATGTAAGGATCTATCCATCTTAATCTTAATTTTCCAGGAAATAAACGAAGTTTTGCATTATATAATAACACTTTTTGAGATGGTTCAAAGGATTTTCTCATAATATTTTTATCATAAAAAATTTTTATTCTTGATTTTGCAAGTTTTGCATTTTCATAAGCTTCATTTCTTAATTCTTTTAATTCACTTATTTGAAGTTTACGAGCTATTTCAGCTTTGTGCACATCAAAATTCATTATTTTAATTGCCCAATATGTACGATGTTCTAATTCTATAGGCAAATGGCATGGTTTTTCATATACTAATCGATAAGGAGACATCCCTAAAATAGTTTTATATGCAGTGCGGTATGCCCAAAAGCGCATCGGTTAATCTTAAGGACCAATCTTTATGATCTGGATTTACTATTTTTTTTAATATATTTTATCTCCCTTTTAGCTAATTCAGCTTGTCCACTTGTCTGTGGGTAGCATGGAGTGGAAAAACATTATTACAAAAAAGTAATCCACCGTCACTTATAATGGTCCGAGGAATTCCAAATCTGGACAAAATATTTTCTTTCAAAAACTTGATCATCGTTCTGCGATCATTATTTCTACATGGAATTGCCTCTATCCATTTTTACACATAGTCGACTACAACCAAAAGATACAGATATCCAGAAGATGGGGGAAATGGACCCATAAAATCGATGCCCCAACAATCAAAAATTTTGATACTTAAAAATAGGGTTTAAAGGTATCATATTTCTTTTTGAAATATTTTCCATTCTTTGACATCTTTCACAATTTAAACACAACATATGAACATCTTTAAAAAGAGTTGACCAACAAAATTCACACTGTAAAATTTTAGCTGCGGTTTTCTTTGAAGCAAAGCGACCACCACAAGCTTCGAAATGAAAAAACAGAATTACCTGACCTATTTCATGATTAGGTACACACCACCTTATAATTTTATCTTTAGAATATTTAAATAGACAAGAATCTTCCCAGAATAAATGATGTACCTCACTTAGAAAATTATTTCTATCAGACCAGGTATAATTAAAGGGAATAATACCAGTAGCTAAATAATTAGCTATATCTGCATACCATGGTAATTTGGTTATTTCAAACAGTTGTTAGTCTGGAAAGGTTTCTTTAATCGGAGTTCGTTCTTCCTTCATTTCATAGTTTAATCTTGACAAGTAATCTGCTACCATATTTTCTACTCCTTTCTTGTCTTTGATGATGAAATCAAATTCTTGTAGTAATAATATCCAACGTAGAAGATGTGGTTTAGCATATTTTTTAATAAGTAAGTATTTTAAAGATGCATGATCGGTAAATACAACAATTGATGATCCAACCAGATATGAGCGAAATTTATCTAATGCAAATACAACAGCAAGTAATTCTTTCTCTATGGTTGAATAGTTCATTTGTGTATCATTTAGAGTTTTACTTGCATAGTAGATAACATAAGGTTTTTTGCTCTTTTATTTGCCCTAATGCAACTCCTACTGCATAATCACTTGCATCACACATTATTTCAAAAGGTAACGACCAATCAGGAGGTTGCATGATAGGTGCAAAAATAAGCATGTTTTTCAATCTATCACAAGCTACTTGACAGGTTTCATTCCATTCAAATATTATATCCTGACATAACAGATTACATATAGGCTTGACCATTAAACTACAATTTTTTATAAATCTTCTATAAAATCCTACATGACCTAGAAATGAACGAATATCTTTTACTGTTTTTGGTGAAGGCAGGTTAGCTATATGATCAATTTTTGATTTATCCACTTCAATTATTTTTTTATACACTATATGACCTAAACCAATACCTTGTGTAACCATGAAATGACATTTTTTCCAATTTAAAACAAGGTTTTTTTCTTCACATCGAATGAGCACTTTTTCCAGATTTTCTAGACATATATGAAATGAATCCCTATATACTGAAAAATCATCCATAAAGACGTCTAGATATTGTTCTACCATATCACTAAATATACTTAACATAGAGCGTTGAAAGGAAGCTGGCGCATTACATAGTCCAAAAGGCATTCCTATTTATGCAGAAGTGCAAAAAGGACATGTAAATGTAGTTTTTTCTTGATCATCTATTGTAATTTCAATCTGATTATTACTAGAGTATCCTTTGAGAAAGCAATAATATGCATGACTAGCTATTCTTTCTAAGACTTGGTCAAGAAAAGGCAATGGAAAGTGATCTTTTCTTGTGAGTGAATTTACCTTTCGATAGTCAATACATACACGCCAGCCTATGACAGTACACATTGGGACTAATTCATTTTCTTTATTTTGTATGACTATAACACTAGATTTTTTTGGGACTACTTGTGTAGGACTAACCCATTTACTATCACATATAGGATAGATAGTATTTGCATCTAATAGTTTAAGTACTCCATTGCGAACTACCTTTTTCAAGTGTGGATTTAATCTTCTTTGCATTTGACAAGATGGTTCAGCATTTTTGATTCACACTTTTTAGTGATCTGAATTATATTATATTATACACCCAAGTATAAAAGGTCAAATTGTAGTTTTCTCGGTTTTAAGTCTAAATATCGATCCCACAGAGAGTTTAGTAATTCTTGTTAAATATAAAAATAAAAAGTTAAAATAGTAAAATAGTTGTTTGACGTAGTGTGATGTTTGATAGCTTGTGATGTGAGCTTAGATTGATAACTAGTTTATTTAAATAAAAACAATGCAGAAATAAAGTGCAGAGATAATAAAGTGCGTAAATAAAAAAGATTAATGACAGAAATATGAAAGATACCCTACAGCTTAAGGATACCATATGCTTTATATTGGTTAAATTATGAACAGGCTACCTCACAACAATTAACTCCCATGTTACTGGAAAGTCAATTGGCAGGTCTGATGTATATAAACCATAACACAGCTGCTTCTTAGGCTACACTGGTAGTAATATATTATAACACAGCTACTTCTTAGGCTACACCGGTTATATCTATGTCAACTGATTAACCCAAGCAAACTAGAAGGACAAGTCATTCATGAGGAATACTTGAGTTATTCATTTGATCTCAAGATTGCAAGTGCATATATATAAACCATAACACAGACGCTTCTTAGGCTACACTGGTGGTAATTTATTATAACACTGCTACTTCTAAGGCTACACTAGGTATAGATGTGCCAGTTAAACATCCTCAACGTTCCGGTGGAAGCAAAGCCATACCGATAGGAACATCGTGGTTGTTAGACTGTCATAATAGTTATATATAATAATAATCAACCCTAAAAACCTAGAAGGGCAAGCCATTTCATGAGGATCATGTAGGTTTGTACCACACATCAGTCAACTTCCTCAGCATTTCGGTGGAGGACAAGCCATACCGGTAGAAATGCCGTGGTTATTTAACCGGCGGGTCTTATGATATACTGATGATATAATCCAAGGCACAGCACCAGAATTATACACATCACTATATCACGCATTAAGCATATAATACATATATAAATAAACGTATAAATAAAATATCAGCATTTCCATAATCTAGCCAATATGATACATATGTTCTTCTCACACTAGAGGGTATAAACGACTACTCACGCTCCATTGCTACAAACAAGGAAGGAGCAAAGAGTGCGGGCAGTTGTCATTACAACTAAAATTAAAGTAAAAAATTCTTTCACAAGGAACAACTGAAACACAACCATCTTTTATTATCACTTAAGACAAAAAAAGTGGCAGCAGTTCAATTATCCAAATAGAAAGTTACAAAAAATAAAATACAGAATTTTGACTGAAATATAACACGGACCGGATCGTGTTGCTGATTCTCTTTCTCTTTTTCTCTTTTCTTTCTTTCTTTTTCTCTTTTCTCTCTTTGGATTTCTCTCAGGAGCTCTCAGTTGTCCGGCCTCGTTTTGAAGTGAAGAAGGTGCCTATTTATAGTCGTTTAGGAAGTATGAAGTGGAAGAAGTCAGGATAATCATCAAGGGTGATCATCCAGACGCCATCACCACTGTCCGGACGGTGGTGCTTTGCTGGAATTTGCAACTTGCAAGCATGCTGACTCTTCATTTGATTTAATTACACTTTAATCTTTGTATTTTCAAGCTTCCCTACTTGGCACCTTGTATTCTGTAGTAATTCTGCATTAAACCTGTAATTTTGGATATAAACTGTTAAAAATACTAATTACCATACAAACCCTAATTCATAGTAATTACTGATTTCCTATTGTTTTATTTTATTAATTTGATTTATTTAACTACTCTAATTTACCCACTAACTAGGGTTAATCGCACCCCCTAACTTAAACTTTACTAGTCCCTAGTAAACATAGATTACTTTACAAAATAAAACATAAATAGAAGTAAAATTATTTTCGTAGATTTTTTCGTGATTGCATTTAGCATAGGCAATAAGCCGTTAAACCCCTAGGTAATTCCTAGTGGACGAGTTGTGTCTCGTGAAGATTTTCAGTGAAGCTATCTGCAAACTTCAGTAATTAGGAGTTTATAATTCATATTTTTCACGAATATAATTAAATCAGTATTCCTTCTGTCTTGCCAGAGTACTTCCTTTTCTGATCACCATATAAGAGTAACATATGTTAGTTGTAATATTATCTATATATTTTTATAAAAACTTGTGTGTGTGTGTGTAATAATTTCTTTATTTCAAAAAAAATCACTTGAGCAATATTACCCTCTTTCGTAGTAGTTTTGATGTCAATCCTTCCCTTAAATACACTCAGTAAGAAGAATACACATGTTATAGTGACTATTCTCAGTAAATTACATGTGATTGGAATATTGTCAATAAAGCAAATAATATCACATGTAGTATTTGAAAGATCGGTTAATTTGAATAAAGTGGACTTTTGACATAATCTCATGAAAGAATATTAACATTTTAAAATATTTTATTAACATTTTCCTTTTTAGATTAATAGAAATAATACCAATGCATGATTTCTGGAATCAAAAAGGACTTTGTTAGGGTTGTAATGTGGCCATGGGGTTTAGATTTATCAAACAACGTCTATAGAATTCAAAAGCTACCCTTTATATTGTTGCACATCTCTTTCTTATTTTTATTTTTCACTTTCTTGGTGAGTGAATTTTATGCTCCATCTCACTTTTTATTGAATGAGTGCGTTTTACGCTCCATCTCATCCTTAACATGTGTTTATGAGTGAGTGCGTTTTACACTCCATCTCTACTCATCACATGTTTTTTTTTAATAAACCATCATTTTGATTTAAAAGAGGGTGCAATAAAACATCTTTTGGCACGGGTATTTTTCGGGGTTTTAATGAAAAGAATATATCTTTCAGGCTCAACCATGGTTGACTAAGGATATAATTTTGTAAAAGAAATGGTCAAGGCTCAAAGATAATGAAAAAGGGCCTAAGATCATTTCCCATAAATTATCCATCTGTATCATTTCTATCTAAAAGAGTTTCAAGGACAATGCTAATAATATAATTTAACAAATCCTAATCAAGACAAAAATAATGAGATTATTCAAAGAAAGGTTACCGCTAAATCGAATATTTGAGTAGATGTAGAATACCTCTCCAAGATAGATTGGTTCAAAATCTGCATTAGGTTTCTCATCTCCACTATATATGTAAAGAGTGTAATATTTCATAAGGTTTTTATCAACAAAGAAATCTATGTGTGCTTCTAAAGATAAGTTTGAACAAAAATATTTAGATACTATACAACTACAATATGAAGATCTCAGTGATCAGATTAAGACTATTCTTGCAAGGTCTCAGAATACTAACTTAATTTAACTGTAAATTATATGAACTAGTCTTCCTAATTTAAGTTCTAATTTTAACAAAAGTAAACTTAAACATACCTAAGGTCAAAACTTAACCAGTTTAAAACATATATAGGTTTAAGTAACTAAACAAACAAGTGCAAAAGATAATTTAAAGTTCAACTGCATAAGTAAAAGTGCATAATTTAAAAGGGTTGAGTGAAAGATGGCAAAATTTTTATGTAGAATCTTCAGTCTTTATGAAGTGGATGGTCCTCCTCCAAAGTGTTGTCTCAGTAGCTTCAACATTTCTGCCTGGTTTTTTTCATAGTCCTCCATTCGTTGATTCATTTGATTGATGCTCGTACCAAGCTGGGTGATAGTGTTTTCCAATCCTAGCAGAATTTTTCTGTCTGTCCTGTCATCCACTAGAATGTATGGTTGATCTTCTGGTAGATGTTGTTCTGGTGGAATGAATGCTTCAGGAGGTTGGAATGGTTGTTCTTGCGGTTCAGGGGTGCTTCTTGTTGGGCTGCTGGTTGAGCATTGGTTGAGCTCCATGGCTTTTTCTCAATGAAATTTTATCTATTGGTCCATAATGGTCTACCGTCTTCCATATTGGATCAATGATCACCCCGTTGTTCCTGCATAGTTGAGAGACTAGCATAGCATAGGGAAGTGAGAGCTTTTTATCTTCTACAGTCAGTATCATTTGGTCTATACTCAGATTTGGCAGGTCAATGGTATGTCCCATCCCGAATGCATATAAAAAGTAAGTTTGCTCAGTGTAAATTTGATTTTTCTGGGCTCGAGGTAGCAAGTTGTTCACTGTTATTAAATTCAGGATGCGATATGTATCAGTCAAGTCTCCCTGCTTTATGTATTTATTCGGTCTACCCCAACCAAATTCTGGATTACCGGTTACCTCTCTCCCTATGATATCCAAGTCAGGTAATGTAAGCTCAGTGTATGGGTATTGCGGATTTTCTTCTCTTCGCATGGGTTGAAAGAAGTTGGCTATAATAGCCGGTGTAACATGAAAAACTCTACCCCGTACAAATGCACGTATGTCTTTCTTCAATTATCTGAGCATTACTGTAGAATTCACGGACCAGGCAGTCATATGCAGGAACACATAATTTAACATAATCTAACCAGCCTCTAGCAGCAAGAATTTCTCTAATTCTTATGGTATCAAAATCTTCAAACACAACCGGTCTTTCAACGATAATAGTTTTCATAAAAAATTAGTATCATACCAGTTTTGCTGTTCAATATTTTCAAACATCACCTGGTTGAAGAAGTTTCCTGGTTGTGGTTGCTGTGGAGGTACTTGGGGTTGATCCCTTTGTGCTCGTCTCGAAGATCTCCTTGCCCTTTGTCTCGAATCCATTTTTTCTTGATTTTTCTTCAGATTCTCTGTTTCAGTTGATTTTGATCGGTAAATATGTTCCAAATGTGATGGGTAAAAGGATAATCGAAACAAATTTGAGTGAAATTGACTGAGTGTAGCAGATTTGAGGTCTTGGGTTTGAGATTTTCGGCTATGGCCGAAATTTTTGGTTGCAAGGTGATGAAGATGATCGGTTTGCATGGAGAACCATATTTATATTAAGGGCCACCGTCTGGACGGTCCAATGTTACTGGTTTTGGGTTTTGTATACTGCAGGCTACTTATTTTCTGCAATTTTCTTTTGTTCTTCAAATTCCTGCAAAATACAAATACAATATATATATTCTACACAATTTTTGCTAATCACTCTTTTTTTCTTGTCAAAAAAATTGGTGGGTTTTTAATTTTTATTTGTTGTTGAATATTTACTGATTTTTTAATCAATTTATAGTTATTTACATTTATGTACATAACTCTATACATATATGTACAATTCTTCCAAAGATTTTATTTTGATCAGATTGATTCAGCGTCAAAACTGTCTGGTTCGGTGACACCAGTGACACGGTTAATTTCAGTTCGCACGTATCTGTTTAGCATTGGCCCAGAATAGGATGGCGTCTCAGGATAATCCTTGCTCTGCCCATCCCTAATCCATCGTAAACGATCTAACGATCGACCTGAAATTGGTTCCGCACACTTATTGTACCATCTCAGATGTTCTGTACGACCACATTTTACACAAGCACAAAGACGATTTGCTCGTCGATGTTTGGCATATGTACTTTTTCCACATAGAGGTTGTGCTTGGTTTTCAAAAATCTCTAAATTTCTAACATATCTAGCTTTTTGCATAATCAACGTATGTATATCTTTTGGGAAGCGACGTAGTAAAATTAAACTTAACCAAAATAATTTTTCGTCCATTTTTAAAATTTTTTTTTTAATAAAAGAAAATGACTAAAAAATTATCGAAAATTAACTCACTATCTGGTTCTTTAACGTCTGCCAGTCACAAAGAAAACAAAAAGTTTTAAATAACAAGCACTATTTTAAACACACAAAGTAAATTCACATGCCTATCTCCCCAACTTAAATTAATTGTTATCTACAATGTAAAAATAGTAATAATCATTATTTAAGAATAAAAACCAGAAATTTGTTGTCTTTCAGCAGTTACGATGTCTGGCTTTCACTCAAGAGTTTTAATCTGTCAAATAAATTACACATAATTAGTACTATTACTTACAAACAACCAAATATATAATTAGTGCACATAAACTGGATCAAAAAGCAACACAGAAGTTACATCTTGTGTGAATCCATCATAGTATGGTTTAAGTCTTTGTCCATTTACTTTGAAGATAGTCCCAGTTATTGGGTTTTCAATTTCAATTGCCCCATAATCAAAGACTTGCTTGACTATATACGGTCCTGTCCATCTAGATTTTAGTTTTCCAGGGAATAACCGAAGCTTTGCATTGTATAACAGAACTTTTTGAGATGGTTTAAAAGATTTTTGCACAATATTCTTATCATGGAATATTTTGGTTCTGGATTTCGCAATTTTTTGCATTTTCATATGCTTCATTTCTTAATTCCTCTAATTCATTTATTTGTAGTTTACGATACATTCAGCTTCATTTATGTCAAAATTCATCATTTTGATTGCCCAATATGCTTTATGTTCTAATTCTACAGGCAAGTGACATGGTTTACCATAAACTAACCTATAAGGAGACATTCCTAGAACAATCTTATACGCAGTACGGTAAGCCCAAAGCGCATCAGTCAATCTTAATGACCAATCCTTACGATCTGGATTTACTGTCTTTTCTAAAATGTATTTTATCTCCCTATTAGCTAATTCTGCTTGGCCACTTGTTTGTGGATGGTATGGAGTGGATATTTTATGTGAAATTGAATATTTTTTCATCAGGTTTTCAAAAACTTTGTTACAGAAATGTAATCCACCGTCACTTATAATGGCGCGAGGAATTCCAAATCTGGATAAAATATTTTCTTTTAAAAATTTGATTACTGTTCTGTGGTCATTATTTCTACAGGGAATTGCCTCTACCCATTTAGAAACATAGTCAACTGCAACTAAAATATACAGATATCCAAAGGATGGGGGAAATGGTCCCATAAAATCGATACCCCAACAATCGAAAATTTCAATAACTAAGATAGGGTTTAAAGGCATCATATTTCTTTTTGAAATATTTTTCATTCTTTGACATCTGTCACAGTTTAAACAAAAGATATGAACATCTTTAAAAAGAGTTGGCCAATAAAATCCACACTGCAAAATTTTAGCAGCGGTTTTCTTTGAAGCAAAGTGGCCTCCGCAAGCTTCGGAGTGACAAAACTGAATTACCTGACTAATTTCATGATTAGGCACACAGTATCTAATTATTTGGTCCTTACAGTATTTAAACAAATAAGGATCTTCCCAGAAAAAATTACGTACCTCATTTAAGAACTTGTTTTTATCAGTCAAGGTATAATTAAAAGGAATAGTACCAGTAGCTAAATAATTGGCTATATCTGCATACCATGGTACTTCGGTTATTGCTAAAAGTTGTTCATCTAGAAAGGTTTCTTTAATTGGAATTGGTTCTTTCTTTTGATCGTAATTTAATCTTGACAAGTGATCTGCTACCACATTCTCTACTCCTTTCTTATCTTTAATTATAAGATCAAATTCTTGAAGTAATAAAATCCATCATAGGAGACGTGGTTTAGCTTCTTTCTTAGTAAGTAAATATTTTAAGGCTGCATGATCTATAAATACTACAATTGATGATCCAACCAGATATGATCAAAATTTATCTAATGCAAATACAACAGCAAGTAATTCTTTTTCTGTGGTTGAATAGTTCATTTGTGCATCATTTAGAGTTTTTCTTGCATAATAGATAACATAAGGTTTTTTCTCTTTTCTTTGACCTAATACAGCTCCTACTGCATAATCACTTGCATCACACATTAGTTCGAAAGGTAGAGACCAGTCAGGAGGTTGCATGATAGGTGCAGAAATAAGCATGTTTTTTAATTTATCAAATGCTAATTGACATGCATCATTCCATTCAAAATTTATATCTTGACATAAGAGATTACAGATTGGTCTTGATATTGAACTAAAATTTTTAATGAATCTTCGATAAAATCCAGCGTGACCCAAAAAAGACCGAACATCTTTTACGATTTTTGGTGAAGGAAGATTAGCTATTAAGTCAATTTTTGATTTATCAACTTCAATTCCTTTTATAGAAACTATATGACCCAAAACAATACCTTGTGTAACCATGAAATGACATTTTTCCCAATTTAAGACAAGGTTTGTTTCTTCACATCTAATAAGTACTTTTTCCAGATTTTCTAAACATAAGTTAAATGAATCACCGTATACTGAAAAGTCATCCATAAAAACTTCTAGATATCGTTCTACCATATCACTAAATATACTTAGCATGCAACGTTGAAAAGTAGTTGGGGCATTACATAACCCAAAAGACATTCTTTTATAAGCAAAAGTTCCAAATGGACATGTAAATGTAGTTTTTTCTTGATCATCTATTGCAATTTCAATCTGATTATAACCAGAATATCCATCTAGAAAGCAATAATATGCATGCCCATCTATTCTTTCCAAGACTTGATCTAGGAATGGTAAAGGGAAGTGATCTTTTCTTGTAAGAGAATTCAGCTTTCGGTAGTCAATACATACACGCCAAACTGTAACTATATGCATTGGAACTAATTCATTTTCTTGATTTTTTTTTACTGTAACACCAGATTTCTTAGGAACTACTTGTGTAGGACTAACCCATTTACTATCAGATATAGGATAGATAATATTAGCATCTAATAGTTTAAGTACTTCAGCACGCACTACTTCTTTTAAGTAGGGATTCAATCTTCTTTGCATCTGTCGAGATGGTTTAGCATTGTCTTCCAAATAGATACAATGAGTACATAGAAGTGGACTTATACCTTTTATATCTGCAATCGTCCATCCAATAACACTTTGGTGTTTTTTCAAAACTTTTGTCAGTTCTTTTTCTTGAATTTCAGATAAATTTGATGATATTATAACTGCATATAATTCTTCTTCTCTTAAAAAGACATATTTTAGGTTAGTTGGAAGAGGTTTTAATTCTGGCTTAAAAACTTTGACATTGGATTCTACAAGTTTTGGTAACAATTCTTCGCATTATAGATCCTTTGTGAATGTATTTTCAGATTTAGTTTCAAGTACTGATTTTAATGCCAATAACTCTTTTTTTAGAAAATTCTTTTCAAAATATATTTGACTTAATGTCTCAACACGGTTTACTTCATATGGTTCTTCTTTGTCTTCTTCTTCTCTAGGTCGTTTTGTACTTTCAAAAATATTTAGTTCCAAGGTCATGTTTCCAAATGATATTTTTATGATTCCATCCTATAATTAATCAATGCATTTGATGTAGCTAGGAATGGTCGACCTAAAATTATAGGTATATATTCAAATGAACATCCTTGACAACATGGTTCCATGTCTATAAGAATAAAGTTTGCTGGAAAATAGAATTGATCAACTTGGACAATCACATCTTCTACAATTCCTTGTGGAGATTTTATTGATCAATCTGCTAGTTGTAGTTTAACATGGGAAGGTTTTAATTCACTTAATCCTAGTTGTGTATATACTGAATATGGCATTAAATTACAACTGGATCCAAGATCTAGTAGGGCTTGGTTAATTCTATAATTTCCAATAATACATGAGACTGTAGGACTACCCGATCTTTATACTTAAGAAGTGTGTCTTGTTGTATTATAGTATTAACTTGTTCAGTTGAAAATGCTTTCTTTGGTAAATTAGTTCTTCTTTTGATTGTGCAAAGATCTTTTAAAAACTTAGCATAAACCAAAACCCATTTTATTGCATCTAACAAATGAAGGTTAATTTTTACTTGTTTAAATAACCTCAAGAATGTCAGATTGATCTTTTTCAGATGAAGGTTTCTTGGCTCTTTGAGAAAAAGGTAAAGGAATAGGGCATGGAGGATCTTTTTCATGTTCTTCTGGTTGTTTTTCAATTGAAGGTTCAGGTTCAAGTAGTTCATTAATAGGAATTGATTTACATATATTCTTTGGAATCTTAGGTCTTATAGTTTTATCAATTACCTTACCACTTCTCAATGTCGTGACTGCTTGTACTTGACTTGGAAAGGCTTCAAATGACACATAATTACTCTGATTCTGACTTTGTGGAGGTTTAGGTTGAGATGGAAACTTTCCTTTTTCTATAGTACTTAAAGACTGAGTCAATTTAGCAAGATGACTTTTAATAACTTCAATACTTTGTGAAGTTTGAAATTTAAAATCATTGAATACTTGATTTGTTTAAGTATTGAAATTCATTTGACTCTGAATAAATTGATTCGTAGTGTCTTCCAGAGTTCTTTTCTGAGGCGGTAGATATGGTTGATATTGTTGGTGATTTTGTACCTGTGGTGGGCCTTGTGTTTGATTTGTAGATTGTGTATTTCTCCAACTAAAATTTGGATGATTTCTCCATCCTGGATTGTAAGTTTCAGAATATGGATTCAAATAAGGCTTATTATTATTATAAGTTGGAATACCATTTGATTGTTCAATTAAAACTACTTTGAATGTTGGTATAGTTGGACATTCCCCAGCAGGATGTCTTGACAACGCACAAATTTCACATATTTGGTCAGTAGAGGTAACAACAGATACTTGTTTAATTTTTTTCACTTCCAAAGCCTCTAGTTTTCGAGATAGATTAGCCATTTTAGCTCTTAAATCATCATCGTCTTTCAAAATATATTTTCCTCTTTCAGATGTAGATGGCTTATTTTCTACAATGTTTGAAGAAGTCGAGTCCCACATCTGGGAACCCTCATAAATAGTATGAAAAAATTGAAATGCTTCTTCAAGGTTTTTATTCATAAACTCTCATTGGGCCATCATTTCAACAAATTGTCTCATTGCAGATGGAAGTGCATCATAAAAGAAACCAACTAAAGTCCAGTTTTCAAATGCATGATGTGGACAAGCTTGGAGAAGATCTTTAAATCTTTCCCAACAATGATAAAAAGTTTCTTTTTCTTTGACAGTAAAATTCATGATTTGGCGTCTTAATGCATTAGTATGAGGCACAGGAAAAAACTTTTTAAATAACTCAGTTTGTAAAGCTTGCCAATTTGTGATCGAATTTGCCCTTAATGAGTTAAGCCATAGTTTAGCTTTATCCTTTAACGAGAAAGAAAAAAGATTCAATTTAACCATTTCAGAATTATCTTGCAAAATTCCACAGACTTCTTCAAATTCTTTCATATGAACATAAGGATTTTCGTCTTCTAAACCATGAAATTGTAGTAGTAGTTGTATAGTTCCAGGTTTAATATTAATATTTGGAGCGTCTGTTGGAAAAGCAAAACATGACGGGACATTAGTTCTTGTAGGATGTAGATATTCTCTTAACGGTTGGACATTTTGAATTACTTCCTGTTCTCTCCCTTCTTGTTGTCTAGGTACGTTTTGAGCCATACTTAAGTAAAAGGATTCTGGTGTAGATGTAGATGATGTATGAGTTGACTGATTTACAGAACCTACAGATGAATGAACAGACATAGACTATTAAAAACAAGCAAATAAACTATAAACATATAATACAAATAAACAATTTTTTTTTCAAATTACTATAACTCCCCGGCAACGGCGCCAAAAACTTGATTCGCACTTTTTAGTGATCTGAATTATATTATATTATACACCCAAGTATAAGTGGTCAAATTGTAGTTTTCTCGATTTTAAGTCCAAGTATCGATCCCACAGAGAATTTAGTAATTCTTGTTCAAAATAAAAATAAAAAGTTAAAATAGTAAAATAGTTGTTTGACGTAGTGTGATGTTTGATAGCTTGTGATGTGAACTTAGATTGATAACTAGTTTATTTAAATAAAAGCAATGCGGAAATAAAGTGCAAAGATAATAAAGTACGTAAATAAAAAAGATTAATGACAGAAATATGAAAGATACCCTTCAACTTAAAGATACCATCTTTACTAATAAGATAGGACTCATTTTGAATCTTTTTCTACTTTAAAATTTAATTTATTTGGAAAAGCATAAGAACGGCTCAGATTAAATCCACTTTTAATTCAAAGGCCCACATTTTCATCTCATTTCTTCCATTTCAATCCAATGGCTTGCAATGCATCTCAACCCAAAAAAAAAATCCCGCCCATTTTGAACCCAAACACACGCCACCCCCAATTAAACCCTCTGCCCCTCTCTCTCTCTCTCTCCAGGTATGCCTTTTTTTCTCTCTCTCTCTCTCTCACACACACACACACTAACACACAAACAAAGACCCACACCCACACCCACACCCACACTTGGTGAATGCTTGATGTATTCGGTAAACACCCACACTCACGGAGTTTGTCTATAATTCGGCCTAATCATTTTCAGTAGGCCTAATCTTTCCTTACAAATGTGCAGTCCCCGTCTCTTTGAGAATATCCCTGGATGATTCTTGAAATCAGGACCTCCACCCTTATGAAGTCTGAATCATATATAAATGGTTTGGGTTCACGCATATAAGTTATTTATTTGTACTTTTTTAAGGTATCTGAAACTTGACAATTTTGTGCAAATTATTAATCTTGGGTTGAAATTTTCGGCTGCTGCTAGAGAAATGGTTGGTGCTTGAAATGGGTTCCAATTTGGGTTTTTGGATCGAGTGTAGTGTTGAGGTTCGTGGGTTTCTGGTTGTGGAAAAGTTGAAAAAAATTGCTTTATGGGGGTTAGTGTTTGGATGCGATTTGCGAGGACCTGAAGTGAAGTTTTGCTATTTTGGAAAATAATGAAAAGCTTTTGGGTGGTGCATATTCTGTAAAATCATTGCTGAATTTCCGAATTTTAACGAATTCTGTTAATGTTAACCACATTAACAGAAAGATGGAAGCTTTGATACAATTTTTTTTGAAAGTTCACCTAATTTAGATTACTTACTTTTGGTCCAATTCAAGTTGGGGTGACTGTTGTTTGAATTGGGCTGAATAATAGAAGCAACAGTTTTTTTCCCTTTGTGGTACGTGTTGGATGTTGCTGAATTTTAGACTTAATGCCCAATCTAGCTGTTGATGAGGGTGGCAAATTTAGAAATTGATACTACCTGGTGAATATAATTCAAAACCACTTTGAATCAGGACAAAAGAATTGATGATGGAGATAGAAGGAATAATGAGAATATTGATAAGTATAGTTTAATGTTCCATTCCTTCATAGTATAGTTTAATGTTGATTTGAAATATTATATTGTTTCCTTAATTTAGACTAAAGAAAGGGTTTTTTCATCCTTTTATTTTTTTTGGTTGAGGTTGCTTTTGACAGGGAAACACTTAGTTAATGCTTGTAATAGATCTATTTGAAAATCTATTTTATTAAGATTCCCTGTTTTACTCAATTTTTAGAGCTTTAAACCATAGTGTTTGAAGATAAAGATTTATTACTATGTTAATGTGGATAACTACATCCATATATTTCTTGCCAATGCAACTTATGATGGATGAATTGTGTACAGCAGGCAGTATTCTTGATAGGGCTATTGAAGCAGAGGACAGGAAGCATGGAGACTTTCTGAGGCTGGTATTGTCATTGTATCATGTGTCTCTTTCACTTTTTTGTTATCTGCATTGGACAAAAATTAATCATGCCCACCTCCCACCATGGGGAAGGGGGAGTATGCCCACTCCTATGCCCACCTGCATAGGTGAAATGGATGCTTACTCCTAATATATGTTATTCTGGGAAGCAAACCTACTGAACCTTATGTAAATGTGATGCGTGCAGGAACACATTGAGGGGTACCTTGAACTGTCGGCCAAGACGAAGTCTTTTTTTACTACAGTTGTTGCTTTGTGGGATGCGGATTTCTATGTTAAATAGAGGTATAGATGCCAATATTTTTCTGTTGCATTTTCTCATTTTATTTTCCAAATAACTATATTTGTTTCGTTATTTCGTGGGAGATATTATGAGATCATGATTTTGAAGCTGGAAATTACTGTAATAGCTTGCTCTTGTGGAAGGCCTGAGATTCCAGTTTTTTTTTTTTTCATTACAACACTAAAGATCTTTGAGTGTAGACAACCATGAGGTCTACAACTGTGGCTAACTGCCTAGCCACTGAATGTGATACATAGCAGAATATTCATCTGTAGTTTGTAAACAGCATGCGTTTAGCTATATTATTCTCAACGTATCATTTAATTCACTGTACTTTAGTATATTAGTAGTGCATCTACCCATCAATGGCCCTTGGGAAATTCTACTCTTGTGGTTGTTTCCTCATATTTCACTGCAGTAACACTAACTTATGTTTCTGATGAGTCTCTCCCATCATGGCCCAATGATTTTGGATTGGATGCCCTTAAACATGAAATCAAAGCGATGTAGTTCGTGTGGCGAGAATTTTGGCATTCGATACAAACAAAGCTGACGAAATGTCATTTTAATAATGTATCATTATGCCAATGCTTAGAACATGCTGATTTATTTACTTTCTAAAATTAAGGGGTTTTATGTTTCGGATTTACAATTGTTTTATTTTGCCTCAAATATTTTGATAATTTTTATATTTCAAATATTTTCAAGTATACATGGAAGGATGTCAATATGAAGTTGAAGGTGTTTCTTTATTTGTGCATATGTGTATTTTTTGTGTTCCGTCTTTTTTAGAGTGAACTAATTGTACATGGTTATGATGATTTTTGGTATAAAATGATGGTAATTTTGGTGGTTGGATGTGTATTGATGCTTGTGGTGATATGATATATTATGATGATTGTGGTGATATGGTGGTTGGGTATGTATTGATGGTTGTAAGTTTTGTATATAGGTTCAGATTTTTTTGGGCTTCTATTTTTAGAGGAAATTTTGCCGAAATTTCTTGAAATTAGTAGGAATTAGCTTGATGTTTTGGTGGTTGGATATATGTTAATGATGGGTATGTATTGATTATTATTGTGGTGGTATAGTGAATTATAATAATTGTTATGTATGATTGTAAATTCTGTAGATAGTTTAAAATTTTTATGGGTTCCTATATTTAGAGAAAATTTTGCCGAAATTTTTGAATAATAGTATGAACTACCTTGATTTTAAATTGACAGATTGTTTTAGGTTGTAAATAGTATTTAGGTAATGTAGTATTCTTTGAGTTTTAATTTAATTTTTTGCTACGCCGTGCCTTCAGGCACGGGCAATTACTAGTATGCTTTATATTGGTTCAATTCTGGAAATACTACCTCATAACAATTAACTCCCATGTTATTGGAAAGTCAACCGACAGGTCTGATATATATAAACCATAACACAGTTGCTTCTTAGGCTACACTGGTGGTAATATATTATAACACAACTACTTCTTAGGCTACATCAGTTATATCTATGTCAACTAATTAACCCAAGCAAACCAGAAGGACAAGTCATTCATGAGGAATACTTGAGTTATTCATTTGATCTCATGATTGCAAGTGCATATATATAAACCATAACACAGCTGCTTCTTAGGCTACACTAGGTATAGATGTGCCAGTTAAACATCCTCAACGTTCCGGTGGAAGCAAAGCCATACCGATAGGAACATCGTGGTTGTTAGATTGTCATAATAGTTATATATAATAATAATCAACCCTAATAACCCAAAAGGACAAGCCATTCATGAGGATTATTTAGGTTTGTACCACACATGAATCAACTTCCTCAGCATTTCGGTGGAGGACAAGCCATACCGGTAGAAACGCCGTAGTTATTTAACTGGCGGGTCTTATGATATTGATGATATAATCCAAGGCACAACACTGGAATTATACACATCACTATATCACGCATTAAGCATATAATACATATATAAATAAATGTATAAATAAAACATCAGCATTTCCATAATCTAGCCAATATGATACATATGTTCTCCTCGCACTAGAGGGTATAAACGACTACTCACACTCCATTGCTACAGACAAGCAAGGAGTGCGGGCAGTTGTCATTACAACTAAAATTAATGTAAAAACTTCTTTCACAAGAAACAACTGAAACACAACCACCTTTTATTATCACTTAAGACAAAAAAAGTGGTAGCAGTTCAATTATCCAAATAGAAAGTTACAAAAAATAAAATACAGAGTTTGGAATGAAATATATCACGGACCGGATCGTGTTGCTGATTCTCTTTCTCCTTTTCTCTTTTCTTTCTTTCTTTTTCTCTTTTCTCTCTTTGGATTTCTCTCAGGAGCTCTCAGTTGTCCGACCTCGTTATGAAGTGAAGAAGGTGCCTATTTATAGTCGTTTAGGAAGCATGAGGTGGAAGAAGTCAGGATAATCATCAAGGGTGACCGTCCGGACGCCATCACCACCGTCCAGACGGTGGTGCTTTGCTAGAATTTGCAACTTGCATGCATGCTGACTCTTCCTTTGATTTAATTACACTTTAGCCTTTGTATTTCAAGCTTCCCTACTTGGCACCTTGTATTCTGTAGTAATTATGCATTAAACCTGTAATTTTGGATATAAACTGTTAAAAATACTAATTACCGTACAATTCCTAATTCATACTAATTACTAATTTTTTGTTGTTTTATTTTATTAATTTGATTTATTTGACTACTCTAATTTACACACTAACTAGGGTTAATCAATTTTCTTCTAAATATATACAATGAGTACACAGCAGTGGGCTTATATCTTTTATATCAGTTATTGTTCATCCAAGAACACTTTGATTATTTTTCAATACTTCTATTATTATTTTTCTTGACTTTCAGATAATTTTGATGAGATGATTTGAGGATGAATTTCTTTTTTTTTGAGAAAAATATATTTCAGATTGGTTGGAAGTGATTTTAAATCTGGCTTAAAGATCTTGACATTGGATTCTACAGATTTTTACATTTTGGATTTTCTAGATTTTTCAATTCATTTTTAGATACATATTTTACAGTGTATAAATCTTTTTCCAGAAAAAAATTTTCAAAAAACTTTTAAGTTAATGTTTCAGCACAATTTATTTCATGCACTTCATCTTCTTCTCTAGGTTGTTTAGCACTATTAAAAACATTTAGTTCTAAGGTCATATTTCCAAATGAAAGTTTCATGATTCCATTTCTACAATTAATCAAAGCATTTGATGTAGATAGGAATGGTTGCCCTAGAGTCAATGGTATATATGCAGGTTCATAATAATTTGGTTCCTTGTCTATAACGATAAAATCTGCTGAAAAATAAAATTGATCAACTTGGACTATAACATCTTCCACAGTTCCTCATGGAATTTTTATTAATCGGTCTGCTAATTGTAATGTAATATTAGATGGTTTTCGTTCACGTAATTCTAATTGTGTATAGACTGAATATGGCATTAAATTACAACTGGATCTAAGATTTAGCAAAGCTTCTTTGATTTAAAATTTTCCAATCATACATGAGACTGTAGGACTACCTGGATCTTTGTACTTAAGAAGAGTATCTTGTTGTATTATAGTTTTAACTTGTTCAGTTAGGAATTCTTTCTTTCGTACATTTGTTCATCTCTTTATTGTGCTAAGATCTTTTAAAATTTTGGCATAATTTGGAACTCATTTTATTGTATCTAACAAAGGAATGTTGATCTTGACTTGTTTGAACAGTTCAAAAATTTCAGATTGATCATTTTTAGATGTAAGTTTCTTGACCTTTTGAGGAAAAGGTAAAGGAATAGGACATGATTGATCTTGTATTTTTGGCTATTTTTCAATTGAAGGTTCAGGCTTAAGTGGTTCATTAACAAGAATTTCTTTACGTATTTTCTTTGAAATTTTTGGTTTAATCGTTTTGTCAATGATTTTTCCACTTCTTAGTGTTGTAATTGCTTGTACTTGACTTGGAGAAGCTTCAAATGACACAGAATTAGCTTTACTTTGACTTTGTGGAGGTTTAGGTTGAGATGGAAACTTTCCCTTTTCTGGCATACTGAGAGACTGAGTCAACTTAGCTAGATGAATTTTAATATCTTCAATACTCTGAGAAGTTTGAGCTTTAAAATCATTAAAAGTTTGTGTTGTTTGAGTGTTAAAATTCATTTGACATTGAATAAATTGATTCATAGTATCTTCTAGAGTTCTTCTTTGTGGGGGGTTGATAAGGTTGATAATTTTGTTGATTTTGTGGTTGTGGTGGGCCTTGTGTTTGATTTGTGGGTTTTGTATTTCTCCAACTAAAATTCGGATGATTTCTCTATCCAGGGTTGTAAGTTTCAGAATATGGATTCAAATAAGGCTTATTATAAGTTGGAATAGCATTATATTGTTCAATTAAGACTTCTTTAAATGCAGGTATATTTGGACACTCAGCTGCAGGATATCCTGACAACGCACAAATTTCACAGATTTGATCGGTAGTTGAAATGATAGATACTTTTTTTATTTTTTTTCATCTCTAAAGCTTCTAGTTTTTGAGATAAACTTGTCATTTTAGCTCTTAAATCATCATCATCAAGGAACTCTCAAAAATAGTATCAAAAAATTGGAATGCTTTTTCAGGATTTTTACTTATAAATTTCCCCTGCGCCATCATGTTAACAAATTGCCGCATTACAGGTGGAAGAGCATCATAGAAAAAATAAACTAAAGTCCAATTTTCAAATGCATGATGTGGGCAAGCTTGGAGAAGATCTTTAAATATTTCCCAACATTGACACAAAGTTTCCCCTTCTTTTATAGAAAAGTTCATTATTTGACGTCTTAATGTATTTGTACGATGTACAGATGCCAGTTTGTGATTGAATTAGCTCGTAAAGGGCTAAGCCACTATTTTGCTTTATCTTTTAAAGAAAAAGGAAATATTTTTAGTCTAACCATTTCAAAATTATCCTGCAATGTTCCACAGACTTCTTCAAATTCTTTTATATTGTAAAACCCGAGAAAATTTTGAACTTTTTCCAACAAAGGGCAAAATAGTAATTTGCCACTATTATGTGGGTTTAAAATGTATATTTCTAAATAGCTCGAATGGAGCAATAGACTTTGTCATTGGATTCATATCGCAAAATTGAGCTGTTATATCAAATTTCGTCGAATTATGAGATAGTCGAATTTTATATATTTTTCGAGACAATTGGGTGACGAATGAACTTTCAAAGGTCCCCAAAAATAAAAATTATGAAATTTTCTTATAATTGAATAAAATTTCAAATAAAATTAATTTGAACTAAAGTCAGGATTTAATTAAGTCGTTTCGGGTTAAAAATGGACCACAAACTGTTAAACGAGCAGGACAATGTAGACTGCACAATTAAAAGTATAAATAGTGGCAAAATATCTAAAAATTCAGATATTTCTCACTATTTGGCTGGCTGAGTTCGGCGTGTGAAGAGGAGAGAGAAAATAGAAATTTCAGGCTTTCTTCTCCGATTTCCAAAGTTCCGTCGGTAAGAATTCGTCGGACCAAAAGTTAAGATTAGTCTACGCGACGAGGGCTACGCGTACGTACCAAGAATGAGGGATTTCACCAACGATCCAAGGGGAGAATTTTGTGAAGTCAATAATTTTTGGAGCTAGGGAGGTGTTTTGAAGCTTCTAGTCTTCATCTTACACTCCAAGAGGTAAGGTTTCTCCTATTTTGGTTTCTTTTCTTACCTAGGGTGTATTATGAATGGGGTAAGGGTTTGGAATAACCTAAGTCACTTGACTATGGTTAAGGAAAAGAGGAAATGGGAATGGAATTGGCTTAGACCAAATCCTAGCAAAGTTTGGTATTGGGGAAGTACTTGTGTAATCCCTTACAACTTGATATCTTGAGCATACCATATGTTTTATAGCACTTGTACATGAAGTGTGTTGTTAACATGCTTATAAGATGTGTTGGAAGGAAATGTTAATATGTGCTAATTGATGTATTCACATTGTGACAATTTATGGTAATTATACGCTTTCATTGAAATTGCCATGACATATGTGAGATATGTGGTTAAATGACTCATGTGACATTCTTTATATATCAGTATGACATTCATTATGCAATGGTTCATTATATTGCATATTGCATGGAAAAAATGCATCATATTCATAGACTTAGGCATGAGTGTGGGTGTGTATGCATGATTTAATCAATACCACTCTTGGCGATTGATATGTGGACTCGGAGATGTTGGATCGAAGATCCCATGGAGTCGCATGTTACATGAGAAAAACTTGTGTCGGGTATAGCAAGAAGGGCTAGACACTCCCTCGGGTGAAAAACCCGGTTACTTGGTTCATACACTTCCCTGTGGTGAAATTCTAGAAAAGTGTAATGGCGTACGAAGCCAGGCAGTGTGATTCTGGAATTCGATACTCAACAAAGACACATGATTTTGTAATACAAAGTTTCATTTGATGGGAAACATCCATGAATGAAATAGTTTTATAAACATATAGTTGGTATTTCAAAAATGATCATTGGATATATTTGATCAATGATAAAGGTTTTACACTTGCATTACATAGTGTGGTGAGAGCCGGTGAGGGCTCGGGTTGATGTGCGTGAGTGAATATCATTTCATTCATGGCATGGCATGGTAGATTCCAATATGAATCATGTATATTCTTGATTGTAATGATTATATGATTGTGAATATTGTATATGAACATTGTATATGCACTTAGGTTGGGGAGTAGCCTCTGTAGGAAATATTCTGCTAAGCGTTGGCTCACCTTATACAGGAAACATTTCAAGTGCAGGGTTTGTACCAGGAGAGGACTCCCATTCGAGGCCTCGAGGGTGAATAAAAACTGGTTTGTGGCTTTTAGAAACAAGTTTTTGTAAAACTTTGGTTAAATGTCATTCTGGCGTGTAATTATATGTAAATTAATGGTACTAGACTTGTATAAATGAGGTTTTATGTGAAAAACTCTATTATGCATGTTTGGGTTGGATTTGGATGGTCGTGGAATGGATTGGAATGGGTTGGAAATGAAGAAGGAAGGATTTGTAGGAAAACAGGCAAAACCTTCTGGAAGGTCTATGAAAACTTTCCGAAAGGTTAATGTAAACTTTTATCCAGAAGGTTAATATAAATCTCTTTCCAGTAGGCAAAACCTTCCGGAAGGTCTATGAAAAACCTTTCGGAAGGTTTTCCAAAAATCTAAAATTTTAAGCATATATAACTTGAAATAAAACAGTGACAATTTATTTGATCTCAAGCGTACATAATCGCAATAATTTAAATGAACAGTAAAACCAAGTTACAATTAACAACCTTTTCCAACCATAACCATTTCCAACAAGTTGTAGAGTCCCATACCTCCACTAGCTATTGTCAGAAACCAATTGCAAACAATAACAATAATTCCATGTTCTCATGTATGTTGGTTGCTTCCCATGCATCTAGAAAACCATCTCACCCCCTCTAGGATAGACTAACCTCCAACACTCTACGGCAATGCTCGAATGTAATTCAAGTCCATCACAACAACCATACAAGAGATGCAATGACAAACATTTTCTTTAACACAAGGAAATCCCAAATCCCCAATTCTCACAATTTGGAATACAAGAGAACAATTTAAGAAAATAATCAAGAGATCATTACAACATCAATTTATTACTCAACACAAAGCACTAAGGTTTCAAAGTCAAGAACAAAGGAGAATCAGAGAAAAATTCATCTCTTTGGAAAACTAGGGTTTTATGACAAGAAAAGAAATCTCATGGTGATATAACCAAAGCTTTGTTTAAAACATGGTAATTGATTGCAAAAATCTCAAGGAATCATGATTTCATAGCATGTACATATGATTAAGAGTGGAAACGTACATATACATACATGCCTTATCCTCAATGGACAAGAATGGAAGAAAACCCCTATCTTGATGTTGTTGAAAATCTAGGGTTTTGATCTTATTGAAGTAGATATTCCCTTTGATCTTGTATTTTTCTCTTCCTTTCTTCCTCTCTAAGGTTTCCTATGGTTAGAGAAGTTGAAATGGGCTAAAGGGGTTGTTCTTAAGTATTTATAGTGAAAGGAAAGTCGGCTGTTCGCGACTTAAAATTTCATATTTTTTGAAGACCTTCTGGAAGGTTTGCCTATTCGACAAACCTTTTCATTAACCTTCCAGAAGGTTGTCATTGACCTTCCAGAAGGTTTTTTCTACTGGACACACAGTTTCCTTGACCTTCCAAAAAGTTTTGCCTACTGGATAAGCCTTTTACCTTAACCTTCCGGAAGGTTTTTCAGCGACCTTCCAAAAGGTTTTATCTGTTTTTCTACAAAACCTCCCTTTTTCATTTCCAATCCATTCCAAACCTTTCCAATTCCAACCCAAACTTATACAAAATACTTTTGTACATCAAACCAAGTTGGTACAAGTTCTATTACAACTATTTCCTATATTTACAAGCTATACTAGGTTTTAACTACTATTTACTCAAATTTTTCTATATTAACATTTCAAAAGAAATAGTTACTTGCTATTTAAACATATATACACATATTAAGATAAAAGTGTGGGGTTTACACTTTATCACCACCAGGAATGTCTTGTGTTCCTCTATAAATGCATACTTGAGTGTAGAAGGTAGTGACTTCAACTCCAAGATTGGTGTTTGTACGATTGATGGAAAAAATTTCTTCTCTTTTTATGGAAGTTTCTCAAGTATCAGGGCCTAATTTCATACCCCTTGCATAGTCTTCAGCTCCTTACCATCAACAAACTCTTCCTCCTCCAACTTTGAATTGCAAAGTAGCTCCATATGGTCCTACACCAAGGTGTCAATTCGATTAACCACATGCACTTCCTCATCATCGCCAGCTTGCTTGCACAAGTTGAATACATTAAGATCCATTGTCATGTTCCCAAACACAAGCTTCATTAGTCCATTCCTACAATTTATCACAACATTAGATGTAGCAAGGAAAGACCTACCTAGTATGGCAGGAATCTGTGATGAGTATCAACTACAATAAAATCAACGAGAAAAAATAAATTGTTTACTTGAACTACAACATCCTCAACTACTCCCCTTGGTGTTCTAACACTTCAATCTGCCAATTGAAGAGTGAATGGAATTAGCTTCAACTCTTCAAGTTGCAACTGTTAGTACACTAAAAAGGGTAGGAAGTTGACGTTTGCTCCACCCAGCAATTCCCTATGGTTATAGCAATGGTAGGGCAGTTGGGATATTTAAAATTGGGTGGTGTTTTTGTCCTTAAAATGGAACTCACTTGCTCCATGAGAAATGTCTTCCTATGCATATACATCTTCCTCTTCACGGTGCACAAGTCTTTCAAAATCTTTGCACATGAAGGTATTTGTTTGATGGCATCAAGGAGCAAAATGTTTATCTTCACCAAGTTAAACATTTCAACGATATCCGAATAGTTAGCAAGTTTAGCCGATGGCTTCAAGTGTTAGGGAAAAGGGGCCGGATAGGACAATCATGCACATTCAAATCAACAATTTTTTCATTTTCATGTGTCTCACCCCCCCCCCCTCAGAGTTGCCCTTAGTCTATTTTTCATTTGCCAATGTGGCTTTGTGTGGGACTTTTGGCAAAATGGTTTTATTAATTTGTTTGTCACTCCTAAGGGTGGTGATTGCCTTGAGCTTCTCACAACTCTCCTTGGTAGAATGGGATGACTCAATCACGTGTTAACCCCTTGGTTTTTCTTAGGATTGAGTGGGAAATTTCCCTTTCTCTTGTTGGGATGATCCTATGACATTGGAAAATTAAGTGATTTGAGTTCGGATATCATTAAAAGTGGTGGCGGTTTGGTTGTTGATTGTTATTTGGCTTTAAATGAATTGGTGCACGACATGCACCAAATTCCTTTTGTGAGGAGGTTAGTAGGTGGGTGGGTTGGATGTTCCTTGTTGACCAAAACCTTATTGAGGTGGGTTTTAGGAAAACCCTTGTTGATTGGACAGTGGGTATTGGTTTCTAGACGGGGGACCATAACCATAATAAGATTGGTTTTGCTTGGGTGGAATAGGAGGCAATAATGAGTTGGACCTGTAAGGAGTAGGTTTGTCATTCTTCCAACTAAAGTTTGAGTAATTGCTCTAACTCGGATTATATGTATGGAAAAGTGGAGAGAATGATTGCCTACTTTGGTTAAAGGCATTCACTTGCTCATGACAAACCCCTTTGAGTTCCAGAATGTTTGGGCACACTGAGATAGAATACTCAACACTTTCACATATAGAGAAACACTCCTCGGCCTTGGTAATGTTAGACATCTCATGCCTTCTATTCACCTCTAGACTCTCCACCTTGTGGGATAATTTTGTGATTTTGGCTAGCAAGTCTTTTTGGTCACACAAATAATACATCCCTCCCCCACTTGGTTAACTCCCCGAAGAGGACCTTAGTACATCAACAGGATCCGTGATATCTGATGATTGAGCATTTTGTGCCAATATTGAAATACTCAAGGGCCACATCAGAATCCTTGTTTAGAAACTCTTAGTTGAACATCATATTTATGAATTGTCAACAGCCCGGTGTAATTTCTTCATAGAAGAAACTCACCAATTGCCATGATTCGAATCCATTATGTGAAATGGATTGTAGCAATTTCTTATATCGATCCCAACATTGATAAAACTACTCATTGGGATTTTTTGAAAAATTTTGAATTTGTTTCTTTAGAGCAATGGTCTTGGGCACCATAAAAAATTTGTTCAGAAATTCAAAAACCACTTGTGCCCTAGAGCTTATCGATTAGGGCTTCAACGAATTCAACCAAGTTTTGGATTTTTCTTTTAGGGAGAAGGGGAATAATTTCATATGTGCTATGCCTTCCATGGCGTGATTTGTGAGGAATGTCGCAATAATTTCTTCAACTTCCTTAATGTACAAATAAGGATTTTCTCTTCAATTCCATGGAATTGAGGAAGTAGTTGTAACATTTCCTATTTAACAAGGAAGGCATGGCCTTGGACCGATAGAAGTATACACGAGAGGTGGTGCTTCGGGTTGGTGGTAGATAATCTCTCATTGACCTCGCCGAAGGATCAATTGGGATATTATTTCCTTCATTTCATGGAGGGGGAATTGCATTTGGGGGTTTGGCATTCTAGGGTCTTGCATTCCCCCAGCCCTTGGAATATTAGCACCATCATCCTCGAAATTGTCATTAGCACCCTCAGGTGGGTCTTTGTCTAGATTGTGTTTTGTCCTACAGCACGTCTCACTGATCTATTTTGATCCTACCATCCCTAAGTACAAAAACACTATCTACAATTGAAAGGAAAAATATACACCAATAAATACAAAAGAGCAACGTATTTAGGCCCATGATGAGAATCACGGGACTTATCTCTGTTGTCCGACATCACCTTCTAATTCAACACTTAGCCTTCTCTGGCAACGATGCCAAAAATACTTGCTTCGCGATTCACCCTAATCTCCAAACATGATCCCAATTATGTGTATATGGCTTATACCAATAGGTGAGTGTCACTCTCCCTCAGGTTCATTGCAAGAAATCGGAAAAATCGTGTGTGTGTGCAAAAGTGCTCCCCAAGCGATGAGAGACTTGCAATGTCATTTTTTACTTGGAATGATTATTCCAAGGTTGTCTCCTCAGGAAAGGTAGGTCAAATTGTTGTGAAGTGTGATTTGTAAAGAAACGAAAATGTCAAAATATTTTGAGTTGTGTTTTGGTGAGTGGTGTTTTGATAAAAATGCAAGACAACAAGGTTGGCTAATCCATTGGAGTCTTTCCAATGGGAATGCCAAATCAACGCAATTCATTCAACCAATGGTGCCTAAGTGTTTGATTGATTCGTAGGAAATGAGGGACTAATGTTGAGGTGTTAGACTCAAGCATACCCCGTGACAAATCTACTGTGTATCAAGAGCTCACAATCATGTCCACACTCAACCTAGTTAAACCAAATACTTTACACTATGAAGAAGAATGGAGGGGAGTTGATTTCACATACACAAGAGGAAATTCCCCGTGGATTATCCAAGTAAAAGTCTAGTTACTCATGGTCAAAGCAAGAACAAGCATAATGTAATGAGACATAGTAGTGAAATAAAGCATAAGACTTGTATTGGTGCAAGGAAAACTTTAGACTGAAGAACAATATCATTCATACCCAACTTACAAGCTTAAAGAGAAAAATACCCATATGCAAAAATTGAAATACTAAAACACTTGATTAAAACTTGAATGGAAGAGTTTAAAGTGAAAGTAAGAAAGATTACAAGTATTTTAAAGCTTGCTAGACTGAAAATGGTGGAGGACTTGTGAAAACCTAACTTTCTCTCTCTAAAACTTCATCTTCTTCCTTGAACTTCTCTCTCTAAACTTGTGTAGTAATTGAATCATCCTCTAAAGCTTGATTAAAATTCATCCATAGCCCTCCCTTGGATTTATGAGAGTTGACTTGCTATGATTGGAAGGGGAATGGCTACTGCTATAAGCAACCACAGGCCCAACATTCCTCTTCCATGCTTCCCTCAACTACTCTTCTCTCTCTTCCTCCTCCATGCTTTCTCTTCCAAAATCAGGCTTTAGGTGTAAGAGAGCATCATAGTGTGTCATAAATGTCAGGGCATGTGTGGGCTAACAAGAGGTGGGCCCCCGAAGTAGGTGGAGTTAAGATTGTAGGCTTCTAGCATTTTTGTGCAAAACCTATCTGTAGAACGATCATGAAACCTACCGGTGGGTTTTTTCTAGTAGGCAAAATCTACCAGTAGGTTTTCGCAAAGGCTGCAGCAGAAGAAATCCAGTGCACTAAACCTACCGGTAGATTTTGATGAACTTCTACAGGTAGGTTTTCTTATGTTTTGGCATTTTCTTGGTCTCTTGATGTCCCGAGCAATTCTTTAAGCCTCCCTTTCTTCTCCGTCCACTTTAAGCACTTTATAGGAGGCTTAATACACCCCCTTACCTACTCTTTACCTACAATCACACAAATCTCCATTAAAAGTGAGTTTAAATACATTTTTCCCCATTTTCCCTACAAAATCAAGTATAAATGGGTGCAAAGAGATACATAATATGCAATAATCTATGCTCATCAATGGGCAAATTGGAGATGAGTTCACTTTTTGCCTTGTCAACTTGAATTCTCGGAGAAGAAACAACATGACCCAGAACAATTCCCTTTTGAACACTGAAATTGCATTTGTTTCCAATTCAATACAAGGTTCTTTTCTTGACATCTGATTAAAACTTTCTCAATATTAGCTAAACTGTAATCATAAGAATCACCAAAGACAGTAAAATTATCCATGAACACCTTAAGAAAATGTTCTATTATATCACTAAAAATGCTAAGCATACATCTTTGGAAGGTTTTAGGTGTATTGCAAAATCCAAATGGCTTCACATTTGTTTTATTGTTTCCAACAGGTGACTATTCTAATTGGTACAAGTTCATTATGTCATTAGCAACTACAGTGACACCAAGTTTTTTTGGGACTACTTGTGTAGGACTTATCCATTTACTATCTACAATAGAATAAACTATTCCAATATCTAACAATTTCAACACTTCATTTGTACCACTTCTTTCATATTTGGGTTAAGTCTCCTTTGAATCTCTCTAGATTTTTTAGCATTATCTTCTAGGTATATCTTGTGAGTGCAAACCAAAGGACTGATCCCCTTAATATCAGCAAGAGTCCAACCATAGCACCCTTGTGTTGTTTAAGAAGTTGTAATAGCATACCTTCTTGTGTTAAACTTAGATGAGAAAAAATTATTATCAAAAATGTCTCATCTTCCCCTAAAAATGTATACTTCAAGTCAACAGGTAATGATTTCAACTCTAGCTTCGCAGCCTTAGCACTTGAAGAATCCGGTGGATTGGTTCTCGGTGGAAGCCCCTCGTACTTTTGCTTCCAATCTTTGACCTCGAGAACCTGTGAAGAATTCAAAAGAGAAGTTAATTCAATGATCTGAGAATTCTTTTCACTTAATCCTAATAGAGATGGGTATTCCAACAAACTTGCTTCAAGTGGATCCTACAAAGAAGAATCATATACTCTATTTGGAAAAATGGATTCAATCATATTCACATCATCAACGTTCCCATGTTATTTGCACACATTAAAAATATTAAATTCTAATCTCATATTGCCAAAAGATAATTTCATCGCACTATTCCTACAGTTAATCAATGCATTTGAGGTAGCTAAGAATGGTCGGCCTAATATGATTGGAATTTGAGTATTAGAACTCCCTATTGGTTGTGTGCCCAAAATAATGAAATCTACAGGGAAGTAAAAACTATCAACCTAAACCAAGACATCTTCCACCATACCTCGTGGTATTTTCACTAACCGATCAACCAATTGGAGTGTCACTGAAGTGGGTTTCAAGTCCCCCATAACTAATTTCTTATATACTGAATAAGGGAGCAAATTCACACTAGCTCCCAAATATAGTAAAGCTTGTTCCATTTTATTATTGCCTATAACACAAGAGATGGCAGGACAACCGGGGTCTTTATAGTTGGGTGGAGTCCTATGTTGAATAATGCAGGATCCTAGCTCAATTAGGAGGGCCTTCTTTTGCACATTTAATTTCCATTTGATAGTACACAAATCTTTCAAAAATTTGCATAAGAAGGTATCTATTTTATGGCATCCAACAAGGGAATGTTGACATTACTTGTTTAAAGATTTCCAATATATCATTATGCATGTTTGGGTTGATAGACATTGGTAATTGCTTCAACTTTAATTATGTAAACTCAAGTGCAAGTTGGGCGAAGTAATATATTTATCGAAAGACCGAGGTCGAACACTTAGGAAATTGTGAAACAACAACAATCACACTAATACTATAACAATCTCGTAAAGATTATTTGTTTAAAAGAATATTGAATTGAGAAATTTAATTAAAGTAATTAAAATACTAGAGCATTAGGTACTCCCTCTCAAATCCATACAATAATGATTAAAGACTTAATTCTTACCCCTAGACAAGAATCAAATGTCAGTTGGTTCAAGTCACCAAATTTTGCAAGAATACCACAAGAATACCATTGTTTATAATCAAAAGATTATTTAGGAACTTGAATAATCATCCAATTATATTATTCTGTGAAATAATGATAATCAACTTAAGCATGGAATAACCAGTTATTTGACTTGCAGGGAAATTCAAGTAATCAATGTACATGGCACAGTGACTCAAAGATTTTTATATAGCAAAAATTTTGCTAAGAAATTAAAAGTTGAATAACAAAATATCACATATGATTAACCTAATAAGTTAATAACATTACCGTACTTAATTGAGATGCCCTCTCCTAGCCCTAGCTAAATCTTTTGGCTAGACATGATGAACTAAAGTCAAAATAAAAAGATGGAAAATAAGAACCCTTATTTATACTAAAATAAATCCTAAGTATAGATAGAAGATATAAGGTTAGCTTGGAAGGAATTTCTTTCCAAAAAGAAGTCACGTAAGGTCAAATCTCGTGCATAAGGTTAAGCCTACGTGGTTTTATTATTGAAATTTGTCTGGCTTTGCATAAATTTTGACAATGTCTCTTCAAAATTCCTTGTTGGAGGAGGGGTGTACAGAACAAAATTGGAGGAATTCTGTTGAGGTGTTTGTGATGCATGATTCTCACCCCTCCAACTAAAATTAGGATGATTTTCAACTCATGGTTGTATGTGTTGGAATATGGGTTGTTATAAAGCTTTGAGTAGTTATTTGCAGCATTTGACTGATCATGTAAAACTTCTTTCAAAATAGAAATTGTTAAACACTCATTTATGTGATGTCCAGGGATTTTGCAGACACTGCAAATTTCTTTTGTAGGGGCTATTTCTATCTCATTAACCTTTTTATATTCCACAACTTCAAACCTCCTAGACAAATTTGGTAATCCTTGCCCCTAGGTCATCATCATCTCTCAACTAACACTTGCCCGCAGTCGATGAAATATTTACATTCTTATTCTTCAAAGGTTATTGGGATGTGATATTCCAAGATTGTGCATTCGTGGCCAAACGATCCAAAAAAATCGAAAGTCTCATCTGGTTCCTTATTCATAAATTCGCCGCTACACATCATTTATACGAACTAGCACATTTAGGGATATAAAAAATCATAAAAAAAACTTAAAACACGTCGTGTCTCATATCCATGATATTGGCATGATGCAAGAAGGTCTTTAAATCTATCCCAACTTTGATAAAAAGTTTCAAACTATTTTTGAAAAAAATTCATGATTTGTCTTTTAAAAGAGTTTGTACGATGCATAAGAAAAACAAATTTCAAAAATTCTTTTTGCATCTCTTGTCAGGTGCCTATAGATCTAGGTCTAAGAGAGTGCAACCAAGTCTTAGCCTTTTTCTTTAATGAAAAAGGAAAAAGCTTCAACCTAATTGTACTCATTGACACGGTCCGATCATGAAACGTAGCACAAACCTCCTCAAAATCTCAAATATGCAAATAGGGGTTTTTTGAATCCATGCCATGAAATTTTGGAAGTAATGCAATCATGCCAGGTTTCAAAATGAAATTTGTTGCATGCAATGGAAAAATGATGCAAGAAGGTGATGTGTGATGTGCAGGTTGCAAATATTCACGAAAAGTCCGACCTTCATTAACATGTAGACTATCGACATTATTCTCATCATGATTACTTCCTTAGGATCCTCATGTTCTGGAAAATTAGATCTACAACCATTGTGTGAAGTGTATAAGATGAATCAGGTGAGTCAAATAAGTTTCCAAATAGAGTATCTAAATCTTCTCTTATCCATCATCCACTCAAATCATGACACCAACAACTCATAAAATAATTAAAAGCAAAAATTAAAGGCAAGAAATGAAAATTAATTAATAAGAATAATGAATCTCACTAGAAATAAACAAAATAAGGAAATGCCAATCTTTTATCATTCAGTGTCGTATTACTATACGCTTATAGTTACGAATATCGAGCTAAACCTATTGTTATATACCAATTCATCTTTATGATATTGCATACTTCATGTGTGATACAATGATGCACCTAGTTGTGTATTTAGTAATAGTTGAGAGATTGGTTATAGATGGGTTAAATCTTGTCATAGCCAATGATTTTGATTCAATGAATAAATCGGAACTCCGTCTTTATTGAATCATTGACCTGCCAATCGGATAGTTAAGGTAAACCTTTTGAATGGTTCACCTTTGGGTTTACTAGGTTGTTTGGTTGTTGTACGGTGCATAGACCTTCCAGTTAACCTAATTAGTTGTTGTGATATGGTTCAGTTTACCCATCAAACCTATCGGTTAACTTTCATGTAATCAGGAAGTTGATTGTTGTAAGATTGCATTTTCATAGTCAAGCAATAAAATGCATGTTGGATACCATAACTAAAGTGTAGCTTTTCAAATATTGTAATCAAAAGTTTATTTTAATTATTTTGTTTATCAGTTCTAAGTTTGCACCACAAGCTATTATAAGACACACTACATGCACAACAATCTTACCTTTTCTATTTTTAATTCCAATAGATAGCTCCATATGGGTTCAACCTCAGACTTAATTGGTTAATACTGCAATTTGACCACTTATACTTAGGTTTATGATTTAAACCACAAAAAATTGATTTAAATTAGGTCAAGCTTTTGGCGTTGTTGCTAGGGAGTTACAATGATTTGAAAAAAAATAGGGAAGTTGTCTAGCCTGTATTATATGTGTGTATACTGTTTATTTTATTTTTAGTGTTTATGTTTATTAAGTCATCAGTAGGATCTGTAAATCAATCTATTAAGTCTTCAGTAGGATCTGTCAATCAATTAAGTTATTTTTAGTGTTTATGTTTATGTCTTTCATCTTCATAATCTTTGTCATCACAAGCCGCTTCGAACTCTTTTGAGTTAAGTATGACCAGTAATAATCAAAGAGAACAATAGGTGGTTCAAAATGCTTGAACCTTTAGAGAATATTTGCATCCTACAAGCACTCGTGTCTCTTCATGTTTTGTTTTCCCCACAAATGCTCCAAATTTTAACATTAAAGTAGGTAAAATAAAACTTTTACCTTAGTTTCATAGTCTTGAGCCTGAAAAAATTTGAGGAAGTATGTGGTGCATTATAAGATAAGTTCGAAATGGGCCGCTCGAAAATTTTTCTTTTTTCTCTGAATGATAAAGCTCAATAATGGCTAAATTCTTTGAAAGCTCAATCAATAACAAGTAGGCAAGTTTTGTAAACTGATTTTTTAAAGAAAATTTTCTCTGTACATCGCACTAATGCATTGACATGTCAAATCATGAATGGAGAAACTTTTTAGCAATGTTGGGATAGATTTAAGGATCTTCTCCAAGCTTGCCCACATCATGCATTTGAAAGTCGGACCCAAGTTGATTTCTTTTATGATGTCCTTCATTCTACAATGCATCAATTTGTTGAAATGATGGCCCAATGAGGACTCATGGGCAAAAATCCCAATGAGACATTAGAGTTTTTTGACAACAATTCAAAGAGTTCCCAAATGTGGGACTCGGCCTCACCAAATATTATTGAAATCAATTCATCTCCATTACAAGGAGGGAAATATGTGTTAAAAATAGGATGATATCCTAAGGGCCAAAATGGCCACCTTGTCTCAAAAACTAGATGCTCTAGAGGTGAAAAAAGTCAAGGAAGTTTCTATTGTGACACCCACTGATCAGTTATGTGGAATATATGTTTTGTAAGGACATCCCACGAGGGAGTGTCTCACCATTCCAACCTTCAATGAGGTTTTGATGGAACAAACCAATGTAATTTCAAACAATAACAAGCCCTATTCAAATTCATACTTTGAAATGTACAATTCAGGGTGGTAGAATCACCCAAATTTCAGTTGAAAAAATGCACAGCCTGTTAGTCTGCCACCTCCACCAAAACTTCAAACTCAATAGCCATATCATCCCTATCTACCCCCATATAAGAGGAATTTAGAAAACACCATGAATTATTTCATTCAAAGTCAAATGAGTTTTAATACTCAGCCTACCCATGCATTCAATTATTCTAAAGCTCAAACTTCATAAAATATTGAGGATATCAATACTCATCTAGCCAAGTTGACTCAGTCTTTGAGCACAATGGAGAAGGAAAAATTCTCATCTCAACCTAAACCTTCACAGAGTCAAACTTAGGCTAATGTCATGTCTTCTGAACCTTCTCCGAGTCAAGTTCAAGCAATTACCATATTGAGAAGTGGTAGAATGATTGACAATAGCATCAAAGCCAAAACTCTCGAGCCAGTACCCAAGTCAATCCCTGTGAATAAATAAATTGAGTCTGAATCAATCAATGAAAAGGAAACAAAGTTTCTTGATGAAAAAGAAAAATCAAAACCAGTTTCGTTACCTTTTCCTCAATAGTCAAAAAATCTCAATCAATGAACAATCATGCTGAAATCTTTGAATTGTTAAAACAAGTGACGATTAATATCCCCCTATTAGATGTAATCAAGCAAGTCCCATCATGTTCCAAATTTTTAAAAGACCTATGCATAGTAGAGAGATGGGTCAATGTACAAAAAAGTGTATTTCTTACTAAATAGCCTAGTGCTATCATTTAGCACAAGGCCCCTCTAAAGTAGAAAGATCTTGGGAGTCATCCTATTTCATGCATAATCAGGAACATTATAATTGGGCTAGCCTTGCTTGATCTTGGAGCCAGTGTCATTTTACTCCCATGTTCAGTCTATGAGCAGTTAGGATTGGGTGTGCTAAAACCCGTAAATATCACATTATAATTGGTTGACAATTCGGTAAAAATTCCACAAGGAGTTTTTGAAGATGTACTTGTTCAAGTTGACAAATTTTATTTTCGTTGAAGATGTACTTGTTCAAGTTGACACATTTTATTTTTCAGTGGATTTTATTGTTTTGGATACATAGCCAGTCTTGCATGTCTCTACACAAATTCCTATCATTTTAGGATGACCATTCCTAACTACATCAAGTGAATTGATTAATTGTAGAAATGAAATCATGAAACTATCATTTGGAAATATGACTTTGGAATTGAATGTATTTGAATTGCTAAGCAACCTAGAGAGGAAGAAAAGTTGCATAAAGTAAAATGCATTGAGTCATTAACTCAAAATCTGTTTGAAAAGATTTGCATGAAAAAAGAGTCACATACATTATTAGAGTCTATAAATAATGTCGAGTCTATTAAGACTATGTCCACTATTAGAACATGGGTTCCAAAAATTTGAAGAGTTATTATCTATTGGAACAAAGTCTATTGAGTCTAGTATTTTTGTTCCTAAACCAAATCTCTTCCAACTGACTTGCAATATGTCTTCTTTGGAGAGGATGAAACTTATCGAGTGGCAATATCTTGAAAGTTGTCAGAAGTTCAAGAAAAGTAGTTGATAAGAGTCATCAAAAATCATAAAAAGTGCAATTGGTTGGATGAAAACCGACATTAAGGGAATAAGTCCTCTTCTCTATACTAATTGTATATACTTGGAAGATGACTCTAAACCATCCCAACAGTTGTAAAGAAGATTACATCCACATTTAAAGGAAATCATCTAGGCTGAAGTGCTTAAATTGTTAGATGTTGATATTATATATCATATATCTTATAGTAAATGGGTCAGCCCTACATAAGTAGTATCCAAAAGTCAAGTATTACAGTAGTGAGAAATCAAGAAAATGAATTGGTCCCTATGCGTATAGTCACTGGTTGGCGTATATATATTGACTAACAAAAGTTAAACTCTTTTACCGTAAAAGATCATTTTCCTCTACCTTTCCTAGGCCAAGTTCTAGAAAGAAAAGTCAGGCATGCATATTATTGTTTTTTGGATGGATACTCTAGCTATAACCAGATTGAAATAGCAATTGATGACCACGAAAAAAACCAATTTTACCTATCATTTTTGCACTTTTGCTTATAAAAGAATGTCATTTGGGTTGTGTAATGCTCCAGCCACTTTTCAACATTGTTTGTTGAGTATTGTTAGTGACATGGTGGAACAATTCTTGGGAGTTTTTATGAATAATTTTTCAGTAAATGGTGATTCATTTGAATTGTGTTTAGAATATCTTGAAAAAGTCCTTACTCAGTGTGAGGAAACAAACCTTCTCTTGAATTGGGAAAAATGTCTTTTCACGGTCACACAAGGTATTGTTCTACGACATGTTGTTTCTACAGAGGGAATGTAACGCCCCTAAAACTGGGGGTCCCATTGACCATCCATCAACCCGCGAAAATACCCTGTGATTGTGGCATAACCCGACATCACGCTAATCGTATCCCCTTGACCAGGATCATAAACCACACGTATAACCCATGTTCCTTTAATCATTTAATTCAATGGAGGTCCAATGAGCCTCAATATACCTCATTTAATATCCATTTGTATCATTGGAACTAAAGAAAATAAAGTTCAAAAGGTTAGCAAAATAATTTTTGATTTTTCAGATTTTTGGAAGAGCTACCGGTAGGTGTTTGTTTTAACTACCGGTAGAAGTTCTACCTGTAAGCTACCGGTAGTCGTTGCCTACTGTACAGGTACTACCTGTTAGCTACCGACAGTCGTTGCCTGTTGTACAGGTACTACCTGTTAGCTACCCGTAGTAGTTGCCTGCTACCGGTAGGTTTTGTCCATAATTTCATTTTTTCATCCATTTTTCATTTCCAATCCAATCAAAACCTTTCAAAATCCATCCCAAACATGTATAAGGATATGTTCTACATTAGACATGATTCATACAAGTCTATTACAACCCATTCCATACAATTTGCATTCCAAAATGGAATTAAACCAAAAGTTTTACATAAAACTCGGTTCAAGAGCCACAACCCGGCTCTTCTTCACCTTAGAGGCCCTGAATGTGTGTCATCCACCAGAATATGCACCGTACCTAAAATGTTTCCCGTATAGGGAGAGCCAACACCTAGTAGAATACTTCCTACAAGGGCTACTCCCCACCTAAGTGCATATGAATGTATACATGCAACAACACTCAACCAATATCCATTCCAATGCAAGAATATTCAATTCATGTTGGAATCTATCATGTCATGCCATGAAATGAGATGAGACTCACTCTCACACATCAACCCAAGCCTTCACCGGCTCTCACCACACTATACAATGTAAGTGTACTACATTTATCATTGATGAAATACATCCAATGATCATTTTTAAAACACCCACTATATGTATTCATAAAACCACTTCATTTATGGATGTTTTCCATCAAATGAATCATTATATAATAAAACCATGTGTCTTTGTTTGGGTAGCGGACTTTTGGTGTCGCACCACCGGCTCCACAAACCGATACACTTTTTTTCGACTTGCACCGTAGGAAGTGTATAAAACTAGTAGTCAGGCCTTGCACCCGAGGACGTGTCTAGCCCTTCTTGCTATACCCGACACAAGTTTTTCATGCCATGCAACTGTGCGACTCTGTCGGACCTTGGTCCAACGATATCGCGCCCACTTATCACCCACCTACTTGGTGTTTGATATCAACCATGCACTCACACCCATTAAATGTGATGTGTTCTCGTGCATATGCGATGTAATGAATGTCGTGAGCCAAATTAAACACATATCATGTCCCATATGTAATGGATGTCATATGTACAAATTAAACTACACATCTCAACATGTGTCATGACAATTTATATTATAGGCATATAAATTCCATAAATCAATACAATGTCAATATCTCAATGAGCACATATTAACATTTCTTTTTAAAACATTTTCTAAGCATGTTATACATCACTATGTCATAACAACTTGATTCACACATAGGCATTTTGGCAAACACCTTTAAGGCAACAATTCATGTTATCATACAAGAGTTTCCACCTCATTCACAAAGCATAATATATGACATATAGTATGCCCAAAATATCAAATTCCAAGGAAATCACATAAGTAATTTCCTACGCCAACATAATTAGGAATTGGTTAAGGCCAAATTCCATGCCCATTTCCTCATTTTCACAAACATGGTCAATGACCTAGGTTATTCCATACCCTTACCCTATTCCATATACACCCTAGGTAAGAAAAGTGAACCAAAGTAGGAGAAATTCTACCTCTTGGAGCATATAAGAAAGAGTAGAAGCCTCAAGACACTCTTCTAGCCCCTAAAACCTTGATTTCCCCAAAATCCTCCTCTCGGATCTTCGGTGAAACTCTTCGTTCTTGGTATGTACGCGTAGATGAAGTTTAGTTCTTAGTCCAAGCGATTCCGACCGACGGAACACCTTGGATCGTAGAAGAAAGATAGAAAAATAAATTTTTCCTTCTTCTCTCTCTTTTCACTCTTTAATGCCTGAAGCATCCGGCCAAATGGGTGTGAAAAATTTATGATTTTTCATATATTACCCCTATTTATACTTTTAACTGCGCGGTCCACATTGTCCCGCTCGTTTATCACTTTTGGGTCCATTTTTAACCTGAAACGACTTAATTAAATCTCAATTTCAATTCAAATAAATTTTATTTGGACTTGTATTCAATTATAAGAAAATTTTATAATTTCCATTTTTGGGGATGTTTAAAAGTTCATTCGTTACCCAATTGTCTCAAAAATTGTGTAAAATCCAAATATCTCATAATTTGACAAAATTTGACATGGTAACTCAATTTTGCAATACGAATCTAACGGTGAAGTCTGTTGCTTCATCTGAGCTCTATAAAAATATTTATTTTAATCCTAAATAATAGTGGCAAATTACTATTTTGCCTTTTGTCGAAAAAATTTCAAATTTTCCCGGGTTTCAGAGGGAATTAAAGTTGACAAGTCAAAGATAGATTTGATCATCTATCTCCCTCCACCAATGACTGTAAAAGATGTTTAATCCTTTCTAGATCATAGAGGGTTCTATAGAAGATTTATTAAAGACTTTAGTTTGATATCCAAACCAATGTGTAATCTTCTATGTCAGGATGCACCATTTGATTGGAATTATGCTTGTTAATCAACATTTGATAAAATTAAAAGCATGCTTCTTTCTGCACCAATTATGTAACCTCCTGATTGGTCTTTACCTTTTGAATTAATGTGTGATGCTAGTGACTATCTTGTAGGAGCTACCTTAGGCCAAAGAAAGATACGCGGCCTTATGTGATTTACTATGCAATCAAAATTTTGAATGACACACAAAATAAACTATTCTACCACAGAGAAAGAATTGTTTGTTATAGTATTTTTTTTAGATAAGTTTCGATAATATTTGGTTGGATCCTCAATTGTAGTGTTTATTGATCATGCAGCCTTGAAATATATGCTTACAAATAAGGATAATAAGTCACGCCTCCTATGATGGATATTATTACTTCAAGAATTTGATCTCATTATCAAAAACAAAAATGGAGTTGAAAAGGTGGTAGTTGATCATTTATCAAGGCTAAATTATGATACAAAAGAGGAGTCAATACCAATCAAAGAGACTTTCCTAATGAACAATTATTGTAATAATAGAGGAAGCATGGTATGCAATTATTTAGCAATAGGTGTCATTCCCCTCCATTATACTCGGACCAATAAGTAGAAATTTTTAAGAGAGGTACGCAATTTATTTTGGGAAGATCACTATGTGTTTCAATACTGTAGAGATCAGATAATAAGGCATTGTATACCCAATCATGAAATATGTTAGGTAATTTCTTTTTGTCATTCTAAAGCCTGCAATGGGCATTTTTCTTCAAAGAAAACCACTACTAAAATTTTGTAGTGTGTACTTATTGGTCAACTCTTTTTATGGATGTACATGGATTTTGTCTAAATTATGATCGATGTCAAAAGATGGGAAATATTTCAATAGGAAACATGATACCTTTACACCCTATTTTGATCTTTGAAATTTTTTATTGTTGGGGCATTGATTTTATGGAACTATTTCCTCCATCCTTTGGAAATATGTACATTTTTGTTGCCATTAATTATGTTTCGAAATGGGTTGAGGCAATTCCTTATCAAAACAATGATCATCGCACAATGATCAAATTTTTAAAATAAAATATTTTGTCTAGATTCAAAATTCTTCAAGATATTATAAGTGATGAGTGTACACATTTTGGCAATAAACCTTTGGAAAATTTGATGAAAAAATATTTGATTTCACATAAAGTATCTGCCCCTTATCATCCCCAGACAAGCTAAACTAGCCAATAGGGAGATAAAATATATTTTGAAAAAAATAGTTAACCCAGATCGCAAGGAAAGGTCTTTGAGGCCAACTGATGCATTTTGGGCTTATCGAACTACATACAAAACTATTTTGGGAATGTATCTGTATCGGCTAGTTTATGTCAATCCATGTCACTTACCGGTGGAATTGGAACACTGAGTATATTGCGCAATCAAAATGATGAATTTTGATATTGACATAGCAAATGCATCCCGTAAACTTCAGATCAATGAATTGCAAGAATTGAGAAATGAATCATATGAAAATGCAAATATTGCGAAGTCTAGAATTAAAAGGTTTCATGATAAAAATCTTGTGTGAAAGTCCTTTGTACCAATTCAAAAAGTTCTATTATATAATTCAAGACTCTGCCTATTTCCAAGAAAGTTAAGATCAAGGTGGATAGGTCTGTATATTGTCAAACAAGTTTTTGAACACGGGGCAATTGAAATTAAAAATCCATTAAGCGGAAATGTTTTCAAAGTAAATGGTCAAAGACTTAAGCCATATCATGATAGCTTTGCTCAAAACATGGATTTCATTCAATTAATGGAACCACAGTATGTATCTTGAGAAGTTATTATGTATATTTGATTGTAAATAACAGAACCAGCCATTTTGTTGTTTGTATTGTAGATTAGGGTTTTGCAAAATGGATTTGTTTCTTTTTTAGACCATATTAGCAATTGTCTTTAAATTTTGATTTATAATGTTAGACATTGAGGATAATGTTAAATTTAGATTGGGGGAAGGAACAATCCAAGTTCGTCTTTACTTCCATCAGACGTTAAACCATTGTCTGGAAAAAATTCATTTTCCAAATGCCGACAAGCAAATCGACTTGGTGGTAATGTAAAATGTGGTCAATTAATGCAAATGAGAGAATCTAATCAATGTTTCCAACCAATTTCATGTCGAGCATTAGATCGTCTTGACTGGATTAAGTATGGGCAAAGTAAGGATTATTATGAGACACCATTTTCTTCCAGTCCAATGCTCACAAGATATGTGTGATGTAAGATTAATCGGTTCACTTATTTTCTCAACTTAGAAGATTCTAATTAACTATGATCAAGGATGTATAAATTAGGAAGTGTTGTGAATGTATATAGTTTGATATAGTTTATATGTTAATTTAATGTATTCTTATTAAAATAATTGGTGTTTATTTGTTAAATAATGAGAAATTTTAAAATTAATTAAATTTTTGTAACTACGGGTTCAAAACTAAAAACTAGAAAGTAGGAGGAGATCAAAAGCCAACGACTGAATAGCCTGTGCAAATTCCAGTGAATCAGCACCATCTGGATGGCGCTAATAGCATCCAAATGGTACTACCTTGTGTAAAAGCATCTTATTCATTAACAGTCAATTTTGTAGTTCCCTTGCAGCAGAAAATTCAAAAATCAGCAACACTCTCTACCTTCTCTCTTCAGATCTACCTCACCCACAAGTTTTTCTTCAATTTCACTCCAGTCAAACACTTACCCACTATATTTTACAGGTTTCTACAAATTAAAATCTTGTAAAATTCTCTATTGATCAAGAAAATTAAGAATTATCCTCATGGATCCAAGAAGAAAGTCAATAGCTCATAGGGACAGGGATTCTTCTAGTCAAGCAAGGCGAGGAGTCTCTCTGCCGGCCCCAGTAGTGTCACAGGAGGAAGAACAACCCTAGGTTCAAAATTAGTTTGATAATATTATGTTGAAAAATCTCTGCCGGCCCCGTAGTGTCACAGGAGGAAGAACAACCCCAGGTTCAAAATCAGTTTGATAATATTATGTTGACAAATATTGAGCAGTAGATTTGGTATGATACTCAATTTTTATCTAATACAATAATTTCTAAAAGGCTTGTGATATATGATGTTCTTCCTAGCAAAACAAGGTTGGTAAATTATGTGAAGCTTGTGGGTCTTGTGATTAGCACAAAATATTGCACATTTTGTATGCTATTTTTACCCTTTTTTTACTTGTTTTTGTTGTGAATTTGGGGAGAAATTCATTTAATCTACCTTTTAATGAAATTTTGTGTGAATGTAGGTGAAGAGTTGTAAATGGCTTGAGTTAAACCCCCATCATTGTGCTTAAAGACAATAGAGATGAGGGGTGGCTTAACAGGAGGGTTGGAAGGTGAAGAAATCAACAAAAAATATATGTTAGCAGAAAACCTTCCAGGAGGTCAAAAATGCTTGATGGCGTTCACCCTAATCTCCAAACACTAACCTGGACTAAGTTTATATGGCTTATATGAGTTGGTGAGTGTCACTCTCTCTCGGGTTTAATGCTAGAAATGGGAAAAACGTGTGTGAATGAAAATGTGTGCGTACAAAAGTGCTCTCCAAGGAAAAAGAGACTTTCGAGTGTCATGTTTTACTTGGAATTAAGTATTCCAAGGTCGTCTCCTCGAGGAAGGAAAGTCGAATTATGGTGAAGGTGATATTGTAAAGGAAATGGAAAGTGTAAAATCTTTTGAGTTTGTGTTTTGTTGAGTGAAGTTTTGTGATAGAAAATGTAATGGAAAAAGGGTTGGCTAATCGGAAGAGGTGATTCCAATGAGAATGCCAAATCAACACACAACATTCTTCCAATGGTGCCCAAGTGTTTGATTGATTCATTGGAAGTTATTCGCACTTTTTCATGATCGGATTAATATTATACACCTAAGTATAAGTGGTCAAATTGTAGTTTTCTCGGTTTTAAGTCCAAGTATCGATCCCACGAAGAGTTTTAATAATTTGGAAATGAAATAAAAATAGTTAAGTTGTTAATTCGAATAGGACAACATGTGATAGCTTGTGATGTGAGGTTAGATTGATAACTAGTCTAAGTAAACGCTTATGTGCAAATAGATTAAGACAATAATAAAAAGTATCATTTAGTTTAAGGATCCTATATGCGTTATATTGGTCTAGTACTAGAAATGCTACCTTACATCAATTAACTTCCATGTTACTAGCAAGTCAACTGGTAGGTCTGATGTATATTAACCATCACACAATAACTTCTTAAGTTAGCTGGTGGTATCCATGACATTTGATTAATCCAAGCAAACCCGAAGAACAAGCCATTCATGAGGAATACTTCTATTATTCAATTGACTTCGTAATAGTAGGTGCGCACATAATAAACCATAACACATCCATTTCGTAAGTTAACTGGTGGTATTAAGTCATAACACAACAACTTTTTAGGTTAGCTAGTTATAGATGTGCCAACAAACTAATTCGAGTAAACTAGAAGGACAAGCCATTCATGAGAAATACTTGAATTATTCACTTAGCTCCATGTGTGATACATATACCAGTTAAACATTCTCAGTATTCTGGTGGAGGATAAACCATACCAATAGGAATATCACAGATATTTGATTGGGAATATTATCATAAATTATACCAGTTAAACGATCTTAGTAATCCAGAAGGACAAGTCATTCATGACGATCACTTAGGTCATTAATCTGATAATTACATATAGTAGTTAAACAACCTTAATAACCCAGAAGGACAAGTCATTCATGAGGATCATTTAGGTTTTGTACCATGCATCAGTTAACATCCTCGGTGTTCCAGTGGAGGATAAACCATACCGATAAGAATGCCGTGGTTGTTTTACCGGCAGGTTGATGATGCACTGATGACATAATTCCAAGCACAACACAAAAATTACATAGATCACTTTATCATGTACGAAGCATATAATACATAGATATATAAATATATAAAACATCAAAATTTTTAGAATTTAACCAGTATTATACATATGTTTACCTCTCACTGGGGGATATAAGTAACTACTCACTCCCCATTGCTATAGACAAGCAAGGAGTATGACCAGTTTTCATTACAACTGAAATTAAAATATAAATTCTAAAACTTCTTTCACAAGGAACAAGTGAAACACAACCACCTTATTATCAATTAAGACAAAAAGGTGACGGTAGTTCAACTATCTGAATAGAAAGATAAAACAGAAATGTAGAAGTATAGAGTTTGGACTGAAGTGTATGATGGACCAGATTAAGTTGATATTTTTTCCTTCTCTTTTTCTTTTCTTCTCTCTCTTTTTTTTCTTTTTCTCTCTTGAACTTCTTTGGACTCCCCTTGGATCCGGCCTTCTGAAAATGGAAATGGAGGCCCCTTTATATAGTGGACATTGAAGCATGACGTGGGAAGATGATGATTAGCCGCCAAAGGGGATCGTCCGGACGCCAACACCACCGTCCAGACGGTGGGATCTTGCTGGAATTTTCACTTGCATGCATGCTGACTCATTACTTGTTGAAATTACACTTTAGCCTTTGTTGTTTCAAGCTTTTATACATTGCTCTTTGCATTCTCTGGTAATTCAACATCAAACCCTTAAAATTTTAAACATAACACACATGAAACCCTAATTATGCACAAACCCTAATTGACTCTAATTAATAGTTTTTGGTTATTTTATTTTACTAATTTGACTTATTTAACTATTCTGATTTATATACTAATTATGGTTAATCACACCCCCTAACTTAAACTTTACTAGTCTCTCGTAAACTAAAAAGAAAAACTATTAACAAAATACAATAAAATACAAACAGAGATAAAATCATTTTCACAGATTTTTCACGATTGCATTTAGCAGATGCAACAAGCCTTTAAATCCCCAGGTGATTCGTAGTGGTTGAGTCTTGTCTTGTGAAGGTTTTCAGTGAAGTTACCTACAAACTTTAGTTGTTAAGAATTCATAATTCATATTTTTCATAAGTAAAATTCAATCAATATTTCGTCTGTCTTGTCAAGATAATTCCTTCTCTAGTCACTATAAGAGTAACACACGTTAGTTATAATATTATCTATATATTTTTATAAAAGCTTGTGTGTGTGTAATGATTTCTTTATTTTCAGAAATTACTTGAGAAATGTTACCCTCTTTGACGGTAGTTTTGATGTTAGTCCTTTCCACGAATACACTCAGTAAAAAGAACACACATGTTATAGTGACTATTCTCACAAGCTACATGTGTTTGGAATATAGTTAACAAAGCAAATAATCAAACATGTAGTAATCAAAAGAGCAGTTAGTTGAATAAAGTAGAATTTGACATAATCTCATGAAAGGATATTAACACTATATTAAATATACTATTAACATTTTTCTTTTTAGAATTGATAGGATTAATACAAATATACGATTTCTGGAATCAAAAAGAACTTTATTAGGGTTGTAATGTGACCATGGGTTTAAGGTTTATGAAACGACGTCATTGAATTTCAAATGCTATCTTTTACTATTGTTGCACACCTCAGTTTTCCAGGATTTTGCATGTTTCTTTTCCATTTTTCCAATTTTCACTTTCTTAGCTTTTTTGCTTTCTTTTGAAACTTCTTGTTCATATTTATTTTCTTTGAGCCATGATTCTTCTTTTGCCTTTCTTGTTTTCTTCTGCCTTTTCTCCTTCTTCTACTTTTCTGTATTCTGCTGATTTATAAGACGGTGCAAGAAAATTAGATAGCAAAGGTAAGTTTAATATTTTTATTTGGTTTGGGTGTTTCTTGGGTTTTAAGAAAAGAATTTATTTTCAGGCTCAATCATGGCTGACGAACGACATAATTTTGTAAAAGGAATGGTCAAGGCTCAACATTTAATCAAAGATGGCCTAAGATCATTTTCTAGAAATCATATATCTGTATAATTTCTACATGAAAGTTAAGGATAATGCTAATAATACAATGTAATAAGTGCTAATCAAAAGAAAATTAATGAGATTATTCAAGGAAAATTTACCGCTGAATCGAAGATTTGTATTTGACTGGATGTAGAATATCTCTCCAAGAAAGATTGGTTCAAAATCTGCAATAGGTTTTACATCTCCACTATATATGCAAAAAGTGTAATATTTCACAAGATTTTTAACAATAAAGAAATCTAATTGTGCTTTTAAGAATAAGTTTAAACAAAAATATTAAGATAATACACAACTAAAATATGAAAATCCCACGTGATCAGATTAAGATTATTCTTGCAAGGCATGAGAATAAAAATTTAATTTAGCTGTGAATCATATGAATTATTAATTCCTAACTTAAACACACATTAGTTCAAAACAAAGAAGTTTAAAACACACAAAAGTTCAAAACAAACAAGTTTAAAACAAATAAGTTCAAAAGCAAATAAGTGCAAAACATAAATTAAAGTTCAAGTGCATAATTAAAAAGCTGAGTGAAAGATAGCAAAGTTTTTCAGTAGAATCTCCACTTTTTTCTAGGAAGTAGATGGGCCTTCTCCAAATTACTCTCTCAGTAGCTTTAAGATTGCTGCTTGGTTTTGTTCATAATCCTCTATACGTGACTCAGTTGATTGACTGTGGTCTCCAATCCTAGCAGAATTTGTCGGTCAGTTATGTCCACTGCTGGTATGTATGGTAGATCCTCTTGTGGCTACTGTTGTTCTAGTGGAATGAATTCTTCAGGGCCTTGGAATGGCTCCTCTTGTGGTGGAGGGGGCACCTCTAGTTGTCCTTCTTGTTTTCCTCCATAACTTTTTTTCAATGAAGTTTTGTCTAATAGGCCAAAATGATCCACTATTTTTCATATAGGATTAATGATCACGCCCTCGTTCCTGCAAAGTTGAGATACTAACACAGCATATGGGAGTGAGGTTTCTTTCTATCCACAGTAAGTAACATTTGGTCCACAATTAAGTTTGGCAAGTCAATGGTGTGTCCCATCCCGAAAGCATATAAGAAATAAGCTTGCTCAGTATAGATTTGATTTTTCTAGGCTCGGGGCAACAAACTGTTCATTGTTATTGAATTCAGGATACAGTATTTGTCAGTAAGGTCTCCTTGCTTTATGTATTTATTCAGTCTACCCCAAACAAATGATGTGTTATCTTTCATTTCTCTCCCTATAACACTCAAATCAGGTAATTCAGTGTAGGGGTATTGCGGGTTCTCTGGTCTAGGCATGGGTTGAAAGAACTTGGCTATAACAACCGGTGTAACTTGAAAAATCTTACCCCATACAAATGCATGCAATTTCATTTCTCCAACTATTTGAGCATTACTATAGAATTCATGAATTAAGCAATCATAAGCAGGAACAGATAATGTAAAACCCGGAAAATTTGAACTTTTCACAAAAGGGGCAAAATGATCATTTATCGCTATGATATTGTTTGTAAACCTGAATTTTTCTAGAACTCGGATGATGAAACGGACCTCACCGTTGGATTCATCTCGCAAAATCTACCTACTCTATCAATTTTCGTTGAATTCCGACATAGTTAGATTTTTTATGTTTTACAAGACGGTTGGGTCTTGGGTGACCCAAAAATAAATTTTTTAAACAAATTTTGAAAGTTGGAAATAATTTAAGACCAATTAAAATAAAAATATTTTCAACTTAAACGGGGGCAAAATTTAATCGTTTCGGGGTAAAAACGGAACCGGAAAAAAGAGGACATGTGGCGAATTATGAACAAAGCATTGGGGACTATAAAAACTGAAAGAAAATCAGATTTTCTTCCCCAATCTCACAGTTGTTACCCAATAGAAAAGAAGAGAGGGAAAAAGAGAAGGTTCACAACTTCTCTCTACAATCTACGGCCCTACAGTGCTCAAATCAACAAAAGTGGACCTCCTCGTCGTGGGCTACGCGACTATACCAAAAAGCAGGGTTTTCACCATAGATTCCAAGGATAAGATTTTGAAGAAGTGAAGATTTTAGCTCATTTTTGGGGTCTTGGAGCTTCTTGATGTCATTTACGCTTCAAGAGGTAGGGTTCCTTCCTAATTTGGTTTATTTTCTAACCTAGGGTGTTATATGAGATGGGTAGGTTGTTAAAGACTTAACACTTAGCTATGTTTGTGAAATTGATGAAATGGGTATTGAAAATGGGAATGGAAATGCGTATAGAAATGGTTTGAACTAATTTCCTAACTTGGAATTAAAATGTGAAAATTACTTGTGTAATTCCATGGAATTTGATATTATGTGGGCATGCTATGTGTTTACATTATGCCATTGTGAATGAAGTATGTTATGAGTACGTATTATGTAACAACATGCTTAGAATATATTGTTGGGTATAAAATGTTGATATATGTTTATTGATATATTCATATTGTGATAAAGTTTGGTGATTATATGCATATGATATAATTGGCCATGGAATATGTAGATATGTGGTTAAATTTGCTCATGTGGCATTCATTACATATGGTCATGACATTCATATAGCAATGGTGCATTACATTGCATTTGCACGGAGGAACCGCATCCATAGATATGAGTGTGGGTATGGGTGTGCATGGTTGAAATCATGCACCACGTAGGTGGATGATGGATGGGTTCAGGAAAGTTGGATCGAAGATCCAACTGGGTCGCACGGTTGCATGGGAAAAAGAATTGGGTTGGGGTTAGCAAGAAGTGCTGACTATCCCTCGGGTGAGAGACCCGGTGATCGGATACGCATTTCATTGGTATAAGAGCCTATAAAGTGTGTTGATGTATGCGAAACCGTTGGTGGAAATTCATAAATTTCGTGTCGGTTGGGTACCGTTGGTGTAAGTCTATAAATACCCACCAAAAGAAAGACCCAGAGATTTTTATCTAAAATAGTCATTGGGTGTGTAGCGCAAATGGCGGGGGCTTGGAAAGCCCGATTTTATACTCATAGCATTGCATGGGTGAAAGGAGTCAGCGAAAGCTCGAGTATAGTTGCATGAGTGAGTGTGATCTCATATCATGGCATGATGTGTTAGATTCCATCATAGACTTGCTTGATCTTGATTGGAATGGTTGTAGCTTGTTAAAGGTTGCATGAACATTTCATATGCACTTAGGTTAGGGAGTAGCCTCTATAGGAAATACTCTACTGGGCGTGGCTCACCCTATACGAAAAAATATTTTAGGTGCGGGATACACGCTGAAGGAAAGTCCTCACATGGGACCTCGAGGATGAAGAAAGCTGGAATGTGGCTTTAATTTGGATTTCTTGTAAATGATTATCAAAACTTAGTTTTGGCATGTAAATTAATGTAGTGGAATTGTCTATGGACCTTGTGTAATATGAAAATCTTCAATATACATATGTTCGATGGAAATAATATGTTTTGAAATGAATTAGAAAAGAAAAACAGGTAAAACAGGCAAATCTGGGTAAAACCTACCGGTAGATCGCTGTCCAGTGGGCAACACCTACTAGTAGGATCGCGTTTAGGCAGAACTTTCTTTATCAGGCAAAACCTACCGGTAGGACTATTTTAGTGGACAAAACCTATCGGCAGGTCCTACTAGTAGGTTCTCAAAAAATCTGAAAATTTAAGACTATCTTGCCATGTTTTTAGACCATGGATTCTTTGGTTCCAAGGATATAAATGGACATCAAATGAGGATAAAATATTGGTATATTAGACCTTGGTTAGTCAAATAGTATAATGTACACAGGTTATGTAACGCCCCAAAACACACCCTGGACGACATTACATTCTAAAAGCATTCATATCATGAGAGCACTAATAATCCCTAAACAAACAAGACTTCATTTGTCATCCACGAATATTTACAACATTATCCAAAAGAATAAGCCCAAGTCATGGCTATTACATCTCAAAAATTAATTAAAGAACTGCAGCGGAATAAACAAAAGAAGCTAGACTACACAATGTTCCAAAAGAATGTCCTAGTCTAGTACAAAAGGAAAGGAGGTCGCTCTATGCATCCACCTCGGGATCCACACTCTCGTCCAGTGGAGTCTCCCAAGTAGCGGGCTCCTCGACCCTTACGTCCTCCTCCTCAAGCGGGTAATCTGAAAAATGTTAGCGATAGGAGGTGAGCACGAAGCTCTGTAGAAAAATTCTCCCAAACCCATACAAGGTTTAGAAAAGCATTTAAAACAGTCGGTCTCAATTTTAACATAACATAGATACATAATTTGAAATAAAGCAATGACATTTAAAAAGGATCTTAAGTTTATTTAAAAACATTACTTAAATGAATAAACGAGCACCACATACAAATAATAGTCATTAATTGTCATAACCAATTCCCAAGAATTCTTTCGGTAGGTGACATACTTTGTGGTAACATTCACCCCCCTTTAGGTCACCTTTGATTCTCAAGCATCCTTACCGGGAACCTCTTGAAAATGGATGAGCATCCTTACATAGAACCTCTCACCAATCACTACATTATTTCTCAAGCATCCTTACCGGGAACCTCTGGGGAAAGGGTGAGCATCCTTACAAGGAACCTTTCACTCATGTGCATCACAAACATCCCCAATTTACAAGCATCTAGCTAACATCCCCAAAATATATCATGTAACAATTTCACAACCAACTAAGAAAATACATGAGATCACAATAACATCATTTTTCTACCCAACACAAAGCACTAAGGTTTCGAAATCCATAATAAAGAAAGCATTTAGGAAGGAAATACATCACTCTCCAAAAATTAGGGTTTTAAAACTAGAAAGGAGATTTCATGGGTATTAAACCCTACTTTGTTCAAAACATGTAATCCTTTCAAAAAGCCTAAGAGAGGATGATTCCATAGCATATATATACCATTGATAGCCAAAACATACATATATAAATACCCTAACCTCAATGTAAGTGAATAAGAGAAAAATCCTACCTTGAATCCTTAGTTTTGGTGTGAAGAACAAGAATATTTGATCTTGAATCACCTTTGAATCTCTTGTTTTTCCCTTCCTTTCTTCCTCTCTAATGCTCTCTAGGGTTCTAAGAGGTGTGGGGGTGTGAGGGGAGTGAATAAAATGAGAGCAAATGAAATGAAAATGAGTTTAAAACATAGCAACCCCGAAAAACACAGTTCACAGGCTGTTTTGGGTTTTTCCAAATTTACGGTTTTACCACTAAGAATCTCCAATTTGATCCATATGACTACCCTAAGGTTTGTCGACGTTCCGGATTCATTTTTAATGTTATTTTAACCTAAAAATATTTATTTTTATGATTTATCTCAAAACTCAAGTCAATGTACACCCGAAACACTAAAGTTTCTATTTTACCCATTTGAATTGGCTATTAATGAAGTTTTGCAATGTTTGCAAATAAAAGGTGATAAATGGTGCTTCTTAACGCCTTTTATACTTATTTGAAGCCTAAAAGTACTCATTATTCTTATATTTTGAATTATGATGCAAATGGAGACATTAAATGCAAAACGAAGCTAATTTGACTATTTCGACATTGTTTCGTTATCTGAGCATAACTCTCTCATCCGAGCTCCAACTGAGATGATTTAAATGATATGGAATGATAAGAAAGAGATCTAAAACTTTCATGTTTTGAGTTTTGAGAGCTATTGACTGCATCAAGGTCTAAATCGGGCTTGAAGTTGCGGCTAGTGCACTGTTCACGTGCACTGTTCACAGCCTGTCTTCTTCCCTTTTCCATTTCCAATCCATTCCTAAGCCAATCAAATCTATACCAAACCTCTCCAACACATATTTCTACACCAAACCTATTTAATACAAGTTCTAGGACCTAAAATTGCATATTTTCACTTATTAAAATCAAATTTCAACTATTATTTCCACCAACATTTTAAATCTCTACTTTTCCAATCTACCAAATTCAAACACACATCACTACATATATCCACATTTTTTTTACCAGAATTATTTACTATATATCTATATACATATATAAAATAAAATGCGGGGTGTTACAGTTTACACCTGTGGGTGATGATTCCAGTTAAGGGGATGCTATTGACGTGATGTTGGGTTGTGCGACAGTCACGGGTATTTCTGCAGGTTAACGGGTGGTCAACAGTTGAAAAAGGACCCCCTATATTAGGAGTGTCAAAGATAATCTAACATAGTGTAACCATCCCCTAGCAGCGAGAATTTCACGTATGTCTATGTTTTGAAAATTTTTGTAAATAACTGACCTTTCAAAAATAGTAGTTTTAGTCAGAAAATTAGCATCGTACTAGGCCTGTTGTTCAAAATTTTCAAACATCACCTCGTTGAAGATATTTCCTGGTCCTGGCTGTTGTGGAGGTGCTTGAGGTTGCTTGGGTCGATCTCTTTCTGCCCTACTTGAAGATCCTTTTGTTCTTCGTCTTGGATCCATGTTTTTCTTGATTTCTTCTCAAATGCTCTGTTTCACTTGATTCCAATCGGTACTTACCTTCAAAATGTAATGGGTAAGTGCATAACCAGAACAAAATTGACAAAAAACTGCTGAATGTAGCAGATTTGAAAGAGTTTTCTTTGTGATTCTCGGCTATTTCAAAATTCTAGTTTGAGGGAGTGCAAAAATGATCGGTTTGCATGGAGGAACAATTTTTATATGGAGCTCCACCATCCGGACGGTCCAAACTTTCGATTTTTTCTTCTTTTTGACTGTATTCTGTTGTTTTTTTTTCTATAATTTATTCCTTTAAATTTCTGTCGTACAAAATACAATTTTATAAATTCTTCAAAACTTTGCTAACCACTCTTGTTTTCTTGTAAAAATTGGTGGGTTTTTTTTATTTGTTATTTCATATTTACTGAGTTCCCTAATTAATTTATAGTTATTTATATTTATTCACATTTATTTAAATATGTATAAGTATGTACAATAATATATTTTTATAATTATGTACAATTCTTCCAAAAAAAATCATATATTATTTTGATCATATTGATTCATAATCAAAACTATCTGGATCAATATTACCAGTGACACGGTTAACTTCATTTCTTACTTATCTTATTAACATTGGAGTAGAATAGGATGACGTCTTAGGATATTCCTTACTCTGCCCATACCTAATCCACTGGAGATGATCTAACGCTCGACCTGAAATTGGTTTCACACACTGATCATATTCTCTTAAATGTTGTAAACGACCACATCTTACACAACCACCGAGACGATCTGCTCGTCGATTTTTTTCAAATGTACTTTTTTCACAAAGAGGTCTTGATTGAATTTCAAAATTTTCTAAGTTTCTAACTCTTCTGTGTGACGCTCCTAAAATTGGGGGTCCTTTTTCAACCGTTGACCACCTATCAACCAGCGGAAATACGCGTGCCTGTCGCACGACCCGACATCATATCAATCGTATCCCCTTAACCGGGATCATAACCCACACGTATAACCCATGTTCCTTAAATCATTTAGTTCAACGGAGGTCCAATGTGCCTCAATATACCTCATTTAATGTCCATTTGTACCATTTGAACTAAAGAAAACAAAGCTCAAAAGGTTGGCAAAACAATTTTAAAATTTCAAATTTTTGGAAGAGCTACCAGTAGGTGTTTGTTAGACCTACCGCTAGAAGTTCTACCTGTAAGCTACTGGTAGCTTTTTTCTACTGGACAGGTACTACCTGTTAGCTACCGGTAGGCTTTGCCTAGTAGACGGGTACTACCTGTTAGCTACAGGTAGCTTTTGCCTGCTGGACAACTACTACCTGTTAGCTACCGGTAAATTTTTCCTGCTGGATAGGTACCACCTATTAGCTACCGGTAGGTTTTGCCCAGAATTTTATATTTCATCAGTTTTTCATTTTCAATTCATCCCAAACCTTCCCCAAATCCATCCCAAGCATGTATAATGAAGTTTTCTACATTATACACAATGCATACAAGTTCTATTACATGTTATTTACACAGTTACATGTCAAAAATGGAATTTTAACAAAAGTTTACACCAAACTTGTATTCAAAAGCCACAACCCGGCTTTTCTTCACCCAAGAGGCCCCGAATGCGAGCCGCCCGCCGGAGTATGTCCCGCACCTAAAATGTTTTCCGTATAGGGTGACCCAACGCCTAGTAGAGTATTTCCTACAAGGGCTACTCCCCAATCTAAGTGCATATGCAATGTTCACGTGCAACATTTCACACTCATCAACATTCCCAAACAAGAATATGTAATTCTATGTCATGCTATGAAATGAGATGATACTCATTCATGCAATTTATCCAAGCCCTTCCCGGCTCTACACACATGCAATGCCAATGTGTATAAAACCAAGCTTTTCTAGCTGCAGCCATTTACCTTCACCCTATGCTATGTAGTGAGAATCAACACCGGGCTTTCCAAGCCCCCACCATTTGTGTTACACACACAATGACTACTTAAAATCTCAGGGTCTTTCTTGGGGTGGGAATTTATGGACTTACACCAACAGTCACCCAACCGACACGGAATTTATAGACTTCCACCAACAGTTCCGCGTACACCGACACACTTTATGGGCTCTTATACCAACGGAAGTGCGTATCCGACCACCGATTCCCTCACCCGAGGGATAGTCTAGCCCTCCTTGCTACCCCGACCCAAGCCTTTTTCATGCAACCGTGCGACTCAGTCAGATATTCAATCCGACTTTTCCAAGCCCACCCATCATCCACCTACGTGGTGTTTGATGACAACCGTGCACCCATACCCATAAAATGCGATGTCTTTGTGCATAAGCAATGTAATGCACCATTGCCTAATCCATGTCATGCTCATACGTAAAGAATGCCACATGAGCAAAATTAACTACATTCAAACAAGTTTCATGGCAATTTATATCCGAAGCATATAATTACCAAACTTTCTTACAATGCTATATATCAATATATGATTCTCAACAACACTTCACAAGCATGCTATAACTTAAAATACGCTAAAAACACACTTAACTCCTGAGGCATAAAATGAATACGTAACATGCCCACATAATAATCAATTCCATGGATCACATTTAATCTAATTCACGATCCATTTCAAGGTAAAATTCGTTTTACCCAATTTCAATACACATTTCACTAAATCAATCAATTCCAATCCATAGACATATGATATCAATCTCTACCAACCTACCCATTACATAAAACATCCTAAGTTGTAAAATAAACCCGAGTAGGAAGGAACCCTACCTCTTGAAGCGTAAAAAAGACGTTTGGAAGCTCCAAGAACCCAAAACAATCTTGAATCCTCACTTCCCCAAAATTTCATTTTTCAACCTTCGGTGAAACCCATCATTTTTGATGTGGTCACGTAGCCCTCAACGAGAAGAATGACTTTTGTTCTTGGCTCTAGCGGATCCAAGCACCTTGGAGTTGTAGATCGTAGAGAGAATGTGGAAGAGCTCCCTCTTTTCCCTCTCTTCTCTATCAACTAACGGCTGGGCATAAGAATGGGGGAAAAATCTGATTTTTCCCCTATTTATATTCCTCAATGTTTGGCCCACAACGCGCCACACGGCCATCTTTTTCCCGATTTTGTTTTCATCCCAAAACGATTAAATTTTGCCCCGGTTCAAGTTTAAATTAATTTTATTTTAATTTGCCTTAAATTATTTTCCAAATTTTGAAATTTTATTAGAAATCCCGTATTTGGGTCACCCCAGACTCGACCGTCTCGTTAAACGTAAAAAATCTAACTATTTGGGAATTCGATGAAATTTGACGTGGTAACTAGATTTCGCGAGACAAATCCAACAGTGAGATCCATTTCGTCATCCAGGGTCTAGAAAAATTCAGGTTTTGAACCCATACTGTAGCGACAATTTACTGTTATGCCCTTTTTTTGTAAAAAGTTTAAATTTATTGGGTTTTACATTCTGGGTTTTTGCATGATCAATGCATGGATATCTTTTGGAAGATGACGCAGTAGAATTAAACTCAACCAAAATAGTTTTTCATCCAATGTATATAATATATATATATATATTTCACAGACTCTCTATCTGGTTCTTTAACGTCTGACAATCACAAAGACAGACAAATTTTTAAAATAAAATAAAATAAATACTTTAAATATAAATAATAAAGTTACACCAATACCTCCCCAACTTAATTTAAACATTGTTTTGAATATATAAAATATTGAAAATAAAGACATGCTAATCAAGTGTGAAAGTAAGATATATCCATAGTACAAAACCTAATTTGCAAACAAAGAACCTATACAAAAGAAATGAAAACACTAAAGAGAAATTATAACTACTATATACAAGAAGTGCATAGGGGATAGATCAATCAAGTTTAAGTTCCCAATGAGAGTTTCTTACATTCCCTGATATTTCCTGCGAAAGGTTTAACAAATCAGCATAAAATTGCACATTAGGATTTCCACTATCAACAGCAAAATTAATCAAACAGACTTGTAGAGGGTCAGAATAAAAAGAGGTGTTAACTTTCTCCTCTACAATCTCATCAATTTCATTTATCTCAAAAATTTCTTCTTCCTCTCTTGGTTGTTTTGCACTGTTAAAAATATTTATTTCCAAGGTCATGTTTCCAAATGAAAGTTTCATGATTCAATTTCTACAATTAATCAACACATTTGATGTAGCTAGGAACGGTCGACCTAGAATAATAGGTATGTATGAAGATGCATGAAAATTTGGTTGTGTTTCTATTACAATAAAATCTACTAGGAAATAGAATTGATCAACTTGGATAATAACATCTACCACAATTCCTCGTGGAGTTTTTATTAATCGGTCTGCTAATTGTAGTGTAACACTGGTGGGTTTTAGTTCACTTAATCCTAATTGTGTATACAATGAATATGGCATTAAATTAAAACTGGCTCCAAGATCTAGCAGAGCTTATTCAATTCAAAATTTTCCAATGATGCATGAGACTTTTGGACTACCTGGAACTTTGTACTTAAGAAAAGTAATATGTTGTATTATAGTACTGACTTGTTCAGTTAGGAATGCTTCCTTTGGTACATTTTTTCTTATTTTTATTGTGCTAAGATCTTTTAAAAACTTAGCAAAAGTAGGAACTCGTTTAATAGCATCTAACAAAGGAATGTTAATTTTGACTTGTTTGAACTGCTCGAAAATTTCAGATTGATCTTTTTCAAATATAGGTTTTCTAACTCTTTGAGGAAAAGGTAACGGAATAGGACATGGTTGATCTTTTTCATTTTGTACTTCATGGTTGTTTTTCAATTGGAGGTTCAGACTCAAGTGGTTTATTAACACGCATTGACTTACGTATTTTCTTAGAGATTTTAGGTTTAATAGTTTTATCAATTATCTTGCCACTTCTGAACATTGTGCTTGCTTGTACTTGATTTAGGGAAGGTTTAGATGACACAAAATTTGCTCGAATTTGTGGCGATTTTGGCTGAGATAGAAATTTTTCCTTTTCTAGCATACTGAGAGACTGAGTCAACTTAGCTAGATGACTCTTGATATCTTCAATACTCTGAGAAGTTTGAGCTTTAAAATCATTCAAAGCTTAAGTTGTTTGAGTGTTAAAATTTATTTGACTTTAAATAAATTGATTCGTAGTATCTTCCAGAGTTCTTCTTTGTGGGGGTTAAAATGGTGGATAGTTTTGTTGATTTTGTGGTTGTGGTGGACCTTGTGTTTGATTTGTAGGTTGTGTATTTCTCCAACTAAAATTTGGATGATATCTCCATCTTGGGTTATGAGTTTCAGAATATGGATTCAGATAAGACTTATTATTATAAGTTAGAACAGCATTAGATTGTTCAATTAACACTTCTTTAAATGCAGGTATAGTTGGTCACTCTACTACAGGATGTCTTGACAACGTACAAATTTCACATATTTGATTAGTAGTTGAAATAACAGATACTTGTTTTATTTTTTTCATCTCTAAGGCTTCCAATTTTTGAGATAAACTGTCCATTTTAGCTGTTAAATCATCATCTTCTTTGAACACATATTTTCCTCTTTCGGATGTAGATGACTTTTTTTCCACTATATTTGAAGAAGTTGATTCCCACATTTGAGACCTTTCAGAAATAGTAACAAAATATTGAAATGCTTCTTTAGGATTTTTACTCATGAATTCCCCATGCGCCATCATTTCAACAAATTGTCGCATTGCAGGTGGAAGAGCATCATAGAAAAAACCAACTAAGGTCGAGTTTACAAATGCATGATGTGGACAAGCTTGGAGAAGATCTTTAAATCTTTCCCAACATTGATAAAAAGTTTTACCTTCTTTTATAGAAAAATCATTATTTGACGTCTTAATGTATATGTACAATGTACAGGACAAAAACTTCTTAAAAAACTCAGCTTGTAAAGCTTGTCAGTTTGTGATTGAATTAGCTCTTAAAGAGCTAAGCCACTGTTTTGCTTTATCTTTTAAAGAAAAAGAAAATAGTTTTAGTCTAACCATTTCAGAATTATCTTACAATGTGACATAGACTTCTTTAAATTCTTTCATATGAACATAAGGGTTTTCAGTTTCTAGACCATGGAACTGTGGTAATAATTGGATTGTTCCAGGCTTAATATTAAGATTTGGAGCATCTCTTAGAAAAGCATAACATGATGGGATATTAGTTCGGGTTGGATGTAAATATTCTCTTAATGGTCGAATATTTTGAACTATTTCTTGTTCTCTAAGTACGTTTCTAGTCATACTTAATTCAAATGATTCTTGTGTAGATGAAGATAGTGAAGATGAAGGAGATGACTAATTTACAGACCCTACTGATGAATGAACATACATACACTTTTTAAAAAGAAAACACACTTTTTATACATATAATACAAATAAACAACTTTTCTATTTTATTTAATTTTGAATTAACGTAACTCCCCGGCAATGGCCCCAAAAATTTTATTTGCACTTTTTTGTGATCGGATTAATATTATACACCCAACTATAAGTGGTCGAATTGTAGTTTTCTCGATTTTAAGTCCAAGTATCGATCCCACGAAGAGTTTTAATAATTTGGAAATGAAATAAAAATATTTAAGTTTTTAATTCGAATAGGACATCATGTGATAGCTTGTCATGTGAGCTTAGATTGATAACTAGTCCAAGTAAATGTTTATTTGCAGATAGATTAAGACAATAATAAAAAGTATCCTTCAGTTTAAGGATCTCATATGCGTTATACTGGTCTAGTACTGGAAATGCTACCTTACATAAATTAACTTCCATGTTATTAACAAGCCAACTGGTAGGTCTGATGTATATTAACTATCACACTGCAACTTCTTAGGTTGGCCAGTGGTATCCATGACAAATAATTAATCCAAACAAATCAGAAGGACAAGTCATTCATGAGGAATACTTGTATTGATCAATTGACTTCATAATAGTAGGTGCATACATAATAAACATAACATAGTCACTTCTTAGGTTAACTGGTGGTCTTAAGTCATAACACAACAACTTCTTAGGTTAGCTAGTTATAGATGTTCACTGACTAATTCGAGTAAACCAGAAGGACAAGCCATTTATGAGGAATACTTGAATTATTCACTTAGCTCCATAAGTGATACATATACCAGTTTAACATCCTCAGTGTTTCGGTGGAGGATAAATCATACTGGTAGGAATGCCATAGATATTCGACTGGGAATATTATCATAAATTATACCAGTTAAATGATTTTAGTAATCCAAAAGGACAAGCCATTTATGAGGATCACTTAGGTCATTAATTTGATAATTACATATAATAGTTAAACAACCCTAATAACCCAGAAGGACAAGCCATTCATAAGGATTATTTAGATTTTGTATCATGCTTCAGTTAACATCCTCAGCATTCTAGTGAAGAATAAACCATACCGATAGGAATGTCGTGGTTGTTTTACCGACAGCTTGATGATGCACTGATGACATAATTACAGGCACAACACTGAAATTACGTACATCACTGTATCATGTATATAGCATATAATACATAAATATATAAATATATAAAACATCAACATTTCCAGAATTTAACCAGCATTATACATATGTTTACCTCTCACTAGAAGATATAAGTAGCTACTCATGTCTCATTGCTACAGACAAGCAAGGAGTATGACCAGTTTTCATTACAACTGAAATTAAAATATAAATTCTAAAACTTCTTTCACAAAGTACAACTGAAACACAACCACCTTATTATCAATTAAGACAAAAAGGTGACGACAGTTCAACTATTCGAGTAGAAAGATAAAACAGAAATGTAGAAGTATAGAGTTTGGACTGAAGTGTATGACGGACCAGATTGAGTTGCAAGTTTTTCTTTCTCTTTTTCTTTTCTTCTTTCTCTTTTTTTTTTTTCTTTTTCTCTCTTGAACTTCTCTGCACTCCCCATGGATCCGGCCTTCTGAAAATGGAAATGAAGGCCCCTTTATATAGTGGAAAATAAAGCATGACATAGGAAGATGATGATGAGCCGCCAAAGGGAATCGTCCGGACTCCATCACCACCGTCCAGACGGTGGGAACTTGCTAGAATTTCCACTTGCATGCATGCTGACTCATTACTTGTTGAAATTATACTTTAGCCTTTGTTGTTTCAAGCTTTTATACATTGCTACTTGCATTCTCTGGTAATTCAGCATCAAACCTTGAAAATTTTAAACATAACACAAATAAAACCCTAATTATGCACAAACCCTAATTGACTCTAATTAATAGTTTTTGGTTATTTTATTTTACTAATTTGACTTATTTAACTATTCTGATTTATATACTAATTAAGTTTAATTACGAAGTGAGGGACTAATGTGGTGAAGGCTCAAGCATACCCCGTAACAAGTCCACGGTGTATCAAGAGCTCACAACCATGTCCGCACTTAACCTAGTCAAACCAAACCACCTTACACTACAAGGGAGAATGAAAAGGAGTTGACTTGGCATACCCACGAGGAGTTCTCCCTTGGATTAGCCAACTTAAAGCTTAGCTTGTGACGCCCCTAAAATCGGGGGTCCCATTGACCACCGTCAACCTGCGGAAATATCCATGAGTGCCGCAAAATCCGACATCGCGAAATAGTATCCTTTTACCTGAGATTTTAACTCACACGTGTAACCCGTGTGTGTTTTATAATTTAATTTAACCGTGGTTCACAGTACCACAAATCATGCCACTTTATTGTCCAAACACATCATCGGAACCAAGGAACCAAAGTCCAAGGGCATAGCACTTCAGTTTTAAAATTTAGAAAATTTGGAAAAGCATACCGGTACGCAGTACCAATACGGTTTGCCCTCTGAACAGACAGTACCGGTATGCTCTGTCTTCTAGACCATATGGTACCGGTACACAGTACCGGTACATTCTGCCCAATTTTGTCCGTTTCACCTATTTTTCATGTCCAATCCATTCCAAACCACCCCAACATCATTTCAAACATATTTAATGATGTTTATTGCATAAAACTTGATATCTACGAGTTCTATTACAAACCATTTACACGATTACATATCAAAATGGAAATTAAACCTAAGTTTTCACAAACACTTGTCTCCAAAAGCCATAAACCGACTTTTCTTCACCCTCCGCCAGTGTTGACCCCACACCTGAAATGTTTCCCATAAAGGGTGAGCCAACGCCCAGTAGAATATTTCCTATAGAGGCTACTCTCCACCTAAGTGCATATGCAATGTTCATGCACCACATTTGCAACCATTGAATCATTCCAATCAATAACATATATGTTTCATGTTGAAATCTACCATGTCATGCCATGAATTAAATGACATTCACTCACGCACCTCAACCTGAGCCTTCACCAGCTCTCACCACACTATGCAATGCAAGTGTAAAACATTTATCTTTGATGAAATACATCCAAAGATCATTTTGAAAACAAACTCATATGTTCATAAAAAACAATTTATTTCTGGACGTTTCCCATCAAATAAATCCTTTATTTAATCAAAACCATGTGTCTTTCTTTAGGTAATGGACTTTTGGTGTTGCGCCGCCGGCTCCACACACACCAATACACTTTTTTGGACTTACACTGTCAGAAGTGTATAAACCAATACTCGGGTCTTGCACCCGAGGGGGGTCTATCCCTTCTTGCTATACCTGACACAAGTTTTTCCATGTATGCAACCGTGCGACTCAGTAGGATTTTCAACCCCACTTTCCCGAGCCCACCCATCAAAACACCAAATGTGGTGATTGATCCAATCATGCATTCACATACCCATACTCATGGTCATGGATGCATTCTCCTGTGCAAATGCAATGTGATGCACCATTGCAATACCAATGTCATGCTCAAATGAAATGCATGCCAAATGAGCTATTTAACCACACATTTCAACATGTGTCAAGGCAATTTACATCATATGTATAAATTCAACAATCCCATTTTCATGTCAATATATCAACAAGCATATATTAACATTTATATCCAACAATCCTTCAAAAGCATATTATACACAACTCATGTCATAATACACTTCATTTACAAGCACTATAAAACACAACATGCTCAAGATATCAAATTTTTCAAAGAATTTCACAAGTGTTTTTCCTCATACCAAACTTAGCTAGGATTTGGTCTAGGCCAATTCCATACTCATTTCCTTTATTCCTTAACCATAATCAAGTGACTTAGGTTATTTTAAACCCTTACCCCATTCATAATACACCCTAGGTAAGAAAATGAACCAAGGTAGGGGAAACCCTACCTCTTGAAGCGTAAAATGAAGACTAGAAGCTTCAGGAACACCCAAAACATAGATTTTCCAAAATCATCTCCTTGGATCTTTGGTGAAATCTCTCGTTCTTGGTACGTACGCGTTGCCCTCGTCGCGTTGACCAACTTTAATTCTTGGATCAAACAATTTCGACCGACGAAACAACTTGGATCGTAGAAGAAAGGTAGAAAAATGAATTTTTCCCTCCTGTCTCTCTTTTCTCTCTTTAATGCCTGAAGCAGCCGGCCAAACGGGTGTGAAAAATATCTGATTTTCAAATATTAACCCCTATTTATACTTTTAATTGTGCGGTCCACATTGTCCCGCTCGTTTATCACTTCTGGATCCGTTTTTAACCTGAAACGACTTAATTAAATTCCGATTTCAGTTCAAATAAATTTTATTTGAACTTGTATTCAATTATAAGGAAATTTTATAATTTCCATTTTTGGGGACATTTAAAAGTTCATTCGTCACCCAATTGTCTCAAAAAACGTGCAAAACCCAACTATCTCAGAATTTGACGAAATTTGACGTGATAACTCAATTTTGAGATACAAATCTAATGGTGAAATCCGTTGATTCATCCAACCTCTATAAAAATATGCATTTTAATCCCGCATAATAATGGCAAATTACTATTTTGCCCTTTGTCGAAAAAAATTCAAATTTCCCCGGGTTTCACATGCTCCCCCCTTAAAAGAATTTCGTCCCTGAAATTCACACATGCATACACATTCATCACATGCATATGTAACAGTCATATAATACTAAATGACTATAGTAATGTACCTCAATCCTTGAATAAGAAAGGATAACTGGTACGGATAGTGTCCTCGTGTTCCCATGTTGCCTCCTCCACTCCTCAGTGCTGCCACAGCACCTTAACTAGCTTCACGGTCTTGCCTTGTAAAACCTGTTCTCGATTGTTCGTGATGTGCACCGGTCCCTCCTCAAAGGTCCCATCAGCATCAACCACAAGCTCTCCCCAATCCACCATATGAGTCAGATCCGGGGTGTACTTTCAGAGCATAGAGACATGGAATACTGCATGAACAGCTGATAGATTTAGCGGTAATGCCAACCGATAAGCAACTGTACCCACCATGACAGCTTTCCCCACTTGTCAAACCTAACCACTCCTCTTTTAGGCATCACCTTCAAGAAGAAATGATCTCCCACCTCAAACTCTAGAGGTTGCCGCCGTTTGTCGGCGTAGCTCTTCTGTCAATTCTAAGCCATGAGAAGACGCTTCCGTATAAAGTCCACCTTCTCTGAGGTGTCTCTCTCCCAGCTTTGTCCAACATACCGGAGACCGACAAGGCCTCCCATATAATGCCTCATAAGGTGCCATCTATATGCTCGCCTAGTAACTATTGTTGTAGGCGAACTCTACCAAGGGTAAGTGATCTTCCTAGCTACCCCTGAGATCTAGGATGCATGCCTGCAGCATGTCCTCTAACGTCTGTACAGTCCTCTCAAACTGACCGTTCATTTGGGGATGAAAAATAGTGCTCATCATCTACTGTGTCCACATAGCTCGCTGGAAACTCTCCCAAAAATGAGCCGTGAACCTGGGATCCCGATGCAATATTATAGATACGGGCACTCCAAGTAACCGGACAATCTCCCGTATATACAACCTGCAGAATTCCTCCAGTGTGAAGGTCATCCGCACAGCCAAAAAAGTTTGCCGACTTCATAAGTTGGTCTACTATCACCCACACTGTGTCATGTCCTCACAATTTTCGTGGCAAGTGAGTCACAAAATCCATCGTGATATGCTCCCACTTCCATTCAGCTACCTCCAAAGGTTATAGTAATCTCATTGGTCTTTAGTGTTCAACCTTGATCTGCCGACACGTGAGACATCGTCTGACAAATCTTCAACGTCTCTCTTCATTCCATTCCAATAATACTGGCAATAAAGATCATGGTACATCTTCGTGCCACCTGGATATACAGCAAAATGAGAGCAATGAAACTCTCTAAGAATCTCCTCTCTCAAATCCATACACTGGGGAACCACAATCCTTCCCCTAAATCGAAGACTACCATCCGAGTGAATGGCCCAGCCCTCGTCACTTGTACCTACCTATACTTGGGCCCTGACGGACACTAACTCCGTGTCTTGTCCCTAGGACTCGATCACTCTGCTCAGTAGGGAAGGTGTAGCCACCAAACTCCCTAAAGTACCCTGAGCCCGTCCCATGTAACGTAGCTCAAACTGTCCCACAATCTCGAGCATCTACCACTCCTGGGAAGCTACACTAGCCAAGACTCCCCGTGACTTTCGGCTGAGTGCATCAGCCACCACATTTGCCTTGTCAGGATGGTAATGCAAAGTGAAGTTATGGTCCTCTAGGAACTTCATCCACCTACGTTGCCTCATGTTGAGGTCCTGCTCTGTGAAGATGTACTTCAGACTTTTATGGTCTGAAAATACCTCAAATTGTTCACCATATAGGTAGTGGTGCGAAGCCTTCAAGGCAAAGACAATGGCCGTCAACTCCATGTCGTGTGTGAGGTAATTCTGCTTGTGATTCTTTAACTGCCGAGAACCATAAGCTACCACCCTCCCGGACTGCATCAATACACAACCAAGTTCGTGCTTCGAGGCATCACAATACACCATGTACCTCTATCCCCTTTTCGAAACTATCAGAATAGGAGCTGATGTAAGTCTCCGCTTCAACTCCTGGAATGCCTTCTCACAAGCATCATTCCACTCAAACTTGATCATTTTTCGGGTCAACTTGGTCATAGGAACAGCTAATCAAGAGAAGTCCTCAATGAACCTTCTATAGTATCCCACCAATCCCAAGAAATTTCATATCTCGAAGATTGACTTTGGCCTCTCCCAATTCATCACTACTTCAACCTTCTCCGGGTCCACGGATACACCCAAAGCTGACACTACGTGTCACAAAAACTTCACCTCAGTAAGCCAAAACTCACACTTGCTAAACTTGGCGTTCAACTGATGATCTCTCAACATCTGGAGAACAATCCTCAAGTGACCCTCATGCTCCTCCTCAAACTTGGAGTAGATCGAGATGTCGTCAACAAAGACTACAACAAACTAATCTGGGTAGGGTTGAAACACCCTATGCATGAGATCCATGAATGCCGCTGGAGCATTCGTCAATCCGAAAGGCATGACTGTAAACTCGAAATGCCCATACCATGTCCAAAACGCAGCCTTAGGGATATCAGCCTCCCTAACCCTCAACTGATGGTAACCGGTGCAGAGATCTATCTTGGAGTAGACTCACGCCCTTCTCAGCTGATCAAATAAGTCATCAATCCTTGGCAAGGGATATCTATTCTTGATAGTAACCCTATTCAACTGCCGATAATCTATGCATAGTTGAAGGGTTTTGTCCTTCTTCTTAGCAAATAACACCAGAGCGCCCCAAGGTGAAGTGATCGATTTAATGAAGCCCTTGTCCAATAATTCCTGCAATTGGACCTTAAGTTCCTACAACTCAGTTGGTGCCATCCTATGCGAAGTCATAGAAATAGACAACGTACCGGGATATAACTTAATGTTAAAGTCTACATCTCTATGTGGAGGTAATCCTGCTAGTTCGTCCGGAAAGACATCCTTATACTCACATACCACCCGAGGTAGACCCAACTCTTGTCTCACCTCGTCCTTTGGGGTAAGGCTTGCAAGCCAACCCATTAACTGTCCGTGACATCTAGAGTCATACATGGCTTAGGGTAAAACATCATGCTTTTCCCCTAGAACTTAAAACAAACACCATTAGGTGTGTAAGCCGTGACCCTCTTCCTATCACATTCAATGACGACCTGATGTGCCGCCAACCAATTCATCCCGATGATCACATCAAACTCCGACATGTCCATGACCCTAAGGTCCATGGTGAGTAGAATCCCCGAGATCTCTAACTCATAGTCCCGATATATCTGGTCAACTCTCACCCTAGCTCATAGGGGAGAACTCACATGCAGTGGTTTTTCCAAGGTCTCAACCTCTAAGCCTAAGTCTTTCACACAAGATGCAACAATAAAAAAATGCAATGCACCAGAATCAAATAATACTCTAGCCTATAAGCAAGAGAGTAAGAATGTACCTTGTATCACCGATGGATCTGTCAGCTCTGTCTGTGGCACCATGGTGTAAACATGCCCCAGGGTTCCCGAAGTACCAGCTTGTGAGCCCTGTCCTCGGCCTCGACCCATGCCCTGGCCTAGCTGGCCTGCTTGTAGAGTTCCTGCACGTGAAGTAGTAGGGGCCTGTGTAGCACCCTAAAACTGGTACTGGTTCCCCTGACCCATGGTGGGGTAGTGAGGAATATAATGTGTCTGTGGTTGCCCCACCGAAATCTGGGACGGAGATGACCCATAACCCTGGGATCCCTGCCTCTAAGGGCAATCCCGTTTCATGTGACCCAGCTGGTGGCAATGAAAACATGCCCGTGAGCCTACCTGGCTGGAAGCTCTAAAGTGTCTCCCGCCTTGGGAGGATTGAACCTGGCCTTGGCCTTGATGACCGCGGCTCTGTCCTTGGAATCCTTGAGGAGTAAAAATCCTCTGCTTCTTCCCCGAGCTAAAAGAAGAGGATTGGCCCTTCTTCTTCTTGTCTTAAGCACCCGCTTCCCGGATGCTCCGTGCATCTTCTACCTCTCTCTCCATGGCCATAACCATCATGACCATCGAGTCCAAGTCTTACAGAAGAAGAACTACAATCTTGCCTCGAATGGACAACTTCAAGCCATCCTCGAACTTCCTCACCTTAGCCATATCAGTGGCCACATAGTCATCAGCGAAACGTGCTAATTCCGTGAACTTAGCCAGGTATTCCATCACCGTCGTCGTCCCTTATCGTATGTCTAAGAACTCCTGAGCCTTTGCATGTCATGCGGCCGCCGGGTAATACTTGCCCATGAAGAGCTCCTTGAACTCTACCCAAGTCATAGCCTCCAAATTCTTGGAGTCCTTCACCCAATCCCACCATAGTTGGTATTCTCCCTCTAGCTGAAATGTTGCTAGAGTTATCTTGGTGGTGTCGGAGGTGATCTCCATAGCCCTCAATACCTTATCAATTTGCCAGAACTAATGGTCAGCCACCATAGGATCCGTCCCTCCCATGAAGATCGGAGGATGATGTGCCTTGAACTTCTGGAGGTGACTTGTGCCTCCTTGGCTCCCAATTGCACTAGCCTGTGCAGTGGTAGCCGCCGCTGCACCAATAGCCTCTACAAAGGCTTGTTGGTTAAAGGCCGGTGGTGGTTGGTTATTCCATCCACCGCCTCGACGTCCTCTTCCTTGATTTACCATCTACACATATGCCAGATAGCAATAGAGCATTTATTAAGTATTGTGACACCCCAAAATCCAGGGGTCCGTTGATTACCCATCAACCTGCGGAATACCTGTAGATACCGAGTAATTCGATATCACGCCATTGTGCCCCATTTACCGGGAACCATAATTTTGATGAAATTCGGGCAGAGTTTCCTTTGTACGGGAAGCTCTACCCAAAACTTAACCTGTGCAATCATATAATACCAAGACCCGTCCGAGGTCTAATATTCAACAATGACCACACCGGGTCCAATTATAAGTACACATTGGCCACACCGGGTCCAATTATCCATATTTATATCAAAACATGCAAGGTCAGTTTAACAATAGTCTATATAAGTTCTATTACAATTATTTGCAAAAGATTACATTCCCAAAATATTATTTCCACAAATGTTTTACATTAACACAAAATAAAGCCACATTCGACTTTCTTCAAACATGAGGGTCCAAATTGGAGCCATCCACCGGTGTTTCTCTCCCACCTGAAAGTTTTCCTGTATAGGGTGAGCCAATGCCCAGTAGAATAATCCCTATAGAGGCTACTCCCCACCTTAGATGCATATGTGGTGTGTATAACCAACAAACAACATTTAACAATGATTCCATACAAGAATATGCATTAAATGTGGAATGCATCCATGTCATGCCATGAAATTAGATGATACTCACTCATGCACTTAAACCCCAAGTCATCACCGACTCCCACGACAGAATGCAAGGCCAAGGCATACTTAATCCATCAATTGATGAAAAAATCCACCAAATGATCGTTTGAAATAAAAGTTGTTATTATAAAATCAAATCATTGATGGGTGTTACTCATTGTATGAGTACTTATAAATCAAAATCTTGTGTGTTGTTGGGCAACGGATTTTGGATTTTATACCGCTAGTTCCGTACACCATACTACACTTTTCTGAAATTTCACCACAGGGGAGTGTATAACCAAGTCGCCGAGTCTTGCACCTGAGGGGGGAATCTACCCCTTCTTGCTATACATGACACAAGTTTTTCTTTCATGCAACCATATGACTCATTCAGATTTTTAACCCAACTTTTTCGAGTCCACCCATCAATCACCAACAATGGTGTTTGATTAACCATGCATACACACACCCACACTCATGACTCATGCCCATGAATGTGATGTCAATTCTATGTCCATATTGCAATGCATGCCAAAGGAACAATTTCTACATATCAATGTCTACCATGGCAATTTATATCATATGCAAATAATCTCCAAAATTTCATCACAATGTCAAAACATCAACTAGCATGTGTCAACATTTATATTCAACACAATTGACAAGCATGTTAATATATAATCTATGTCAAAAACACACTTGATTTGAAAGGCAAAATATAGCATATAACAGCCCACATAAAAATCTGCCCATAGTGGGCCAAAATTTAGCCACTAATAGCCTACAAATCAACCACTAAGCAGCCCACAAATTAGCCACTAAGCAGCCCACAATTCAGCCCCTAAATGGCCATAAAATAGCCCCAATAAACAGCCATAAGATAGCCCATAAAATAGCCATAAACAGCCCCTTAAAACCACCATAAAACAGCCCATAAACCAGCCACTAAGCAGCCCACAATTCCGCCACTAAGCAGCCCCTTATACAGTCCATAAACGGACACTAGACAGCCCACCAATCATCCACAAATCAGTCATGTTTCAGCCACAAAAATGACCCCTTAAGGTAGCAGTAAAACCAAAGTAGGAAGAACCCTACCTCTTGTAGCGTGTAGGAATTGGTAGAACTTCTAAAAACACCAAAACAAGCTCAGGAACCTTTGATTCCTCCAAAGTCTTTTCCTTGGACCTTTGGTGAAATCCACTTTTCTTGGTACGTACACGTAGCCCTCGTCGAGGAGATGAACTTTGATTCTTGGCTCGACGAATTCCGACCGACGGAACTTCGGGAATCTTGGATTGAAGCTTGAAGAACTTACTTGTTTTCTCTCTTTTCACTCTCTTCTCTCTATGGCCGGCCAAGGGTCAAGAACAATGAGATATTTTTTCAAAAATATTTAATTTAATTAGATATTTATAGTCTCGAATGTGCGGTCCACATCGCACCGCATATTTCTGACTTTCGGGTCCGTTTTTCATCCTGAAACGATTCGTTATACCTCAGATTTAGTTCAAATAAATTTTATTGGAACTTTAACTTAATTTTAAAAAAATTCATTTTTGGGGACCTTTAAAATGTCATTCGCCTCGTAGTTGCCTCGAACAACGTGCAAAAATTTGACTATCTCAGAATTCGACAAAATTTGACAGGGTGACTAGATTTTGCGATACGAATCCAACAACAAACTCCATTTCCTCATTCGAGGTCTAGAACATGAGTATTTTAAATACGCATTAGGATGACAAATTATCATTGTCCTTTCTAAGAAAAAGTTCAAATTTTCTCGGGTTTCACAGTATCCCATTATAGGGACAAAACTTGAAAGATTGAGATTTATCTCCTTGTTTCACTAGTAGAGTCTATGCCACCCACTAGTAGACATTTATACCTTCAACTATCCCGTTTATTTCTTTTTTCGACTCCTAAGGTTATGTTTTATAACCCTAGTGTCCCTTTCCATATACATTTTACCACGTATATCATTCACATAATCATATAGCACGTAATTATGTAACAAAATGTAAGCACATAAGATGAAATGTACAATGCATGCAACGGTCTAGACCCAATGCCCATCAAGCCGTAGGTAATCCATATACCTATGCTCTGACAGCAAGCTATGACGCCCCAAAAATTGGGGGTCCCGTTGACCACCCTTCAACCTATAGAAATATCCGTGAGTGCCGCAAAATCCGACGTCACGTAATAGTATCCCTTTACCTGGGGTTTTAATTCACATGTGTAACCCGTGTGTGTTTTATTATTTAATTTAACCGTGGTTCACAGTACCACAAATCATGCCTCTTTATTGTCCAAACACATCATTGGAACCAAGGAACCAAAGTCCAAGGGCATAGCACTTCAGTTTTAAAATTTGGAAATTTTGGAAAAGTGTACCGGTACACAGTACCAGTACGCTCTGTCTTCTGGACCATACGGTATCGGTACATTCTACCCAGTTTTTTCCATTTCACCTATTTTTCATGTCCAAAACATTCCAAACCACCCCAACATCATTTCAAACATATATAATGATGTTTATCGCATAAAACTTGATATCTACGAGTTCTATTACAAACCATTTACATGATTACATATCAAAATGGAAATTAAACCTAAGTTTTTACAAAAACTTGTCTCCAAAAGCCACAAACCGGCTTTTCTTCACCCTCCACCGATGTTGACCCCACACTTGAAATGTTTCCCGTATAGGGTGAGCCAATGCCTAGTAGAATATTTCCTATAGAGGCTACTCTCCACCTAAGTGCATATGCAATGTTCATGCACCACATTTGCAACCATTGAATCATTCCAATCAATAACATATATGTTTCATATTGGAATCTACCATGCCATGCCTTTAATAAAATGAAATTCACTCACGCACCTCAACCCGAGCCTTCACCGGCTCTCACCACACAATGTAATGCAAGTGTAAAACATTTATCTTTGATGAAATACATCTAAAGATCATTTTGAAAACAAACTCATATGTTCACAAAAATCAATTCATTTTTGGATGTTTTCCATCAAATTAATCCTTTATTTAATCAAAACCATGTGTCTTTCTTTGTGTAGTGGACTTTTGGTGTTGCACCGCCGGCTCTACACACACTGATACACTTTTTTAGACTTACACTGTCGGAAGTGTATAAACTAATAGCCGGATCTTGCACCCGATTGAAGATCTATCCCTTCTTGCTATACCCGACACAAGTTTTTCCATGTATGCAACCGTGCGACTCAGTAGCATTTTTAACCCCACTTTCCCAAGCCCACCCATCAAAACACCAAATGTGGTGATTGATCCAATCATGCACTCAAACACCCATACTCATGGTTATGGATGAATTCTCCCATGCAAATGCAATGTGATGCACCATTGCAATACCAATGTCATGCTCAAATGTAATGCATGCCAAATGAGCTATTTAACCACACATTTCAACATGTGTCAAGGCAATTGACATCATATGTATAAATTTACCAGTCCCATTTTCATGTCAATACATCAAAAAGCATATATTAACATTTATATCCAACAATCCTTCACAAGCATCTTATACACAACTCATGCCATAATACACTTAATTTACAAGCACTATAAAACACATAACATACTCAAGATATCAAATTTTTCAAAGAATTTCACAAGTGCTTTTCCTTTTACCAAACTTAGCTAGGATTTGGTCTAGGCCAATGCCATACCCATTTCCTTTATTCCTTAACCATAATCAAGTGACTTAGATTATTCTAAACCCTTACCCCATCCATAATACACTCTAGGTAAGAAAATGAACCAAGGTAGGAGAAACCCTACCTCTTCAAGCGTAAAATGAAGACTAGAAGCTTCAAGAACACCCAAAACCTTGATTTCCTAGAATCACCTCCTTGAATCTTCGGTGAAATCTCTCGTTCTTGGTATGTACGCGTAACCCTTGTCGCGTAGACCAACTTTAATTCTTGGATCAAGCAATTCCGACCGACAGAACACCTTGGATCGTAGAAGAAAGGTAGAAAAATAAATTTTTCCCTCTTCTCTCTCTTTTCTCTCTTTCACACCTGAAGCAGCCAGCCAAATGGGGGTGAAAAATATCTGATTGTTCAGATATTAACCCCTATTTATACTTTTAATTGCGCGGTCCACATTGTCCCGCTCGTTTATCACTTCCGGGTCCGTTTTAACCTGAAATGACTTAATTAAATTTCGATTTTAGTTCAAATAAATTTTATTTGAATTTGTATTCAATTATAAGAAAATTTTATAAGTTCTATTTTTGGGGACGTTTAAAAGTTCATTCGTTGCCCAATTGTCTCGAAAAATATGTAAAATTTAACTACCTTAGAATTCGACGAAATTTGATGTGATAACTCGATTTCACAATATGAATCTAATGGTGAAGCTTGTTGCTTCATCCGAGCTCTATAGAAATATGAATTTTAATCCCGCATAATAGTGGCAAATTACTATTTTACCCTTTGTTGGAAAAAATTCAAATTTTCCCAGGTTTCACATAGGTACTCATATTAAATGCAAAGACATACAATGTGTAAGGAGACATGGTATTAGAATGAAGATTAAAACATGTGTTAATGTAAAAAAAAAAAAGTGAAACTACAAAAATGAGTGCATTTAATACCCAACTTAAAAGCTTGGAGTGAAAACTTGAATATAACATTGGTTGATTCCAAGATACTTAACTAAACTTGCAAACACTTGAAATAAATGATATTAAGTGCAATAAATGAAGCTTACAAGAGTCTTAAGTAGATAACAAGTGAATGGGTAAAGGATATGCAAAAATCTAACTTCTCTCTCTAAACTATGTCTTCCTCCTTGAACTTCTCTCTCTACAATGCTGAACAATGCAGTAAAAAATGTCAATTCCTCCTCATTTTCGTCCATGGAGGTCCTATAGCCTGTGTGAGTTGATGGCTTTGGCAGACTAGGACAAGCCTAGCCTGCAACTTCCTAGGCTTCCAACTTCTCTCTCTTCCTCATTAATGCATTGGCTTCCAAAGTCCACCCTGAAGTGTAGGGAGGCATGTATGTGTGTAAGAGATGTCAGGAGACAAGTGGGAGAATCATAGGTGGGACCCCTAAGTGGCAGAGCTTGAGTTGCAAGCTGTCTGACATTTCTGGGCAAAACCTTCTGGAAGGTCAATGCAAACCTTCTCGAAGGTTTTGGCAGGGTAAGTGGAAAAAACTGTCCAGTTGATGAGCGCATAATATTGCATATTTGACGGTCTCATTACATGAATTTTAACTCAACTTTTGCATCTAAGTACTTAGAATTTGCCGAAATTATGAAGAAAGTTGAATTTTCGATGTTACAGGTAATTATAGCTTAAATGATAGATTTTAGAACCTTGCAACAAAGTGTGGAGGAGTGATGAAGAGATGGAAAAATTACATGAGGATTTGATAGCTTAAAAGTGAAAGAAATGAAGGAGGTGTTGGTGTTTTATAACATAGTTATCAGCAGGCACACCATTTTGTAGCAGTACCTCGGTTTTCCTCCTTTTTGACCATGATCCACTTTGAATCTGAAAAAAGTTCAAAATATAAAAGTTGTAGATCTGGATGTCTTCTGTATTTCAGCTCAATCGGACTGTAGGATCAAAATTTATGATGATTCTACGAAAACTGGTCTGGAACAAAAGTGTACTGGTACATGTACCGGTACGATGAGGCTACTGGAGTTCGACGTATTGGTACGCATACCGGTACAATCCGCTGAAACAACCCAGAACGCCTGTTTTTCATGCTCCACTTGCTTGGGGGTCCCCCATTGATTCTCCTACTTGCCCCTTGACTTTCCTTACACATTTACATGCCTCCTCCTACACCCTTATTGAAGACTTTGAAGGCCATTGCATTTAAGAGGATGGGAGAGGAATGGGCAGCTAGTAGAATCGCAGGCTAAGATCTTCCTAGCCTGTCGAAAGCCATCAAACTCACCTGCCATTGATGGGAGGCCTACACACACCTAGGGGGACTCTTCATGGATGAAAATGCAAGGCTCTTCACCATATATTCAGCATTCGACAAAGATTTTGTGGTGGCTACCTAAGCTTAGAAAATCCAATGAAGAAGATGATGAATAGTGTAAAATTTATATTTTTGCATTTTCTTTTCCATTTCAGTTGTAGTAAGCTTTCAATTTCTTGTAATCCTTAACTCTTGCACTTTAATCTCATTCATTTCAAGTTTATTGCAAGTTTAGTTACATGTTCTTGAATCTACCATTGTTATATTAAATTTTTCTTCATTTCAACTTTTTAAATGGGTATTGAATATTTTTCTTCATAGTTTAAGATTTCTAGCATTAAGTTAAGTTTCATGCTTCATTTCCTTATTATGTCTCTTTACATTATGCATGTCTTTTCTTTCTTTATGAATACCTAGATTTTAAGTTGGCTAATCCAAGGGAGACCTCCTCTTGGGCATGCCATTCCAACTCATATTCTTTCCTTCTCTCGGTGTATGATGGTTCGGTTTGACTAGGTTGGGGTGAGGACATGGTCGTGAGTTCTTGATACACCGTAGGCCTGGTCACGGTGTATGCTTGAATCTTCACCTCCATTTTAGTCCAGAGCTTTCCACTAATCAATCATTTTTTCTATGTACCATTGGAGGAAGGTTTTGAGTTGATTTGGTATTCCCATTGGAATGAACTCTTATGATTAGCCAACACTTGTTTTCTTGCATTTTCATTAAGAACAAAACTCACCAAAACCAACTACAAGATTTTACACTTTCCTTTTTCACAAAATCACCTTCACCACACTTCAACTTCGTTTCCCTAAGGAGACGACCTTGGAATACTTATCCAAGTAAAACAACAACACACAAAAGACTCCTTGCGCTTGGGAGCACCTTTGTTCACATACGCATTTCATTCCACATACATATTTTGTTCATTTCATTCCATTCCATCCAGCATTCTGTTGCCCCATCTCTTGAATCATTCCATGGGAGAGTGACACTCCCTTATACACATAAGCCACAGACACATTGAGGGATGATGTTTAGAGGTTAGGAATTTGCAACGAAATACATCAAGCACTAGTGAGCTTAACCTTCTGGAAGGTCAATGCAAACCTTCCGGAAGGTTTTTACTAGGCATAGGCAAACCTAGTCCAAACCTTTCGAAAGGTTTTTGGCCAAACCTTCTGGAAGGTTTTCTCCTAACATGCTTTTTCTTGATTTCTTCACCTTCCAAGATTCCCGTTAAGCCACCCCCTCATCTCCATTGTCTTTAAGCACTACGATGGGGGTTTCACTCAAGCATTTACAACTCTTCACCTACATTCTTCACACAAAAATTCATTAAAAGATAGATTAAATGCATTTCTCTTCAAATTCACAACAAAAACAGGTATAAAAGGGTATAAAGAGCATACAAAATGTGCAATATTTTATGCTAATCAATATGCACATAATTCCCTTTGCCTAGTTTCTTGTGCACTGTAAAATTTCTGGACTAAACATTCATAAGCAAGACCTACAAGTTTCACATAATTTAACCATCCTCGTGCAGCTAGATTTTGCTCAATATCATACCAAACTTGCTACTCAATATTTTCAAACATATTATTGTTGAACACATTTTGAACTTGGGATTGTTCTTCCTCCTGTGGCACAACTACAGGTGGTGGAGAGGCTTCTTGCCTTGATCGAATAGATGAAGCTCTTGACTTCCTCCTTGTATCCATGAATTCTTGATTGTCTTAATCAAAAGGGGATTTTTAAAGGTTTCAATCAATAAAAACATGTAAAATGTGATAGGTAAGTGTTTGATCCAAGTAAAAGTGAAGAAAAACTAGTAAATGAAGCGGATGTGAAGAGAGAACATGAAGAAAATTGTTGGTTTTTTCAAATTTCTGCTACAAGGGAGCTGCTAGACTGACAATTTGCGAACAATTTATTTTTATAAGGGGCAGCACCGTCCAGACTCCACCAGCACTGTCCCAACGGTAGTGTTTCTCTAGAACTTTTTTCTGGCTCCTCAACTGCTAGCCCTTGGTCTTCTCCCGCTTTTTAGCTTCAATTTCATACTTGCAGTTACACAATTATTTCAAAATTCAAATTCATATAACTAATAAACTCAAGCTTAAATTAATAAATTAAATCTACCTATATTAATCTATATTCATTCATACAAACACTAAAATTATACACCTTTGATCATAATCAATTCAATCAGAATCTTCTTAGTCGAGAATATCAGTGAACTGATTAATTTCACATCGCACATATCTTGAGAGCATTGGACTGGAATAAAATGACATCTTTGGATAATCCTTATTCTGCCCATACTTAATCCAGCTGAGACGATCTAATGCTTGACCTGAAATTAGTTTGGCATACTGATTAAATTCTCACATATGCACTAATCGACCACACTTTACACAACCACTTAGTCTATTTCTCATCAACATTTGGCAAATGAACTCTTTCCACATAACAATTTTGCTTGACTACCAAAAATTTCTAATTTCCTTACAACTTTTACTTTTGCTACGATCAAAGACTGGATATCTTTTGAAACAATGTGTAACATACCCAAACTAAATAAAAAAAATGTTTTCCTTCTGTTTTTTTGAAAATGTTTTGAGAATTTTTGAAAATAAAATACTCACTATCCGGTTCTTTAACGTCTGCGGTTACAAAGACGAATATAGATTGTTCCCTCCCCTAACCAAAATTCAACATTGTCCTCAATGTATGACATTATAAAACAAAAGCTAAAGACAAATGATAATAAGATGTGGATGTGGGACAAATCCATAGTGCAAAACCCTAATCTATAAAACAAACATCAAAACAGTTAGTACTACTATTTATAAACAATTTTCAAGACACATTCTGATTGCATTAACTGAATGGAATCCATATTTTGATCGAATTCATCAAGATATGGCTTAAGCCTTTGTGCATTTACCTTGAAAACATTACCAGTTAATGGATTTTCAATTTCAATTGTCCCATATTCAAAAACTTGTTTAACAATGTATGGGTTTGTCCATCTTGATCTTAACTTTTTTCGAAAATAAGCAGATTCTTGAATTATATAACAAAACTTTTTGAGAAGGTACAAAGGACTTCCGCACAATATTTTTATCATGAAAAATTTTTTATTTTGGACTTAGCAATATTTGCATCTTTATATGCTTCATTTCTATGTTATTTCAATTCATTAATCTGAAGTTTGCGAGATGCATTTGTTTTGTCAATATCAAAATTCATCATTTTGAATGCCCAGTATCCTCGATGTTCCGATTCTACAGGTAAGTGACATGGTTTATCATAAATCAGCCAATGAGACATTAATAAAATAGTTTTGTATTTGGTTCGATAAGCCCAAAGCGCATCAATCAGTCTTAAAGACCAATCTTTGCAATCTAGGTTAACTATTTTTTCCAAAATATATTTCATCTCCCTTTTGGCTAATTTAGCTTGTCACCTTATATGGGGATAATAAGGGGCAGATATTTTATGGGAAATCAAATATTTTTTCATTAAGTTTTCAAAAGATTTATTACAAAAATGTGTACCCTCACCATTTATGATGGTTCGAGAAATTTCGAATCTAGAGAAAATATTTTCTTTTAAAAATCTTATCACTGTTCAGTGATCAATGTTTTGACAAGGAATTGCCTCCACCCATTTGGAAACATAATCAATGGCAACTAAAAGGTACAGATGTCCAAAGGAGGGGGAAATGGTCCCACAAAATTGATGCCCCAACAATCAAAATTTTCAATGATCAAAATAGGATTTAAAGGCATTATGTTTCTTTTTCAAATATTTTTCCATCCTTTGACATCAGTCACAATTTAGACAAACAAATATGTACATCCTTGAAATGAGTGGGCCAATAAAATTTACACTGAAAAATTTTAGCAAAAGTTTTGTTTGAAGAAAATGCCCACCACAAGCTTCAGAATGGGAAAATGAATGACCTATTTCATAATTGGGTACACAACACCTTATTATTTGAGTCTTGTAATACTTAAACACACAGGGATCTTCCCAAAAACAATTGCATACCTTTCTTAAAAATTTCTTCTAATCGATCCAAGTATAATGAAAAGGAATAGTACCTGTGGCTAAATAATTGTCTATACCTACATACCATGTTACTTTTATTACTATGAATAATTGATCATTGGGAAAAGTTTATTTGATTGGTATTGACTCTTCTTTTGTATCATAATTCAGCGTTGAAAGATGATTAGATACCACATTTTCAACTCCTTTATTGTCTTTGATGATAAGATCAAATTCTTGAAATAGTAGTATCCATCATAAGAGACATAGCTTAACATCCTTCTTGGTAAGCACATATTTCAAGGCAGCATGATCAGTAAACACAACAATTGAGGATCCATCTAAATATGATCAAAATTAATCTAAAGTAAATACTTCAATAAGCAATTCTTTTTCTGTGGTGGAATAATTCATTTGTGCATCATGTAGAGTTTTGCTTGCATAGTAAACCACATAGGGTCGTTTATCTTTTCTTTGACCTAAAACAGCTACTACTATATAATCATTAACATCACATATCAATTCAAAATGTAAGGACCAACCAAGAGGTTGTATAATTGGTGCAAAAAAACATGCTTTTGAGCTTATCAAATGTTGATTGACATGCATCATTCCAATCAAATGGTACATCCTGACCTACAAGATTATACATTAGTCTGAATATCAAACTAAAATCTTTAATGACTCTTCCATATAATCCTGCATAATCTTAAAAGAACCAAACATTTTTTACAATCTTAGGTGGAGGGAGATTAACTATTAAATCAATCTTTGACTTATCAATTTCAATTCTCTCTGTAGAAACAACATGTCCAAGAACAATGCCCTGTGTGACCATGAAAAATGACATTTTTTCCAATTCAAAACAAGAATTGTTTCCTTACATCGAGTAAGGACTTTGTCAAGATTTTTAAAACACAATTCAAAAGAATCACTATATACAAAAAAACCATCCATAAAAATTTCCAAAAGTCGCTCCATCATATCACTAAAAATTATTAACAAGCAATGCTAAAAAGTGGCTGGAGCATTACACAATCCAAGTGGCATTCTTTTATAAGCAAAAGTGTCAAAAGGACATGTAAAAATGGTTTTCTCTTGGTCATCAATTGCTATTTTTGTAACGCCCCAAAATCGACCTTGGACAGCATTACAATCTATAAACCATTCACATCATCAGAGCAACTAAATAATTTCATCATTAAAGAAATTTCATCCATCAAATATAACATTTACAATATTATCCCAAAAGAATAGGCTAACCATGGCCATTACATCCCCAAAGAATGTGATCGACTATGATAATTACATCCCAAAAGAATCTGATTTAAACTTGCAGCGAAATAACAAAAGGTTAGTCTTTACAAAATCTCACAAGAAATTTCCTAGTCTAGCACCTAGGAGAGTATAACTCTAGACATCCACCTCGGGATCTATGAGCCCATCTAATGGAGTTTCCCAATGTGTTGGCTACCCCGAGCTCTTCCCCTAGATCATAATCTGAAAAATATAGTTTTTAGGGGGTGAGCACGAAGCTCTGTAGCAACATTCTCCCAAACTCATATAAGGTTTAGAAAGCATGTAAAAACAAGTCGGACTCATTTTGCAAATATCATATATTAATTTTTGAAAGAAAACAGGAACATTTCAATAGATCTCAAGTTTACTCTATAGCAATAATTTAAATGAAATGTAAAATAAATTTCCAAACAATAAACCATTTCTAACCATAAGCCATTTCCCACATGTTCTTGTTGAGTCTCATACCTCCACAAGCTATTGTAGGAAACTAATTCCACACAATAAACATGTTCTCATGTATGTTGGTTGCTTCCTATGAATCTACACAATGACTCTACCTCGTTTACCCAACCATAATCATCCAAACCACTTTAGGAAGGGCATATACCGTCTCCCACGGCATTGACGAATCCTTCTCAGTAAAGGTATACCCACCCTCAGCCTCGAACTTACGTGAACAATAGTGGTTGTTCTCACAAACAACAAACCACTACAAGTGTTAGGAAACCATCTCACCCCCACTAGGATAGACTAACCTCTAATACTCTACGGTAATGCTCGAATGTAATTCAAGTCCATCACAACAACCATACAAGAGATACAATTTCCAACCAAATTCTCAAATCATAAGTAAATCCAAATTTTACAAGAGCACAATTGAAAAAAAATAAGCAAGATATCATCACAAATACCATTTGTTGTTTAATACAAAGCACTAGAGTTTTGAAATCAAGAACAATTGAACATTAAGAAGAAAAATCCATTTTTCTCAAAAAGTAGGTTTTTATGGCCATCAAACCATAAATACCTTCAAAACATGGTGATACTTGTAGAAACTTCAAGGAACAAGTATTTCATAGCATATATTTAAGATTTAGAAGCAAAACATGTATATATATAAACCCTAGTCTCAATGAACAAGAATGGAAGAAAACCCCCAACCTTTCTCATTGGCTTTGGTGTGAAGGACAAGAAGATTTGATCTTGAATCACCCTTAAAACTCTTGTTTTCCCTTTCTCTCTTCCTCTCTAAGTCTTTCTATTAGAGTTCTAAGAGGTGTGGGGTAAGAGTGGTGTAAAAGAATGGGAGTTAATGGAGTGAAAATGGGTTTTAGAACAAAAAAATCCCAACTTTTTAACGGACTACCAGTAGTTCGTATCGAGCTACCGATGGTTCAGATCTACGGGACAGCGTACTACCTATTGAGCTACCGGTAGTTCAGATCCACTAGCCACTTACTACCTATTGACTACCGGTAGTTCGGATCTATTGGACATTTATTACCTGTTAACTACCGATAGTTCGAATCCACTGGACAGCGTACTACTGGTAGGTCCTGTCCAAATTTGTGTATTTCCTCTATTTTTCATTTGAAATCCATTCCAAATCCAACTTAAGCTTATTCAACATGCTTTTGTACATCAAACACAGTTGATACAGGTTCTATTACAACGATTTCATATATTTGCAAGCTAAACTAAGTTTTAACTACTATTTCCTCGAATTTCCATATTAACATTTCCAAAAAGAAAAAATAACTTGCTACATAAACCTACATACATATATAAAGATAAAAGGGTGTGGTTTACAACCACCCCCCTTAAAGAAAGTTTCATTCTCTAAACTTACCTCAAGTAGCGAATAAATAAGGATACTTCGCTCGCATCTCCAGCTCAGGTTCCCAAGTAGCTTCCTTCATTCCGTGATGTTGCCACAAAACCTTCACTAGTCGGATGACTTTGTTGTGGAGCACCTTCTCTTTGGTATCAAAATTCTTCACCATTTGTTCTTCATACGTTGCTCCGTCTTGAACTTCAATATCTTCCAAATCTATCACATGCATGGTCTCTGACTGGCACTTCCTCAACATCGACACATGAAACATGTCGTGCACCCCTGACAACTGAGCCGGTAACTGAAGTTGATACACTGCTTTGCCCACTGCTTTGATCACTTCAAATGGTCTGATGTACCTTGGAGCCAATTTTCCCTTCTTGCCGAATCTCAAAACTCCCTTCTTAGGCAACACTTTGAGGAAAACATAGTCCCCTTCTTGGAACTCCAATGGTCTTCGTCTTCTATCCGCATAGCTTTTCTGTCTACTTTGTGTCGTGCGTAGTCTCTCTCGGATGAGTTGATTCTTCTCTGTAGTTTCCCAAATAATTTCTGGCCCAAACAAGCTACTCTCGCCCGCTTCTAACCAACACGTCGGTGATCGACAAGGCCTTTCGTACAATGCTTCATACGAAGCCATTCCAATACTTGCCTAATAGCTGTTGTTGTACGCAAATTTCACCAATGGCAAATGGTCACTCCAACTTCCCTTGAAGTCCAATACGTAAGCTCGGAGCATATTCTCCAAAATCTATATCACCCTCTCGGATTGGCCATCTATTTGGGGATGAAAAGCGGTGCTAAAATGCAATTCTGTCCCCATAGCTTGTTGTAGACTTTGCCAAAATTGTGCCACAAAACAAAAATCACAATCCGATATGATAGAGAATGGTACTCCATGCAATCTCATGATCTCGTGGATATACAACTTGCTCAAGGTCTCTAGAGTGTCCATGGTCTTCATACTCAAGAAATGTGTGGACTTGGTGAGTCTATCAACTATAACCCATACTACATTATGCCCACGCGACATTCATGGTAAACTTGACACGAAATCCATGGTGATGTGATCCCACTTCCACTCTGGGATAGGCAAAGACTGTAGTAATCCTCCTGGCTTTTGATGTTCGATCTTCACCTGCTGGCACACCGCACATCGCGCTATGAACCTTGACACATCCTTCTTCATTCCCTTCCACCAATATTGGCACTTCATGTCCTTATACATTTTTGTGCTATCGGGGTGGATAGCAAACTTAGAGTGATGACACTCTCCAAGTATCTCCTCCTTTAGGGATGAATCATCGAGAACACATAGCTTCTTCCCATATCTCAGTTCTCCATTTCTCAAAGACCAACCCTCCATTGTTTCTCCATTCTCTAATTTAGCTCGAATCAACGCTAAGTCAGGATCTAAGCATTACAATTCCACAACCCTACGTTGAAGGGTAGGTTAGGCCACAAGGTTGAATAGGCATGGCTGAGATCTATCTTCTCCAACCCATAGATCATAGTCTCCAAGGGCATCCCTCATCTTCCATTTACTTGCAAGAACATTGAGTTCACCCCAAGACTTTCAGCTAAGTGCATTGGCGACTACATTGGCCTTCCCCGGATGGTAGTTAAGTGTGAAATCATAATCTTCTAGATACTCAACCCACCTTCTTTGCCGAAGATTCAAGTATTTCTGTGTGAACACATACTTGAGGCTCTTATGATCAGAAAACACTTGAAACTTTTTCCCATATAAGTAACATCTCCACAACTTAAGAGCAAAAACCACTACTACAAGCTTTAAGTAATGGATGGGATAATTTTACTCATGAACCTTGAGTTGCCTAGAGCCATAGGCAACCACCTTCCCTCCTTGCATTAGCACACACCCCAAGCCTCATAGCGAAGCATCGGTGTACATATCATATCCTTCCCCACTACTCAGAATAATGAGGATAAGAGCAATTCTCAACTTCTCCTTCAAGGTGCGAAAGCCTAGTTCACACGCTTGAGTCCACAAGAACTTTTTTCCCTTCTTCGTAAGGTGAGTCATCGGCATCGCTAGCTTGGAGAACCATTCCACAAACCTCCAGTAGTAGCTTGCTAAACCCAAGAAGCTACGTATTTTGGTCACATTCTTAGGTGGTTCCCATTTTATCACGGCTTCAATCTTTGCGGGGTCAACAGCTACCCCTTGTTCCAACACAACATGGCCAAGGAATTTCACTTCCTTCATCCAAAACTCACACTTACTCATCTTCGCATATAACTTATGTTCTCTCAATGTCTGTAGCACAATAGAGAGATGGCATCTATGTTCCTCGTGAGTCCGGGAATAGATTAGTATGTCATCAATAAACACGATGACAAACTAATCTAGATACGGTTGAAATACCCTGTGCATCAAGTCCATAAAGGCTACTGGAGCATTAGTCAATCCGAACGACATCACCGTATATTTGAAATGACCATACCAGGTACAAAAAGCTGTCTTAGGAATATTTTTCTCCTTGATCCGCAATTGATGATACCTTGGGCAAAGATCAATCTTGGAGTAATACTTAGAACCCCTCAACTGGTCGAACAAATCATCAATCCTTGGCAATGGATATTTGTTCTTCACAGTTACTCGATTCAACCATCGGTAATCCGTGCATAACTGAAGTGTTTCATCATGCTTCTTCACAAAAAAGGACCGGGGCTCCCCAAGGTGAAGTGCTTAAACGGATAAGCCCAATAGCCAAAAGTTGGTCCAACTATTTCTTTAGCTACTTTAACTCCAAAGGTGTCATCCTATATGGAGCAATGGATATGGGTTCGGTCCCCGGATATAGATCGATTGTAAACTCAATCTCTCTCTATGGGGATAACCCGGGTAGTTCCTCTGGGAAGACATTCAGAAAATTCGACACAATAAATACCACGTCGGGTTGGAATTTATCATAATCATCACCCAATAAGCTGGCAAAGAAGCTCAATTTGTTCCCTACCTTAGTTTTCAAGAATCTACTACCCGCAGTAGGAAATGGATGGGAAGAATTTCGATCATTCATGAAATTGAAAACTACCCCTTCCGGTGATTGAAATGAAATTCGCTTGCGAAAACAATCCATTACCGTATGGAACGTAGACAAGTTCATTCCAAATATGATGTCATACCCCTTCATGTCTACTGCAGCCAAATCTATGATTAATTCTTGTTCCCCAATTCGAAGCACACACCCTTCTAGCATCCAACCATTCACCCGTAGGCAGGTCAATACTCAAGGCCTGTTCTAGCTTCCCAAAGTCCAATCCCAAACTCAACGCATATGGAGTGCGTATGAATGAATATGTAGCACCAGGATAAAATAAAATTTGGGCCCAGGATTTATAGAGAAGAACAATACCTTTCACAACAGCGTTGGAAGCATCTTCCTCCGGTTGAGTCAAAGCGAACACTCTCCCTTGATTGGCGCCGCCGGGGGCCTGAGCTGCTAACGGTCTCTGTTATAGTGGCTTGGGCGGTGCTGGCTTGTTTGCATTTACTTGCCCAGTTGCTTGATTGGTTCTTGGGGGAAGAGATGGACAGTTATTTCTAAAGTGCTCAACACCTCCACATGCAAAGCATTGGCATGGGTCCGTGCCTGTCCTCTCGAGTACACCTCCAGCTCCTCGAGCTGTCTGAAGTCTCTGTCCACCCGTCTGATCTGGGCGACGGTATGGTGTCGCTCTCTGTCCTCCACTGCTGCTAGCACTGGTCCTGATCAGACCTCCCCTCGAGAAACTCTATCGCCTCTGAGTGTCCTCAGTGTCTCCCTCCACCAGTGCAGCTCTATCAACAAGATCCCCATAGTCCCGGATCTTAAGAGCCACAAGCTTCTCCTTGATGGCAGGCCTCAAGCCCTCCTCAAAGTGTTTGGCCCTCCTAGCCTCTGTGAATATGAACTCTGTGACATAGCGGGATAGCTCGTCAAACCTCCTTTCATACTCCATTATTGTCATGCTCCCCTATCGTAAAGCGAGAAAGTCTGTTCTCATCCTATCTCAGACCGATTTAGGAAAGTATTTGTCTTTAAAGATTTGATCAAACTCCTCCCAAGTTAGAGCATCTATATTCCTTCTTCTCTTTAATGAGTTCCACCAATGGTCGGCCTCCCCCTCTAACAAGTTTGTTGCCAAACCAACCCACAAGTCCTCGACAACTCCCATGCCATCACATATTTTCTTCACCCGACGAATCCACCTATCCCCATCCAAGGGGTTAGAGCTTCCTTGGAAAGTAGGTGGGTGTTGCCTCAAGAATTCTCGAAGAACCAACATCCTTTATATTTTTATCCCTATTCCCCGGTACATGAGCTAGTGGATGAATCCCACCGTTGTGGTTGTTTTGTCATTCTGGTGTTGTACCAGAGTGGTTAGCTCCCTTAGGCATTGATAAATTTCGTTCATAGCATCAAGAGGTGGTGGTGGTGGACCTACTTGACCACCACGACGACATTACAATCTATAAACCATTCACATCATGAGAGCAACTAAATAATTTCATCATTAAAGAAATTTCATCCATCAAATATAACATTTACAATATTATCCCAAAAGAATAGGCCAACCATGGCCATTACATCCCCAAAGAATGTGATCGACTATGATAATTACATCCCAAAAGAATCACATTTAAACTTGCAGTGGAATAACAAAAGGTTAGTCTTTACAAAATCCCAAAGGAAATTTCCTAGTCTAGCACCTAGGAGAGTATAACTCTAGACATCTACCTCGGGATCCATGAGCCCGTCTAATGGAGCTTCCTTATGTGTTGGCTCCTCAACCTTGAGCTCTTCCTCTAGACCATAATCTGAAAAATATAGTCTGTAGAGGGTGAGCACGAAGCTCTATAGCAACATTCTCCCAAGCTCATACAAGGTTTAGAAAGCATGTAAAAACAAGTCGGTCTCATTTTGCAAATATCATATATTAATTTTTGAAAGAAAATAGGAACATTTCAATAGATCTCAAGTTTACACTATAGCAATAATTTAAATGAACAGTAAAATGAATTTCCAAATAATAAACCATTTCTAACCATTAGCCACTTTCCACAAGTTCTTGTAGAGTCCCATACCTCCACAAGCTATTGTCGGAAACTAATTCCACACAATAAACATGTTCTCATGTATGTTGGTTGTTCTCCATGAATCTACACAACGACTCTACCTCATTCACCCAACCATAACCACCCAAACCACTTTAGGAAGGGCATACACCGTCTCCCATGGCATTCACGAATCCTTTCCAGTAAAGGTATACCCACCCTTAGCCTCGAACTTACGTGAACAATAGTGATTGTTCTCACAAACAACAAACCACTACAAGTGTTAGAAAATCATCTCACCCCCACTAGGATAGACTAACCTTTAACACTCTACGGTAGTGTTCGAATGCAATTCAAGTCCATCATAACAACCATACAAGAGACACAATTTCCAACCAAATTCTCAAATCATAAGTAAATCCAAAATTTACAAGAGCACAATTGAAAAAAAAAATAAGCAAGATATCATCACAAATACCATTTGTTGTATAAAAAAAAGCACTAGAGTTTTGAAATCAAGAACAATTGAACATTAAGAAGAAAAATCCATTTTTCTCAAAAACTAAGGTTTTTATGGCCATCAAACCATAAATACCTTCAAAACATGGTGATACTTGTAGAAACTTCAAGGAACAATTATTTCATAGCATATATTTAAAATTTAGAAGCATAACATGTATATATATAAACCCTAGTCTCAATGAACAAGAATGGAAGAAAATCCCCTACCTTTCTCCTTGGCTTTGGTGTGAAGGACAAGAAGATTTGATCTTGAATCACCCTTAAAACTCTTGTTTTCCCTTTCTCTGTTCCTCTCTAAGTCTTTCTATTAGGGTTCTAAGAGGTGTGGGGTGAGAGTGGTGTAAAAGAATGGGAGTAAATGGAGTGAAAATGGGTTTTAGAACATAAAAATCCGGACTTTTTAACGATCTACCGGTAGTTCGTATCGGGCTACCGATGGTTTGGATCTACTGGACCTTTACTACCTATTGACTACGGGTAGTTCGAATCCACTAGCCACTTACTACCTATTGACTACCGATAGTTCGAATCTATTCGACATTTACTACCTGTTGACTATCGGTAGTTCAGATCCACTAGACAGCGTACTACCGGTAGGTCCTGTCCAAATTTGCCTATTTCCTCTATTTTTCATTTTCAAACCCATTCGAAATCTTTCAAAATCCAACCCAAGCTTATTCAACATGATTTTGTACATCAAACATAGTTGATACAGGTTCCATTACAATGATTTCATATATTTGCAAGCTAAACTAAGTTTTAACTACTATTTCCTCGAATTTCCATATTAGCATTTCAAAAAAGAATTAATAACTTGCTACATAAACCTACATATAAATATAAAGATAAAAGGGTGGGGTTTACAATTTTAATCTGGTTATAGCCGGAGTTCCAACTGACATTCTTTTATAAGCAAAAGTGTCAAAAGGACATGTAAAAATGATTTTCTCTTGGTCATCAATTGCTATTTTAATCTGATTATAGCTAGTGTACCCATCTAAAAAACTATAATATGCATGTCTGGCTATTCTCTCCAAAATATGGTCCAAGAAAGGTACAGGGAAATGATCTTTTTTGGCAAAAGAATTTAATTTTCGATAGTCAATACACATACATCATCCTGTGACTGTACGCATAGGGACTAATTCATTTTTTTGATTTCTCACTACTGTAACACCAGACTTTTTGGGTATCACTTGTGTAGGGTTGACTCATTTACTATCAGATATAGGATATATAATATTAGCATCTAAAAGTTTAAGCACTTCAGTTTGACTATGTCCTTTAAATGTGGATTTAATCTTCTTTGTGACTATCGAGATGGTTTAAAGTCTTCTTCAAAGTATATACAATGAGTACAAAGAAAAGGACTTATTCTCTGTATATCAACTATCGTCCAATCGTTTGCACTTTGATGATTTTGGATAAATCTTATCAATTGCTTTTCTTGGACTGCTGACAATTTTGAAGATATTAAAACTGGATAAGTTTGATCCTTTCCCAAGAAGACATATTTTAAGTCAACCAGAAGAGATTTCAACTCTGGTTTAGGAGCAACAATAGTAGACTCAACAAAATTTGTTCTAGTAGGTAATAACTCTTTAAATTTTGGAACCCATATTCCAATAATGGACCTATCTATAATAGACTCAACATTATTTAAAGACTCTAATAATTCATGCGACTCTTTCTTTGTACAAGAATTTTCAAATAGATTTTGAGTTATTGACTTAATGCAATTTATTTCATGCAATTCTACTTCTTCTCTGGGTTGCTTAGCAATATCAAACACATTCAATTTCAAAGTTATATTTCCAAATAAAAATTTTATGATTCCATTACTACAATTGAGCAATGCATTTCATGTATCTAGGATTGGTCGCCCTAGAATGATAGGAATTTGTGTAGAGACATGCAAGACTGGCTATGTGTCCAAGACAGTAAAATCTACTAGAAGATAAAATTTATCTACTCGAACAAGTATATCTTCAACAACTCCACGTCAAATTTTTACAGAATGATCAGCCAACTATAATGTGACATTTGTGGGTTTTCATTCACCCAATCTGTACACCCCCATATCTTTATGTTAATATAGCGACATAATTATTTTGTATTTCTTATATATGTAATGATATAAGAATGAACCATATAGGTTGTAAGAGTAGAAATAAATAATTGGGAGATAAATTGATCATGAAGTTTGGGTTTTGGAGGTGTTTAAAGCATGATAAGGGTGATTAGGTAAGTTGCTAAATGTTCTTAAGTCAAAATAAGGCTACCATTGAATCTAGAAGGTAGAGAAACTTTGGGATAGGTAATATGGGGTGTATTAGAAGTTATGAAGTATCCCGAAGTTAAAATGCATTTTAGAAAGAATTCGAATAGGAAGGAATTTGACACTACCTCAGTATTTTAGCCATAAATATTTAATCATACTTTCAATCGAGCTGATTTTTGGACACTAGAAACTAGACTTCAAGAGCTACAAAAGTATGTTTCACAAAAAAAAATTATTCGATTTCTAAATAGGTCAAAATCGATCTAAAAGTTGGGGGTATATTGTCACCCATGTTTTAACAGGAATAGACACGCGTCTGGATGAATTTGGCAGAAAGTTGGGCGAAGAAACACGTGTTCAGATAGTAAAAGACAGGCCTCTAGACACACCGAATAGAGGGTTTCACGTCCCTGACCCGCTTTGGGTGTTCTCTATAATTTTTACAATATAAATACCTAGGGAACAACCCTTAGGCTTAGTTTCATCAATTCTTCATCGTACAACACCCTAGAGGGTGAGAAGAAAGGAGAGAAAGTAATACTTAAAGGGATATTTGCATAGGAGACGGATATAACATGCTAGAGTTTGCATCACAAACTATTAAATCAAGGTAGAAATTTTTTTCTAAACTTGTTCATTGAGGTTAGGATTAATATATATGTATGTTTTGATTCTAACTTGTATGTATATATTATGAAATCATTATTTTTTGATTTTCTTGCAAATGGTATTATGTCTTGAATGAGGTTATCATTTGATAGCCATAAAAACTTTTGTTCTTGAAATCAAAACCCTAGTTTTCAAGCATTATAGATTTTGTCCTTGATATTCCAATGTTGTTGATTTAAAAACTCTATTGTTTTGTTTGAACAATAAAATTATATTTCTTGATGATCTCTTGCATATTTTCTTGAGTTGTTCTATTGGTAAAATACCTGTGGAATTATTGTTCTTGGTTTCCCTATTGAATTATGGTTCTTGATTTACTTGTGATTTGGTGAATTGGTTTGGTATTGTATCTCTTGTGTGGATGTTTTGATGAACACGAGTGACCATTGACCGGGTATCGTAAAGTGGATAGATGCGTTTTTTATTGGGGTTAGTTTCTTGCGAGGACCAAACTACTATTCGCTCATTGGTATCGAGACTGAAGGCTAGTATATTATTTCTAAGTTGGATTCGTCACTGTTGATGCATCGATATATGCCCTTCCTAAAGTTGTGTATCCTTGCAAGGATTGGGTGTGTGTGTGGCTAGGATATTCTCAATGTGTGTATTCATGATAAGTGTTACTACATACCAGAGATATAGTATTGGTAATGCTTTGTGGTTTGAAAGTTGGTTTTGCTTTGTCATTTAATTTATTGCTACTACGTAAACTTAAGATCAGATAAATTGTCATTGTTTTATTTCAAATTATATATATATATATATATATATATATATATATATATATATATATATATATATATCTTTTGGTAAAATGAGACCAACCTATTTTACATGTTTTCAAAACCCTGTTCAAGTTTGAAAGGATTTTCCTATAGATTTTAGTGCTCACCCCCTACAAACAACATCTTTTCTAGATTATGGTCTGGTGGAAGAGCTCGGATTGGATGAGCAGTTAAATTGGGAAGCTTAGATTGATGGGAACGTGGATCTCGAGATGGATGTTTAGAGTTATTTCTTTTATGTTCTAGACTTGGAGGTTAATTATGAGACAATGTTAAGGATAATGTTTTATTTATTCTATTGCAAGATAATATTAGTTTTTGAATGTAATTGCCATTGTTTGGCATATTTATTTTGGATGATGCTTTAGTTATTATGGATGAAAAATGGAATTTCTTTAATTTATGAATTTTATTAGTTGTTCTCATTATATGAATGGTTATAGATAGTAATATCTTCCAGAGACTGAATATGGAAGCAAATTGACACTGGCTCCAAGATCAAGCAAGGCTTGCTCAATCCTAAAGTTCCTGACTATGCATGAAACTATAGGACTCATAGGATCTTTGTACTTAAGAGGGGCCTTGTGTTGAACGATAGCACAAGCTTGTTCAGTCAAAAATGCTATTTTATGTAAATTGATCCTTCTATTTACAGTGTAGAGGTCTTTCAAAAACTTGGCATAAGATGGGACTTGCTTGATTGTATCTAACAAGATGATGTTAATATTTACTTGTTTAAACAACACAAATATTGCAGCATGATTGTTCAATGGTTAAGGTTTCTCAACTCTTTGAGGAAAAGTTAAAGGAATAGGGCTTATTTTTTCTTTTCATTTGGCAACTCTGTTTCCTTTTCAATCAAAGGTTCAACCTTAATTGGTTCATTTACAGGGATTGACTCGGCTATTGGCTCAAGAGTTTTGGCTTTAATTGTCTTGTCAATCACCTTACCACTTCTTAGTGTGGTAATTGCTTTAACTTGACTCATAGAAGGTTTAGAAGACAATATTAGCCTAAGTTGACCTTGCGGAGGTTTAGGTTGAGATGAGAATTTTTCCTTCTCTGTTGTACTCAAAGGCTAGGTCAACTTGACTAGATTACTCTTAATATCCTCAATATTCGGTGAATTTTGAGCTTTGAAATCGTTAAATACATGGGTAGACTGAGTATTAAAACTCATTTAACTTTGAATGAACTGATTCATAAACCTTCCAATCAAGTACCGAAGTAAACTCTTCAATGGTTATTTACACCTTTGGGTTTTACTATGGTAATTGATTGTTGTATGGTGCATAGACCTTCTAGTTAACCTAATGGTTACTATTTTATGGTTTAATATATAAATACCTTCTGATTAGCTTACCGTTGACATGGGAGTTAATTTTGGTATGGTGGCACTTTCATAATCTCAAGCAATGGCATGCATGTCTTGATCCCCGAACTAAAGAGCACATTTTTAATTTATTGCAAGTAAACCATGCTTTTAAGCATTCTATTTTTCAATCACCAAAGTACACATGAAAATCCAATTTTCAACAATCTTTCTCTAGGTTTCATTCACCTTTTTCTGTTTAAAGTTCCACAGATAACTCCCTGAGAAATCAACCTCGAACTTTGTCGAGATATATTATAACTTAACCACTTATACTTGGGACTTCATGATAGAGATCAAGTCAAGTTTTTGACAACATTGCCAGGGAGGTATAGTTGTTTGAAAAGAAAAAGGAAAGTTGTCTAGATTGTGTTATATGTATATATTGTTTGGTTTATTTTGTAATTGTATTTGTTTATGTCTATCAAGTCAGTAAGGTCTATAAATCAGTTTAGTCCATCATCATCCATAGACTTTTTTGAGTTAAGCATGGCTAATAATCAAAGAGATCAAGAGGTGGCCTAGAATGTGAGGCATTTGAGAGAATATTTGCATCTTATATGTCCTAGTGTCCCTTCGAGTTTTCTCTTTCCTACAAATGCTCTGAATTTTAACATCAAACCAGGGATAATACAAATTTTACCATAGTTTCATAGTCTTGAGTTTGAAAATCCCTTTTCACATATGAAAGATTTTAAGTAAGTATGTGGTGCACTGCAAAATAATTCTAAAACGACCCATTTCAAACTTTTTCCTTTTTCTTTAAAGGATGAAACTAAATAGTGGCGAAATTCTTTGAATGCTCAGTCCATTTCAAGTTGACAAGTTTTATAAACATAATTTTTTAAGAAATTTTTTACTATACACCGAACCAATACATTGAGACAAAAAATCATGAATTTTTTTATGAAAGAAGGAGAAACTTTTTACCAGTGTTGGGAGAGATTTAAAGATCTTCTCCAACATTGCCCACATCATGCATTCTAGAGTTGGACCCTAATTGATTTTTTTTATGATGCTCTTCCTTCTACATTACATCAATTTGTGGAAATTATGACCCAAGGAGAGTTCATGGGAAAAATCCCGATGAGGCATTCAAAATGTTTGGCACCTTTTTTTAGAGTTCCCAAATGTGGGACTCGTCCTCACCAAAAATTGTCAAAACAAGACCATCCAAGTCCCAGCGAGGGGAATATGTGCTGAGAGAAGATGATAACCTATGGTCCAGAATGACTACCTTGTCTTAGAAGCCAGATACTCTAAAGATGAAAAAGGTTAATGAAATTTATATTTTGTCTCCTACTAATCAGTTGTGTGGAATTTGTACTTTGTCAAGACATCCCACAGGGAGTGACCTACCATTCCAACATTTTAAAAAAATCCTGATAAAATAGTCCAATGTCATTTCCAATTTTAATAAGCCTTATTCTAACATGTATTCTGAGACCTGTATCCTAAGGTGGCAGAACCACCCGAACTTTAGCTGGAGAAACACACAACGCGCAAATTAGCAACAAGGTTCACCTCCACCACAACCTTAAGCCCAACAACCATATGCACCTTACTAGCCACCACACAAAAGAAGCCTAGAAGATAGCTTGAACCACTTCATTCATAGTCAAATGAGTTTCAACACTCAATCTACTCATGAATTCAATGACTTCAAAACCCAAACATCACAAAACATTGATGATATCAAGAGTTGCATAGCTAAGTTAACCTAGTCTTTGAACACAACAGAGAAAGGAAAATTTTCATCTCAACCTAAACCTCCACAGGGTCAAACCCATGCTAATGTTTCATCATTTGAATCTTCTCATGGCCAAGTTCAAGTCGTTACCACATTGAGAAATGGTGTAAGGTAATTGACAAGATCATCATAACCAAAACACTTGAATTAGTGACTGAGTCAAATCATGTAAATAAACCAGTTGATTCTGAACCTACTATTTAAAAAGAAATAGAGTAGCCTGAAGAAAAAGAAAAATCATGACTTATTTCTTTGCATTTTTCTCAACGAGTCAAAAAACCTCAACCATTAAACAATTATGCTAACATTTTTGAGTTGTCAAACAAGTGAAAATTAGCATCCCCCTGTTGGATGCAATCAAGCAAGTCTCATCATATGCTAAGTTTTTGAAAAATCTTTGCACAGTGAAAAGAATGACCAATGTCCGAAAGAGAGTATTTTTGACTAAATAGGCTAGTGCTATCATTCAGCAGAAGGTACTTCTAAAGTATAAAAATGCTAGGCGTCCCACAATTTCATTCGTAATTAGAAACTTTAGGATTGAGCAAACTTTGCTTAAACTTGGAACAAGTGTCAATTTACTACCATTCACGGTCTATGAGCAATTACAATTAGGTTAAAGTTGAGGATGTCCTTGTTCAAGTTGATAAATTCTATTTTCCTGTGGATTTTATTATTTTGAATTCTCAGCTAGTTTTGCATGCGGCTGCACAAATTACTGTCATTTTGAGTTGTCCATTCCTTATTACATCTAATACTTTAATTAATTGTAGGAATTGAATTATAAAACTTTCATTTGAAAACATGACATTGGAATTGAATGTGTTTTATATTCTCAAAATGCCAAGAGAAGAAGAAAATTTGCACGAAGTAAATTGCATTGAGTTCTCTCTCTCTCTCTCTCTATGTGTGTGTGTGTGTGTGCCTCTTTTAAACATGAATGAAAAGTATGGCTGAGAGAACTAAAAAGGGAATCTATACAAAGGCTACAACAAAGACCCTAAGAAGAAATAAGGGTCGACTTCCAATGGGCCTAAGAATCCTATCTCCAATCCAAAACAAACATCCTACAGTCCATTAATAACAAGTTAATCCACTAAATATTTATTTTTCATTTCCCGGGACTTATTTCAAAATTATATTTCGAGCCCATTGTTATTATATACTTAATAATCTCTCTACATTTAAGATTACAGATGTCTGTTAATTAATTAAATTACTAATAATTATATTTAATTAACTTCTTTTTATCCTTGAGATCTTACCACTCAACTTATTTTTTATGTTAGATAATTAAATCCACATGCAAGATTTGACATGGACAAAACTTATAAACTTCCTCAAGAGGACATCATCAATCCATTTAAATACCAAAATATGATTTCCTTTAATAATTAATTTTTATCATACAAATAATGTCATATCTAAATTCATTGAATTTGTTGACTCAAATATTAATCTCACTTTTTGATGAATTAAAAGTAACAATCATTATATGAACGTGCCTATTAAATATCTTAGAATTAAGATCTTAAGAAAATATAATAACCATGAGGTATTTATTTTCTTATTTAGTCAGTAAAAAGATAATAATATCAATAACAATCATGTTCAACTCACAAAGTGTATTAGTGCAATAATTCAAAATATTAGACGGTATCCTATAGCCAAGACAGATTATGTCAAAAGATTGCATTATTATCGTACTAATGGTGTATTCAATTACATCTAAAACTGTGAAACTTTACTCATATCATACAAAATCTGATAATCTAATCTTCTTTGTATAAGTCGAACTCTACACACCTGATTATGTACAATGTAAAATAAAAGACATACATGCATAGCATATATTGAAATATATTACAAATTTTTACCCACAGATTCTCATAGAAAATGAAGAAATTTTATTAAATAATAAACTAAGTTTTACTAAAAAAAAATAAGTTTTTAGTATATAACTCTATCAAGAACGGCTTGCAATAGACATTCTCTAAGACATTCTCAGTCTCTTGTCTTTTTAGTCAAATTTGGTGACATCAGTGGACCCTAGTAATGACGTCCGTAAATGCTCAAGACCGAGCATTAGCTGCACTGACGGATCTCACTTTTTTCGATTACAAAGCAACACTAAGGGGAGTTGCCATTTTTTGGGTGCCAAATGCCATTTTGCAACCTTGAACAGTGTTTTGGCAGCCTTGCATTATAAATCTGTTCCAATGGTAGCTGCCAAAATGGGGTGCCATTTTAATTTTTTAATATTTTTTATTAAAAAATATAATTAAACTTAACGGTTATATTTTAACGGGTATAGGAGAAATCCTCAATAATTAAACATAACGGTTAAATTTTCAAATTTCAAATTTTATTAAAATTTCAAATTATATTCGCCAAAATTCAAATTTCAAAATTCAACTGTTGAAATTCAAATTTCAAAATTTAACCGCCAAAATAAATATTCAAAAATGTATAATTTGTCTATATATATGATAATTTTTCTCATGTTTTCATCCATCTATATTTGTAAAACCTAGGTAAATTTGAACTTTATAAGAAAAGGGCAAAACAGTAATTTATCACTATAGTGCGGGTTGAAAACCCATATTTTTCTAGATCTCGAATAATGAAACAAACCTCACTATTGAATTCGTCTCATGAAACTTAGTTACCAAAACAATTTTTGTTGAACTCTAATATAGTTTGAGTTTTTGCGTTTTACGAGGCAATCGAGTGTCAGGTGACCTCAAAAACGTCCCCAAAAATAAATTTTATAAAAAAATTTAATAATTTAATTTAATTTCATATAAAAATAATTTGAATTTAAACCGGGACAAAACTAAATCGTTTCAGGATAAAAACAGACCAGAAAATAGGGAATGTGCAACGCGACGTGGACCACACAATTAAAGGGTATAAATAGGGAGAAATATTTGATATTATCCCTATTTTCATCAGATTTCTCACATTAGAAGAGAAAGAGAGAGAAGAGAGAAAAGAAAAAGAAATCTCCACCTTCTTTCTTCGATTTACGGAGTTCCGACGATCGGAATCCCTCAGACCAAGAGTTAAAGTCGATCACTGCGACAAGAGCTACGCAACTATACCAAGAACGAAGGATTTTATCGAAGATCCAAATAGGAGATTTGGGGAAATCAAGAGTTTTGGGGCTTGAGAGGTCTTCTTGAAATTTTACTCTTCATTTTACGCTTCAAGAGGTAGGGTTCCCTCCTACTTAGATTTATTTTCTAACCTAGGGTGTCCGTATGGAATGAGTCGGTGTATAGTTATAAATATCACTTACCTATTGTTATGGAAATGAGAAAATGGTTATAGAATGGTTTAAAATAAATTCCTAGCTTGGAATTAATACGTGGAAATTACTTGTGTAATTCCATGAAATTTGGTATTAGGTTGGCATGCTATGTGTTTACATTATGCATTTGTTAATAAAGTATGTTATTGACATAGCTTGTATAATAACATGCTTGTGAATTATTGTTAATGCATGTTATTAATATATTAGCATCATGATAAATTGTGGTAATTATGTGCTTAAGATATACATTGCCATGGGATATTTTGATGTGCGGTTAAATTGTTCATTTGGCATTCATTGTATTTTGGGCATGAAGTTGGCATCAAATTCATGGGCATTATGCAAGAGTGTGGGTGCATGAGTACATGGTTTAATCAAACACCACACTTGGTAGTTGATGGGTGGGCTCGGAAACGTTGGATTGAATATCTGACTGAATTTCACGTTGCATGAAAAATTTGTGTTAGGTATAGCAAGAAGGGCTAGACACGTCCTCGGGTGTAAGACCTGACTACTTGGTTCATACACTCCCCTAAGGTGCAATTCCGGAAAAGTGTAACGGTGCACGAAACTGGCGATGAGACTCCGAGAATCCGAATACCCAAATAAAGACACATGAACTTGTTTATAAAATAGTCATTCGGTGTGAAACATCAATGACGGGGGCTTGGAATGCCCTGGACTTTTCATACATGTAGCATTGCATGGTGTGAAGGGAGCTCGGAAGGCTCGGGGTATATTGCATGAATGAGTCTCATCTCATTTAATGGCATGGCATGGTAGAATTCCAACATGGAATTGCATATACTAAATTGGAATGGATGATGCTTGTTGATTGTACATGCCAATTTTGCATATACATCTAGGTTGGGAGAGTAGCCTCTGTAGGAGATACTCTATTGAGTGTGGCTCACCTTATATGGGAATACATTTTAGGTGCGAGATATACACCGGTGGATGACGCTCATTCGGTGCCTCGAGGATGAAGGGAGGCCAATTTGTGGCCTCTACTCCATATTTTGTAAAACATTGTGAAAATTTATGTTTTGGGTATGTAATCGTATGTAAATGATTGCTAAAGTACTTGTATTAACTATGCTCGAAGTGAAAATATAATGTTATATGAGTTCGGGTAGGTTTTGGATGGAAAGAATATGTTTTGAATTAAATTGGAAATAAAAAATAGGTTAAACAGGCAAAACTGGATAAAGCCTACCGGTACAACCTTGTCCAGTAGGCAAACCCTACCGGTAGAAATTTTCCAATAGGGAAATCCTACCGGTTGGAATTTTCTAGTAAGCTTACCCTACCAGTATGTCATACTGGTAGGCCTTCCAAAAATCTGAAATTTTAAAATTGTTTTGCCATGCTCCTAGGCCATGTGTCCTTCCTTCCAAATGATGTAAATTGACTATAATGGAGTATGAAATATGGTACATTGGACCACGGTTGATCAAATGATAAAATGTACATGGGTTACGCGTGTGGGTTATAATCCTGGTTAAGGGGATGTTATAGACGTGACGTCAAGTTGTGTGACAATCACGAGTATTTATGCGGTTTGACGGATAGTCAACGATTAATAAAGGACCCCCGGTTTTAGGAGCGTCATAATATTACATTCTCTCTATAAATTCAATACCTAATTTCTTTTTGACTATTTATCCTTTCATATTTTCATTCATCAATCTATATGAATCGTTATCCTAATATTTTAGGAGAGATCCTCCACCGAGTCTCAAAAGAAATTTCCTAGTCAAGCACCTAGGAGAGTACAGCCCTAAGCATCCACCTCGGGTTCCACGTGCCTGTCTAGTAGAGCTTCCCAATGTACATGCTCATCGACTCTGAGCTCCTCATCTAACACGTAATCTGAAAATATATTGTTTGTAGGGGGTGAGCACTAAGCTTTATAGCAACATTCCTCCCAAACTCGAACAAGGTTTAGAAAATATATAAAACAAGTTGGTCTCATTTCACAAATATCATATAGCAATTTTGAAATAAAATAGTGACCATTTATTTGATCTCAAGTGAACTCAATAGGAATAAGTTAACTGAAAGGAATAAACATCTGAAGAAATCAATTAATCATTCAAAAGCATCATCTTAGATTCTAATATATATTGATTGCTTCCCATGAATCTGCACCCCGATTCTACCTCGTTCACCCACCACAATCACACAATCCCAAACATTTTAGGAAGGCCATATACCGTCTCTCACGGCATTGATGAATCCTTCTCAGGAAAGGTATACCAACCCTCAGCCTCGAACTTACGTGAACAATAATGGTTGCTCTCATAAACAATAAACCATTACAAGTGTTAGAAAACCATCTCACCCCCACTGGGATAAACTAACCTCTAACACTCTACAGCAATGCTCAAATGTAATTCAAGTTCATCACAACAACCAAACAAAAGATGCAATAACAAACATTTTTTCAAATCACAAGGAAATCCATAATTTCCAAATTTCACAATTTGTAATAACCATTTAAGAAAATAAGCATGAGATCATTACAACATCATTTTATTACTCTAACACAAAGCACTAGGGTTTCAAAATCAAGAACAAAGGAAGAATCAAGAGGAAAATTCATCTCTCTTGAAAACTAGGGTTTTAAATCAAAAAAGAAAGAGATTTTGTGGGTATTCAACCCTAACTATGTTTAAAACATTATAATAATTGCAAAAATTTAGACTCAAAGAATACATATATACAAGCCCTAGTCTTAATGAACAAGAATGGAAGAAAAACCCCTACCTTGGTGTTCTTGAAAATTGGGGCTTTGATCCAATCCAATGTGCAAATCCCCTTTGATCTTATGTTTTTCCCTCTCTTTCTTCCTCTCTAAGGGGTCCTAGGGTTAGAGATGTTGAAATGGGGCTAAAGGTGTTGTCCTGAAGTATTTATAGTGGAGAAAAGGCCAGCTGTTCGCGACTTAAAATTTCAGATTTTTAGAAAACCTTTCGGAAGGTTTGCCTATTAGACAAACATTTTTGTTAACCTTCCAGAAGGTTTTTCATCGACCTTCCGGAAGGTTTTACCTACTGGATAAAAATTTACATTAACCTCCGGAAGGTTTTCATCGACCTTCCGGAAGGTTTTGCCAGCTGGATAAACCTTTACATTGACCTTCCGGAAGGTTTTCATCGTTTTGCCTGTTTTTCTACAAATCCTTCCTTCTTCATTTCCAATCCATTTCAAACCCTTCCAATTCCAACCCAAACTTATACAACATACTTTTGTACATCAAACCTAGTTGGTACAAGTTCTATTACAACGATTTCATTTATTTGCAAGCTAAAACTAAGTTTTAACTACTATTTACTCGAATTTTACCATATTCATTTCAAAAGAAATAATTACTTGCTATATATATTTATATAGATGTATAAAGATTAAAGTGTGGGGTTTACAATCCACCCCCTTAAAGAAAGTTTCGTCCTCAAAACTCACCTCAAGTAGCGAATAAATAAGGGTACTTCTCTCGCATCTCTAGCTCGAGTTCCCAAGTAGTTTCCTCCATTCCGTGAGATGTTGTAGGAAACCACACTAGTCCCCCTCTTGACACCTTGAGGAACACATAGTCCCCCTCTTGAAATTCGAATGGTCTTCGTCTTCTATCCGCATAGCTTTTCTGTCTACTTTAAGCCGTGTGTAATCTCTCCCGGATGAGTTTGATTTTCTCCGTAGTCTCTCGAACAATCTGTGGCCCAAAAAAAATACTCTTCCCAGCTTCTAGCTAACAAGTTGGTGACCTACATGGTCTCCCATAAAATGCTTCATAAGGTGTCATGCCAATGCTGGATTGAAAGCTATTGTTATATGCAAACTCCACCAATGGTAAATGATCACCCCAGCTTCCTTTGAAGTCCAACACACAAGCTCATAGCATGTCCTCCAAAATTTGTATCACCCTCTCGAATTCGCCATCCGTTTGAGGATGAAAGGCGGTGCTAAAGTGTATCTCTGTTCCCATGGCTCGTTGTAGACTCTGCCAGAATTGCGCCATGAACCGAGAATCACGATCCGAAATAATAGATAGCTGAACTCCATGTAATCTAACAATCACGCGAATATAGAGCTTGCTCAAGCTCTCCAAAGTGTCTGTAGTCTTCATACTCAAGAAATGAGCCGACTTGGTAAGTCTATCCACAATGACCCATACGGCATTATGACCGCGTGAAGTCTGTGGAAAACCCGACACGAAGTCCATGGTGATTTGATCCCAGTTCCACTCTGGAATAGGCAAGGACTGTAATAATCCTCCGGGCTTTTGATGCTCAATCTTCACTTGTTGACACACCGCGCACCTTGACACGTACTTAGCCATGTCTTGTTTCTTCCCTTTTCACCAATATTGATGCTTCATGTCTCTATACATCTTGGTACTACCTAGGTGTATGGAAAATTTTGAACGATGGCACTCACCCAACACTTTTTCCCTTACTTGGTCATTATTTAGTACACATAGTCTCCCACGAAACTGTAACTCATCATCGTGTATTGATCAATTTTCAATAATCTCATTTCTCTCCAATCTACCCTAGACAGCTCCCAACTCGATATCGAGTTGTTGCTATGACGCCCCTAAAACTGGGGGTCCCATTGACCACCCGTCAACCAGCAAAAATACCCGTAATTATCGCATAATCCGACATCACGTCTATCACATCCCTGTAACCGGAATTACAACCCACACGAGGATAGTGTTTTCTTTAATAATTTAATCCCTTCGAGGTTCAATATACCCCAATGTATCTCATTTAAGGTCCATTTGTGTCATTGGAAACAAAGAACACATTGCCCAAAAGCATGGCAATGCATTTTTAAAATTTCAAATTTTTGAAAAACCTTCTGGTTGGTTTTCATAAACCTTCCGGAAGGTTCCCTCAACCTTCTAGAAGATCGAGCATACTGGAACCCTATCTTTAAAAAAGATGTATCAACCTTCCGGAAGGTGTGTTAAACCTTCCAGAAGAAGTTACACACTAGATTCCCTCAATTTAGAAAAATGTGAAGACCTTCCGGAAGGTTTCACCCACTATTCGACAATTTTTCCTTGTCTTTGTTTCGACCTTCCGGAAGGTTTTGCCCATAATTGTCTATTTCACCTATTTTTCATTTCCAATTCATTCCAAACCACCACAATTCCATCTAAAACATGTTTAACAATGTTTTCCACAAAAAAATCTAATATATATACAAGTCCTATTCCAACAAATCCATACGATTACACTTCATAATGAAATTTTAACAAAAGTTTTACAAAACTTGATTTCAAAAGCCACAAGCCGGCTCTTCTTCACCCTCAAGGCCCCGAATGAATGTCATCCACCAGAATGCACCCTGCACCTGAAATGTTTTCCATATAGGGTGAGCCAACGCCCAGTAGAATGTTTCCTACAGAGGCTACTCCCCAACCTAAGTGCATATGCAATGTTCACATGCAATGTTCACATGCAACATTTTCCAACAACAATCATTCTAACCAAGATTTAAGCAAATCAAAGTTGGAAGCTAACATGCCATGCCATAAAATGAAATGATACCATTCATACAATTTATCGGAGCCCTTCCCGGCTCCATAACACATGCAATGTCAATGTGTATAAAACTTAGCGTTTCTAGCTCCGGTCATTTACCTTCACCCCATGCTATGCAGTGAGTATCAAAATCGGGCTTTCCAAGCCTCCGCCATTTGTGTTACACACCCAATGACTATTTAAAATCTCCAGGACTTTCTTGGGGTGGGTATTTATGGACTTACACCAACGGTCACCCAACTGACAAAGAATTTATGGACTTCCACCAATGGTTCTGCGTACACCAACACACTTTATGGGCTCTTATACCAACAGAAATGCGTATCCAAAATACCGGGCCTCTCACTCGAGGGATAGTCTAGCCCTTTTTGCTAGTCCCGACCCAATTCTTTTTCATGCAACTGTGCGACTCAGCCAAATATTCAATCCAACTTTCCCGAGCCCACCCATCATCCACCTATGTGATGTTTGATGCCAACCATGCACACTCATAAAATGTGATGTCTCCGTGCATATGCAATGTAATGCACCATTGTTATTTCAATGTGATACCCGCATATAATGAATGTCATATGAGCAACTTTAACATATATTTTCATAGTTCATGGTCACTCATGTCATAAGCACATAATAACCAAATTTCATCTCAATGTTAATATATCAAAGAGCATATATCAACATGTTCTTATCCAACCATAATCCATAAGCATGTTATTTCATATATGTCAATAACACACTTAATTTTCAAAATATAAATTAAACACATAGCATGCCCACATAATACAAATTCTCATGAATCACTTTAGGGCAAATTCACATAACCCTAAGGCACCAAATTCCATGGAATTACACACGCGATCACCACATATATCAATTCCAAGCTAGGAATTCATTTGTTAAGCCTTTTCTATACCAATTTCACCAATTCCATATCCATAGGCAAGTGATATTTATCTCTATCAACCTACCCATTACATACAACACCCTAGGTTGTAAAATAAACCCAAGTAGGAAGGAACCCACCTTTTGAAGCGTAAAGAACGACCGTAGGAAGTCGCAAGAACCCACTTCTAGCTAGAATCTTCTCCTCCCAAAATCCAGTACTTGGAATCTCGCCCAAAACTGACCTCCTTGGTATGGTCTTGTAGCCCATGTCGAGGAGAACAAATTTTCTTCTTGGCCCGAGTGACTCCGAGCACTCGATCTCCGTAGATCGTAGAGAGAAGGTAAAAGAGCTCTCTAATTTCCCTCTCTTCTCTATTGGTAACAGCTGAGTGTGTGTGAGGGGGAGAAATAAAGATTTTTCTCCCCTATTTATATTTCTCGATGCTTGGCCTACAACGCGCCACAGAGCCATAGTTTCCCCATGTTCGTTTTTGCCCAAAAACGATAAAATTTCGTCCCAGTTTAAGTTCAAAATATTTTTATTTTTAACTTACTTTAAATAATTTTCTAAATTTTAAAATTTTATAAAAAAATCTCATTTTTGGGTCACCCGAGACTCGACTGCCTCATAAAATGCAAAAAATTCAACTATCTCAAAATTCGATGAAATTTGACAGGGTAACTAGATTTCGCCAGACGAATCCAAGGACGAGGTCCGCTTCATCATCCGAGATCTAGAAAAATTCAGGTTTTCAATCCGTACTATAGCAATAATTTATCGTTTTACCCTTTTTGTAAAAAGTTTAAATTTATCGGGTTTTACAATTGCAACTCCACAATCTTTTGCCGGAGAATTGGTTGAGCTACAAGATTAAATAAGCATGGTCGATCTTTCTGTCTATCCACCAACAGATCAAACTCCTCCAAGCATCAATCATCTTCCACCTCTGAACAGTAAGAACATTGATTTCACCCTGAGACTTCAGGCTAAGGGCATCTGCTTCTACATTAGCCTTCCCCGGATGGTAGTTGAGGGTGAAATCATAGTCTTCTAGATATTCAATCTACCTTCATTGCCGAAGGTTTAATTCTTTCTGTGTGAAGATATACTTGAGGCTCTTATGATCTGAAAACACTTGAAACTTTTCTCCATACAAGTAACACCTCCACAACTTAAGAGCAAAAACCACAACGGCAAGTTCCAATTCGTGAGTGGGATAGTTCTGCTCATGAATCTTGAGTTGCCTCGAGCCATAAGCAACTACCTTACATCCTTGCATTAGCACACATCCCAAGCCTCGTAGCGAAGCATTGGTGTAAACATCATATCCTTCCCCATTGCTCGGGATAATGAGGACAGGCGTTGTTGTCAACCTTTCCTTCAAGGTGCGAAAAGCTTGTTCACACACTTGAGTCCACATGAATTTCTCTCCCTTCCTTGTAAGGCATGTCATGGGCATTGCTAGCTTGGAGAACCCTTCCACAAACCTCCGATAGTAGCCTGCTAAACCCAGGAAACTACGTACTGCGGTCACATTCTTTGGTGGTTCCCACTTCATCACTGCTTCAATCTTGGCGGGATCAACAACTACCCCTTGTTCAGACACAACATAAACAAAGAATTTCACTTCCTTCATCCAAAACTCGCATTTACTCATCTTCGCATACAACTTATGTTCACTCAATGTCTGTAGCACAATCGAGAGATGGCGTTCATGTTTCCCTCAGGTCTGTGAATAAATCAATATGTCATCAATAAACATGATAACAAACTGATCTAGATACGGCCGAAATACCGTGTGCATTAAGTCCATAAAGGCTGTAGGAGCATTAGTCAGTCCGAATGGCATCACCGTATATTTGAAATGACCATACCAGGTACGAAAAGCCGTCTTAGGAACATCATCCTCCTTGATCTGCAGTTGATGATACCCAGTGCGAAGAACAATCTTGGAGTAATACTTAGAACCCCTCAGCTGATCGAACAAATCATCAATTCGTGGCAATGGATATTTATTCTTTATTGTAACCCGATTCAACCTTCGGTAGTCCGTGCATAACCAAAGTGTTTCATCATGTTTCTTCACAAAAAGGACCGGTGCTCCCCATGGTGAAGTGCTTAAACGGATAAACCTAATAGCCAAAAGTTTGTCCAATTGTTCCCTTAGCTCCTTTAACTCCAAAGGTGCCATCTGATATGGAGCAATGGATATGGGTTTGATTCCTGGATATAGATCGATTGTAAACTCAATCTCTCTCTGTGAGGGTAACCTGAGTAGTTCATCTGGGAAGACATCCAGAAAATCTAACACAATCAATACCATGTCGGATGGGAATTTATCATGATCATCACCCATTAAGCTGGCCAAGAAACTCAAATGGTTCTTCCCCTTAGCTTTCAAGAATCTACTACCCGTAGTAGAAAATGGATAGGAAGAATTTTGATCATTCATGAAACTGAAAACTACACCTCCCGGTAATTGAAAGGAAATTTGTTTATGAAAGCAATCCATTATCACACGGAAGGTAGACAACAAGTTCATCCCAAATATTATGTCATACCCCTTCATGTCTAATGCAACCAAATCTACGATTAATTCTTGCTCCCCAATTCGAAGCACACACCTTCTACACACCCTTCTAGTAGCCAACCGTTCTCCCATAGGCATGTCAATACTCAAGGCATGTTCTAGCTTCCCAAGGTCCAATCCCAACTTAAGAGTATATATAGTGCGTATGAATGAATGGGTAGCACTGGGATCAAATAAAATTCGGGCCCAAGAATTGTAGAGAAGCGTAATACCTTCCACAACGGCATTGGAAACATCTTCCTCCGATTGAGTCAAAGTGAACACTCTCCCTTGATTGGCGCCACCTGGGGCCTGAGCTACTAATGGTCTCTGTTGTAGTGGCTTCGGTGGTGACACCTCCACATGAGAAGCATTGACGCGGGTCAGTGCTTGCTCTATTCTGAGTAACCCCATCTCTTCAAACTTTCTGAGGTCTCTGTCTAGTTATCTAGTATGGGCGATGGTATGGTGCCACTTTCTGCCCTCCACTACTGCTAGCACCAGTCCGGATCGGACCACCTCTCACTAAGTTCTGGCACCACTGGTTGTCCTCCGTATCTCTCTCCACCAGTGCAGCTCTATCCATAAGATCCCCATAGTCCTGGATCTTGTGAGCCACAAGCTTCTCCCATATGGCAGGCCTCAAGCCCTGCTCAAAGCGTTTTACCCTCCAGGTCTCAATGAATATGAACTCCGTGGCATAGCAGGATAGCTCGTCAAATTTTCTCTCATACTCAGCTACTGACATGCAACCCTATCGTAGAGCTAGAAAATCGGCACTCATCTTATCCCTGACGGATAATTACATCCCAAAAGAATCACATTTAAACTTGCAACGGAATAACAAAAATATTAGACTCTACCGAGTCTCAAAAGAAATTTCCTAGTCTAGCACCTAGGAGAGTATAGCCCTAAGCATCCACCTCAGGTTCCACGTGCCCGTCTGGTGGAGCTTCCCAATGCACCTACTCATCGACTCTAAGCTCCTCATCTAACATGTAATCTGAAAATATATTATTTGTAAGGGGTGAGCACTAAGCTCTATAGAACCATTCCTCCCAAACTCGAACAAGGTTTAAAAAATAAATAAAGCAAGTCAGTCTCATTTCGCAAATATCATATAGCAATTTTGAAATAAAACAGTGACCATTTATTCGACCTCAAGTGAACGCAATAGCAATAAGTTAACTGAAAGGAATAAACATCTGAAGAAATCAATTAATCACTCAAATGCATCATCTTAGATTCTCATGTATATTGCTTGATTCCCATGAATCTACACCCTGATTCTACCTCGTTCACCCACCACAATCACACAATCCTAAACATTGTAGGAAGGCCATATACCGTCTCTCACGGCATTGACGAATCCTTCCTAGGAAAGGTATACCAACCCTCAGCCCCGAACTTACGTGAACAATAGTGGTTGCTCTCACAAACAACAAACCACTACAAGTGTTAGGAAACCATCTCACCCCCACTGGGATAGACTAACCTCTAACACTCTACGAAAGTGTTCGAATATAATTCAAGTCCATCACAAAAACCATACAAAAGATGCAATAACAAACATTTTTTCAAATCACAAGGAAATCCATAATTTCCAAATTTCACAATTTGTAATACAAGAGAACCATTAAAGAAAATAAGCATGACATCATCACAACATCATTTTATTACTCAACAAAAAGCACTAGGGTTTCAAAATCAATAACAAAGGAAGAATCAAGAGGAAAATCCATCTCTCTTGAAAAATAGGGTTCTAAATCAAGAAAAAGAGATTTCATGGGTATTCAACCCTAACTATGTTTAAAACATGATAATAATTGCAAAAATACCAAGAAATGATGATTTCATAACATATGCATAAGATTTAGAGTCAAAGAATACATATATACAAGCCCTAGTCTCAATGAACAAGAATGGAAGAAAAATCCCTACCTTGGTGTTCTTGAAAATTGGGTCTTTGATCCAATCTAATGTGCAAATCCTCTTTGATCTTGTATTTTTCCCTCTCTTTCTTCCTCTCTAAGGTTTCCTAGGGTTAGAGATGTTGAAATGGGGCTAAAGGAGTTGTCCTTAAGTATTTATAGTGGAGGAAAGGCAGGCTGTTCGCGACTTAAAATTTCATATTTTTAGAAAACCATCCGGAAGGTATTTCATCGACCTTCCGGAAGGTTTTTCATCGACCTTCCAGATGGTTTTACGTACTGGATAAAAATTTACATTAACCTTCCGAAAGGTTTTTCATCGACCTTCCAGAAGGTTTTTCGTCGACCTTCCGGATGGTTTTACCTACTGGATAAAAATTTACATTAACCTTCCAGAAGGTTTTCATCGACCTTCTTGAAGGTTTTGCTTGTTGGATAAACCTTTACATTAACCTTCCAGAAGGTTTTCATCGACCTTCAGGAAGGTTTTGCCAGTTTTTCTACAAATCCTTCCTTATTCATTTCCAATCCATTTCAAACCCTTCCAATTCCAACCAAAACTTATACAACATACTTTTGTACATCAAACCTAGTTGGTATAAGTTCTATTACAACGATTTCATATATTTGCAAGCTAAAACTAAGTTTTAACTACTATTTGCTCGAATTTTACCATATTCATTTCAAAAGAAATAATTACTTGCTATATATATTTATATACATGTATAAAGATAAAAGTGTGAGGTTTACAATCAAAAGTGCTCGACTCTCATTACGACCGAGCTATTTAAAACTGAAGATAGGAAGATAAAGATAAACCTTTAACTTAGACATTTTGAATGAACGAATCAACAAAATTGAAGATGTCAGGAGGAATTGTTGGAGAAATATCAACAACTTCTCAAACTGAATCGCTGAATTAAAGGAAGGTGTGCCACCTTGAATCAAAAATCACTAAAACCCTAAAGGGAAAACTATCTGTAAAAAACAGAGGAACCAAGGAGAAAGGTACAAATAACTCTCCTTTTCTTCTAGCAATAGCTTCAAAACCATTACTGACTTAAGCATCGAAGTTCCTTCGATCGAAGCACTTCGATCTTGGACAGTTTATTTGTTTTGCAGAGAGAAGATTGGAAGATCAAGTTCAGAGACATTTCTTACCAACAAGATCACATCAAGTTCCTTGTGAGAGCTATCAATAATTTTTTGACTCTTACATTTTTGGTGTTGTCTGTGGGAAGATATTCATCATTCGTAATGAAAGGCTACGATGTCAAGACTGAGAAGTGCAATTGGATCTCCTAGAGGCAGTTTTGCCTTGGGAAATTCTGATCCAGTACCACTCCCATCTGGCAGCAACGCTAGATTACATATCAACAGAAGCCCATCCAGAACTCACAAAGACAATGAGGTATCTTCAGCCAGTTTCAAACCATCCAAAGATTAAAGTTAGCAGATTGTAGGTCGTGGGGAATCCTTCCGTGCCGAGGGGGAGAACCACTCTTTGGCGAAGCTGGTCCAATCCCTACAGGACAGGCTGGATGCACACAACAAATTATTTAAGAAATCTTACGCTAGGAAAAGGGACCTGATAAAGGAGAATGAAGAGGTGAAAGCCAGGTTGAAGGACTTAGCCAGAAAAGAGAAGCTTGAGAGGTACAGCCGACGTGAAAGTCCAGAGGAAAAACATGGCAGAACTAAGGATGCCAGGGACAATAAGTATCAGTAGAAAAGACCTCGAGTTTCGAAAGAAGACTCATGGAAGCAATACATTACCGAGGAACTCAACAACCGCCTAAAAAAGCTAGAACAGAGATCGACAAGGGATCTAGCCAGGAGAGCGACAGAGGAATTTAGGAATGGCACAAAGTCATCACCCTTCACTTCATGGATTGAAAGGGAGTGAATCCCGAGCAAGTTTATAGTCCCAAATTTTAAACTTTATGACGGAAAAACTAACCCAGTCTCGCACATCAAACATTACAGACAGTTGATGACTGTTCACCGAAGGAATGAGCCACTACTTTGCACCATCTTCCCTAGCAATCTTAGGGAGCCGGTCATGAAATGGTTTGATAGTTTACTGAAGGGGATGATTGATGGATGGTCGCAACTGGTCGACCAATTCACAGCTCGGCTCATTACAAGTAGTAAGCAGCCAAAGGATGTTGGGGCTCTACTGATGCTAAAGAAGAAGAATAATGAAACCTTGCAAGAGTACGATCATCACTATTGAGAGACAATGAATGAGGTCGAAGGATGTAATCCCAAAATTACGGTGGTATCTTTCAAAATAAGATTGCCAAAGGAGAACCCTCTGTACCAATCACTCACTAGAAGACCAGCCATCAACCTGGAAGAACTGATGGCAAGGATTGAAAAGTATGTCAAAGTCGATGACGACTTATCCAGAGATGTAGTTAAACAAAATCATGGCAGAAGAAAGTTCGGTCGAGATAAGCAAATCGAGCCAAGCCGAGGGGGCGGAAGGAAGAATGAGAAGGAGGGTTATCCGCAGAAGTCCCCTTTTCTTAGGATAAATACACTTTTCAAGGAACTGATATACAAGATCCTGAACCAAATCAAGGTGCAACCATTCTTCAAATGGCCTAACAAGCTAACAGGAGACCCTCCAAAGAGGAATCCAAACTTCAGATGTTCATATCATCGGGATGTAGGTCACATGACAGAGAACTGCCGGTCTTTAAAGCAGCATTTGGAAGAGCTGGTACAGGTAAGACTTCTCACTAAGTATATCAAAGGTGGAGCAAGAACCGACGGGGGCAGGACCGACCCCAAAGGAGATCACAACACACCAGCGGGAGTGATCGTTGTGATCCACGCTGCGACAAACCCGCAGATGTCTACAAACAACTCTGCTAGGGCGTATATTCAGAAAGCTGCCAAGGAGAGAGAGGTCTATAAGTTTCGATTGACCTCAGAGGTTATGAATAAAAAAATCAAGGTGGAGATAGCCGAGGCCATCTGTTTCACCGAGCAAGATTTGGTCAAAGTTCATCAACCACAAAATGACACTCTAGTCGTTACGCTTCGAATTGCTAATTACAATGTGAGAAGAGTTTTGATTGATAGTGAGGAGCGTTTTCAGACATAAAAGTAATTAAAACAACTTTATAAATAGTAAAGCAAAATTATACACAAAAAGTGAGGTCTTTTTACCTTTTACCGTAAACACCTTTTATGGCTCCTCGACAACGGTGCCAAAAACTTGACTTGATTCGAAATGTGTACACCCAAGTGCAGGCGGTTAAGTTGTAGTAATAATTCGGTTAAGTCCGGAGTCGAATCCACAGGGAGCTATGATTAGTGTTTTAAAGTAAGTAGTGACAGAGACCAAGTAACTGGAGTTTCTTGAGAGTTTTGAAGTTGAGAGATTTCCTAGATAGAATTTAAGATTCTTTCCAAGAGGTTTTTCTTGACAAAATATAAGATAAATTATCAAAATTAGCAACCACCCTTTAGTTCGAAGATCAGAACATGTAGTTAATCATCTGGTTTATTATACTTGTGCTTTATAACTCAATTAACTCTCATGTCAACAGCAAGTTAATTGGAAGATAAAGATAGACGGTGTGAATTAAGCACATGATTCCGATGCCTTTCTAGAAGTTTACAAGAATTGTTTGTGCTGAGACTCAACCCGTCTAAAAACAAGCAAGTGTTTCTACAAGGCATCCAACCATGGCATTAATGTTCCATTCTGTAATAAAGCACAACAATGGTGAAGATTGAAAGGTTGTCATGAAGATCTAGTCGGGGTACTTGCCTTGAACCAACGGGTATTTCTACGCAAGAGTCATCCATGTCAAAGAAATAACCCATGATTATACAAAGTACCTTAGCTTTACTAGATGCATCCAATCATTCAATAAACAAGTAGATAAAGCATTAAAGCATAAAGAAAATTCACAAGTATAACTTCTGGATAATCAATTCATATTCATCATCTCTTACTAAAGAGTGAATGAGAAACTACTCACTCTTCATGGCTTTGGTAAAACTAGAAAAGTGAGTGATGCTCATCCTCCAAGTAGAGGAGTTATAAGGGAAACTATACTATCCACGGAGCCGGTCTTCAACGAAGAATGAGTGAATCACGTTCCACCCTTCACCACTTTGGTAAAGCTCTAGAAAAGTGGAAGAATTTCACTCCTCTAAGAGAGAAGATACTCAAGCAATGGAAGTAAAAGAAGCTAACAAATGAAAGTAGAAGAAAGCTAGTTACTTTTGGAGGGTTTCCACCACAACCAAAAGATGAGCTGTCTCTCTTGATACTTGTAAATAAAAGCAAGTACAACTACAAGGAGAGTCTAAGCCTCCATCATGGTTGTCACAACATGAATGTAAAGACTTAGCATAAGTAAATAAAGGACTTCAACTACGAAGGGAGTCTAAGCCTCCATCATGGTTGATACAAATGCAAAATGAAAACATAAACAAGAAATGTACAAGAACTAGCTCTCTACTCTACTTTACAAGAGAAAAGGATATTGAGAAATATTGCACCTCCTTACTCTACAAGAGGAAGAATGCCTTTCAAGCTCCCTACATGGGAGTATTTATAGGCAAGGAAGGGGAAGACAAGAAGATAAGAGAGGATGAGTGAATAGTGTATGCCGCCCATGAAAACCAACTACTCTGTAGGCAGTCTGTGCAGGACATTCGAACGTGACTCTATGTTTGAACGTTGTTTGTTGTCTTCTATTTTCCTTTAGGGGCGTTTGAACGATGCCTATCGTTCGAATGTGTCTTCTATTTTTGTTTTATGGGTGTTCGAATGCCAGATGGGGCCTAACCTTTTCCATTCAAGTGGTCTTCTATGAAGTTCATTTCCACACTCTATATGTCTGTTCTTCAACTAATTCCAAGGGACATTTGAACGTTTAATGGCATTTGAACATGGTACTCAAGTGCGTCAAAGTCCTCCTTTGTTTGCTGCAACATGTCATGTCTCATCAGTCTGGCCTTCAATCAACTCAAGTGGACGTTCAAACGTTATTTGTCATTCGAACGTGGTACTCAAGTACCTCAGGGTCCTAGTTCTTCGCTGCAACACACTGTGTCTTAGCAGGCTGGTTTTGTCATAGTTCAAATGGACATTCGAATGTGAGTTGGCGCTCGAACGTTCTTGCTTTGTTCCAAACCTCTCCAATTTCATTCCCTAATGTGCTGGTGCTACATTCAAGTGACTTTTGTTGCCCTCAAGCCCTTGTTCGCTTTAGAACCTGAAACATCCTTACTTGAATTCCATCAAAGTACAATTAGTCCTAAAAAGGTATAATAATATGCTACATTTAAGTACTAATCAATACCTACTCAAGAAAGACTCGGGAGTTATAAATGGTCATTGGATGTGTACATTAATAACAGTGGGCTTGGAATGCCCAGATACATATCCATGGCATTGCATGTGTTATGGCACGGGTTACATTGCATGAATGCGTCTCACCTCATAACATGGCATGCATTGTGGCATCCCTCGTTGAATTGTATATTTTTTGAATAGATGTTTGTTGGTTGTTGAATTGCATGTGAACATTTCATATGCATCTGGATTAGGGAGCAGCATCTTTAAGAGATACCCTATTGAGCGTGGCTCACCCTTTAGCGGAATAATATTTCTATTGGATGACTCTCACATGGGACCTGGTTGAGAAAAAAGCCGAATTGTGGCTTTATTTATTTTTTGGGAGGGGGAAGGGGAAAGGGGAGGGGGACTTGAACCCTTGACCTCAAGATGGCAAAGCCTTTATAAGACAAGGAGTACCATTGGCTTTAAATTTCATTTTGAAAACCAAATTGTGTAATTAGTTTTGGACATGTAATGTCGTATAAACGATTGCAAAATGAACTTATGGACTACATTTTGTGTAAATTTTGATGCTATGTGAGTTTGGATAAACGTTGTATGAGATTGGGTGAGTTGAAATCAAAAAAAGGATTGAATTGGGGGAAAACTAGGCCCTTCTACTGGTAGCATGTTGATTAGCTACCTGTAGCTCGTTACATAGCTATTGGTAGCTTGTTTCAAAGAAACTATTTGCTCGCGGGCAGTAGGCTTAACTATTGGTAGCTCGTTTCACTCCTATCAATTGCTCACTTTCAAAGGGTTCAGCCACTAGTAGCACATATACGAATATGTGTTACGCTCTAGTAGAAGAGGGTAAGTTTTATAAAATGAATTTTTTAAGAAAATTTTCTCTGTACATTGCACTAATGCATTGAGATGTCAAATCATGAATGGAGAAACTTTTTAGCAATGTTGGGATAGATTTAAGGATCTTCTCCAAGCTTGCCCACATCATGCATTTGAAAGTCGGACCCTAGTTAATTTCTTTTATGATGTCCTTCATTCTACAATACATCAATTTGTTGAAATGATGGCCCAAGGAGAACTCATGGGCAAAAATCCCAATGAGGCATTAGAGTTTTTTGACAGCATTTCAAAGATTTCCCAAATGTGGGACTCGGCCTCACCAAATATTATTGAAATCAATTCATCTACATTACAGGGAGAGAAATATGTGTTACGCTTTAGTCATTACGCTTCGAATTGCTAATTACGATGTGAGAAGAGTTTTGATTGATTCAGGGAATTCCTCTGAGATCATGCATATGGATCTCTTCGAGAAACTCAGTCTTAAGAAGGAAGATCTTAAGCCCTCTAATACTCCACTTATAGATTTAGTGGAAAAATAGTTCCTCCTAGGGGAAAGATCACGTTGCTTGTAAAGACTGGACCAGTTTGTATCATGACCGAGTTCCTAGTAGTGGATACGGTCTCGGCTTACAACACCATAATGAGGCGGTCCTGGCTACACAAGATGAAGGCGGTACCATCAACGTACCACCAAATGCTAAGGTTCCCTTCATCTGATGGGATAGTGAACATCCAAGGAGACCAGGTCAGTTCTAGAACTTATTTACTGGCCTAGATCAAAGTCAAGGACGGAGCAGCGGTTCAAGAAAGGAGTTCAACAACCGAGGAGGTAAAATAGCAATCAACACTTGGCAGCTCGATTACTTCTGCCAACCCAGCTATCATGGAAAGCCCTAAAGTACCTTTAGGCACAGAAAAATAAGTTATTGTCTGAACAATCGAAGACTTGACTAAAGTACCTTTAAACAAGGACGAAGACGAGGATAAGTACTTTTTATTAGGAACCGCTCTCACCTCCGAGCAACAAAAAGAGCTCATCACCTTGCTGCAAGTATATGTCGATGCCTTCCCTTGGAGCACGAGTGACATGCCCGGCATACTGACCGAAGTGGCATGTCATCATTTGAACATTGACCCTAGCTTCAAGCCAGTCAAGCAAAAGCTCAAGAGGTCGACTCCTCAGCATCAAGACTCAGTAAAAGAGGAAGTACCACGATTGCCTGAATCCCAAACAATTAGGGAAGTACAATATCCGACCTGGCTGTCAAACACCGTGGTGGTGAAGAAGAAGAACAGGAAGTGGAGAGTCTGCACGGACTTCACCGACCTCAACAAGGCTTGTCCAAAAGACAGCTTTTCCTTGCCAAAGATAGACCAATTGGTCAATGCAACTACCGAGAATGAGCAAATGAGCTTCTTGGATGCCTACAGAGGATACCACCAGATCCCCCTTGCCGAGGAAGATCATGAAAAGACCATTTTTATAAAGCCCGAAGGGACATATTGTTACAGAGTAAGGCCCTTCGGGTTGAAGAATGCAGGAGCGACGCATCATAGGTTGGTAACCAAAATGTTCTCACATATGATAGGCAGTGCTATAGAGGTCTATATTGACGATATGGTGGTAAAGAGTCGGAGAGCCACTATTTATTGTTCCAACTTGAAGAGTACATTTGATGTTCTACGAAGATACAAGATGAAATTAAACATTTCAAAATGTGCATTTGGGGTTGGATCGGGGAAATTCCTTGGCTTCCTGGTTACCCACCGAAGTATAAAGGTGAATCCCGACCAAGTAAAGGCCATTACCGAACTACAATCACCTCAGACTATAAAGGAGGTGTATAGGCTAACAGGAATGGTAGCTGCTCTCAGAAGGTTCATATCCCGAGTATCTGATAAATGCAAACCTTTCTTCCAATCAATCAAAGGAAAGAAGGGGACACTCTGGAGTCAAGAATGTGAAGAACCATTTGTAAATCTTAAAGCATACTTAGCCTCCCCACCAATCCTCTCAACCCCATTGCCCAAGGAAAGACTTTTCCTATACCTATTAGTGTCAGAACACACAATGAGTGGGGCGTTGATGGGGAGTGATTGTGAAAGGTTGAAACCTATTTATTATGTGAGCAAGATGATCTTAGATGCCAAATCAAGGTACACCCCATTAGAAAAACTCGCGCTTGCACTGCCACCTTTGAGAGATATGTCACTATAATCGGAGCGATTTGTTTTGCTGAGAGCATTCCTAGAGAGACTTGTGTAATCAAAGTTGTCCATAGAAGGTGGAAAAAGGGAATGATTGTCATATACCAATTCTTGTTTCCAGTATAACTATCCTACTACTCAGAGAATCTCAAAAGCTAATGCGGCAGGTGCTAATTTTTGCATAGAGTGAGTACCAATGGAAGAGAAATGTAGGTGATAAGTCACGATTGAGGGTTGAGTGTCCCAACGACCATGATGCTAATTCATTTTTTTTAGTCAGTAATCTTACACACACATTTGTTCGACTGAAGTTTGTGGGTAGCTTCACTGAAAACCCTCATGAGACAACACTCCTCCACTAGGGTAAACCTAGCAGTTCAACGGCTTGTTGCATAAGCTAAATGCAACCGAATGACCCATGAAAAAGGTATTAGAAATAGATTTATCTTTCATTGTCATTGTATTACCAGAGACTAGCAATATTTAGGTTGGGGGTGTGATTTGTGCGTAAAGTTAACAATTTCTACTATGCTTTTTTGGACTAATTGTGTTTTGTTGGAGTTTAAGTATTGACCTTTCAGGTCCTAAAGTGAACAAAGGCTTAAGAACAACAAAAATCACACTTGAATGTAACACCAGCACAAAAGGGAACAAAATTGCATAAGGTTGGACCAGAGCAAGAATGTTCGAACGTCAACCCACGTTCAAACGTCCTCTGAAACCTTGTCAAGACCAACTACTGAGACATGGCATGTTGTAGTTAACAAAAAGAAGAACCATAAGTACTTGAGTACAACGTTTGAACGTCACTCCACGTTCGAACGTCCTTGAAGAAAAGGCAGACTTAACGTTCGAACGCCAGATCATGGTCGAACGTCCCCCTGTAGCCTGCAGAATAGTTGATTACCATGGATAGCAAACACTATTCACTCATCCTCAGTTATCCCCTACCCCTCATTCCCTTCCTTGCCTATAAATACACCCTTGTTGGGAGCTTAAAAGGCATTCTTCCTCATATAAAGAAAAGTGGGAGCAATCTTTGTTCTTGTAAAGTAAGAGTGTTTTAGTAATCTAGTTCTTGAACATTTCATGTTTATGCTTTCATTTTCCATTTATATCAACTATGATGGAGGCTTAGACTCCCCTTGTAGTTGAAGTCTTTCATTTACTTATGCTAAGTCTTTACATTCATGTTGTGACAACCATGATGGAGGCTTAGACTCCCCTTGTAGTTGTACATGCTTTTATTTACAAAGTATCAAGAGAGGTAGTTAATCATTTGGCTGTGGTGGAAACCCTCCAAAAGCAACTAGCTTTCTTCTACTTTTATTGTTCATGTATTTCACTTCCATTGCTTGAGCATCCTTCTTTCTTAGAAGAGTGAAACTCTTCCACTTTTCTATAGCTTTACCAAAGTCGTAAGGGTGAAAAGTGATTCACTTATTCTTTACTGAAGAAAAGTTTGTTGTTTACTTTGCTTTACTTAGTAGCTTCTCTACTTAGAGGGATGAGCAGCACTCACTTGCCTAGCTTCACCAAGGCCATGAAAAGTGAGTAGTTCCTCATTCACTCTTTACTAAGGGGGGATGAGTATGTAAAGATTATCCAAAAGTTATGTTTGTGCAACTTCTTCATGCTTTAATGCTTTATACACCACCTGTTCATTGGACAATTGAATGTACCTAGTAAAGTGAGGTACTTTGTTTAACCAAGGACTCCATCTATGATACGGATGACTCCTGCATAGAAAGACCCGTTGGTTCAATGCAAGTACCCTGGCTAGATCTTTATGACATCCTTTCAATCCCCACCATTATTACGCTTTATTCAGAGACTATGTCATTAATGCCTTGTAGAAACATTTGTCTGTTGGTAGACGGGTTAAGTCTCGGCACAGACAATTTTTGTAAACTTCTAGTAAGGCATCGAAATCATGTGCTTAATTCTCACAGTCCATCTGTATCTTCTGATTAACTTGCTGTTGACATGGGAGTTAATTGAGTTATAAAGCACCAACATAACAAATGGATACTCTATCACATGTCCTGATTCTCGAGCTAAAGGGTGGCTGTTACATTTTGAGAATCTTATATTTTGTCTAGAAAACTCTGGAAAAGAATCTTCTATTCTATTCAAGAAAACTCCACCACTCCAACACTCTAAATTTCCAAATTACTTGGTCTCTATTATTGCTTACTTCAAAACACCAATCATAGTTCCCTATGGATTCGACTCTGGACTTCATTGGTTTATTACTACAACTTGACCGCCTGCACTTGGGTGTACACATTTCAGATCAAGTTAAGTTTTTAGCGCCGTTGCCAGGGAACCATAAAAGGTGTTTTATGATAAAAGGTAAAAAGACCTCATTTTTGTGTATAAATTTGCTTTACTGTATATAAAGTTGTTTTAATTACTTTTATGTCTAAAAACGGCCTGCATTATCAAAATTTGTCAGCTGAATCGTCTGGGTCTGTGAATCAATCTGAACCACTGTCACCTAGATCAGTAGCAGACTCTTGTGAAAGTAAAATGACGAATGGTGAGAGACGAGAAGAAATTCCTATAAGGGAAGGGGAAGTACCTAACATTCGAACTCTGAGGGATTACTTGAATCCCACAAGAAATAGTGTCCCCTCTTGTTTTATCTTTCCTGAAGATGCACCCCACTTTACTGTAAAGACAGGGACAGTTCAACTACTCCCTCAATTCCATGGACTGAAAACAAAAAACTCATATCTGCATATAAAAGATTTTGAGGAAGTATGTGGAACCTTTCAAGACAATTCCGAACTGGCCAAGATGAAACTTTTCTCTTTTTCCTTTAAGGATAAGCCTAAACAATGGCTAAATTCTTTAAAGCTCTTTCAATACTTAACTGGCAGGCACTACAGAATGAATTTTTCAGAAAGTTTTTTCCTCTACACTGCACTAATGCACTTAAAAGACAAATCATGAACTTTTCGGTTAAAGAAGGGGAAACTTTTTACCAAAGCTGGGAAAGATTCAAAGATCTTCCCCAATCCTGCCCACACCATGCTTTTGAGAATTGAACTTTGGTAGGATTTTTCTATGACTCCCTGCCCAATAGACTACGCCAGTTTGTCGAAATGATGCCTCAAGGAGAGTTTATGGGAAAAAGTCCGGAGGAGGCATTCGATTTCTTTGATACCATATCTGACAGTTCTCAGATGTGGAACTCTACCTCTTCCACTACCATGGAAGCCAAACCATCTACTTCCCAAGGGGGTAAGTATGTCTTGAAAGATGATGATGACCTTAGAGCAAAAATGTCCACCCTGTCTCGAAAGCTTGAAGCTTTACAGATGAAAAAGGTTCATCAAATTGATGTTAGCTCTCCCACAGAACAAGTGTGTGGTATCTGTGCGCAAACAGGACATCCTACTGGGGAGTGTCCTACAATTCCAGCATTCAAAGAGGTTCTGTTGGAACAAACAAATGTTATCTCTAATTTCAACAAGCCTCACTCTAGCCCATACTCTAAAACAAATAATCTAGGGTGGCGGAACCACCCAAACTTCAGTTGGAGGAACACACAGCCAACTCCCATAAACCAACAACAAGGTTCACACCCACCACCTCAAGGACCTCCCACATACCAACCATACCAACCATCACAAAAGAGGAAACTTGAGGATACATTGAATCAGTTTATGCAGAGCCAAATGAACTATAACCATAGTTCCACTCAGGCTTTCACTGATTTCAAAAACCAGACCACTCAATCATTCGAGGATCTTAAAAGTCACATCCACAAGTTGACCCAATTCATGACCACACATGAGAAGGGCAAGTTTTCTGCCCAACCAAAACCACCACAAGGCCAATTTCAAGTGGGAAATCCTTCAAATATGGAAAATCCACAAGATCAAGCCTAAGTTGTCACTACACTAAGAAGTGGTAAGGTGATTGACAAGACCATCCGAGACAAGCTACTTCTAGAACCAAAATCCATCCCATTCAACTCACCAATAGAACCTGAATCAACTGAGCCTGAACTTGTGAGAGAAGAGGAAACCGAGCCTATGATTGGACAAGAACCAGAACCATCATAGGAAGAAGAACCCTCGTGTTCTATTCCTACTCCTTTTCCTCATAGACTCAAAACTACACAAAAGTTGAATAATCAGCCAGAAATTTACGAGCTCTTCAAGCAAGTAAAAATCAACATCCCACTTCTGGATGCAATTAAACAGGTTCCATCTTATGCCAAGTTTCTAAAAGACTTGTGCACAGTCAAGAGAAACCAGAATGTTCAAAAAAGAACCTTCTTGATAGAACATGCCAGTGCTTTGCTTCAACACAAAACCCCTGGAAAATACAAAGATCCAGGGTGTCCAACTATGTTATGTGTCATTGGAAATTTTAGAATTGAACAAGCACTATTAGACATTGGAGCAAGTGTCAATTTGCTCCCATTCTCTGTTTACCAGGAGTTGGGTTTGGGGGAACTCAACCCACAAGTGTCACACTTTAGTTGGCAAACAAGTCTGTCAAAATTCCTAGGGGTATTGTTGAAGATTTACTTGTCCAAGTGGACAACTTTATATTTCCTATTGACTTCATCGTCTTAGATACTCAGCCATCACAATATTCAGAGATTCCAATTCATGTTATTCTTGGTCGACCCTTCCTAGCAACTTCAAATGCACTAATCAATTGTAGGAATAGGGTCATGAAATTAACCTTTGGAAATATGACACTTGAGCTGAATATTTTCAATGTTGCTAAACACCCAGGAGAGGACAGAGAAAAAAGAGAAATAAACTTCATTGAGTCTTTGGTCCAGGACCATCTCAACAACACATTCTGTGAGAATTCCACTGAACTTTCTTTGTCAGAATCCATCACATTTGAAACCATGGATGATGATCCAAAGAATTGCCCAATTCATGCTGTTAATACATGGGCCCCTAAATTCGAGGAACTTCTACCAAGTGACTCAAAGCCACTCTCATCAAGTGACAAGCCACCAAAGCCTGAATTAAAATCTCTCCCGTTTGACCTCAAATATGCATTCCTAGGAAAGGATGAGTCATTCCCAGTGGTAATTTCGTCTAAAGCTCACAGACTTGCAAGAGTCTAAACTGATTGAAGTTCTTAAAATCCATAAAAGCACCATTGGGTGGACCATCGCTAACTTTAAAGTTATAAGCCCGTTAATCTGCAATCATGCTGTATACCTTGAAGAGGACTCAAAATCCTCTCATCAAATTTAGCGACGACTAAACCCTCACATGAAGGAAGTCATAAAGGCAGAGGTGTTAAAGCTCTTAGATGCCGGGATAATCTTCTTCATCTCCGATAGCAAATGGGTTAGTCCAACCCAAGTTGTGCCTAAAAAGTTTGGAGTCACAGTAGTCAAAAATGATGCAAATGAACTTGTACCAACTAGAGTCATCACAGGATGGCAAATGTGTATCGATTACTGAAAACTCAATTTGGTGACCAGAAAAGACCATTTCCCTCTTCCCTTTCTTGACCAGGTTCTAGAGAGAATCGCAGGCCATAAATTTTACTGTTTCCTGGATGGCTATTCTGGGTACAATCAAATTGAGATAGCACTCAATGATCAGAAGAAAACCACATTCACATGCCCCTGGCACTTTTGCATTCAAAAGGATGTCATTTGGGCTTTGTAACGCTCTTGCAACATTCCGAAGATGCATGTTGAGTCTGTTTAGTAACATGGTCAAGAAATTTTTGGAAGTGTTCATGGATGACTTCTCTGTATATGGTGACTCATTTGATTTGTGTCTGACCAACCTAGAAAAAGTATTGGTAAGATGTCAAGAAGCAAATCTGGTGCTCAATTGGGAGAAATGTCATTTCATGGTAACATAAGGTATTGTCTTAGGTCACATTGTGTCGTCTGAGGGCATGAAAGTTGACAAGGCCAAAATAGATCTGATTGGAAATTTGCCTGCTCCCAAGACTATAAAAGATGTCCGATCATTTCTGGGACATGCAGGGTTTTACAGGAGATTCATAAAAGATTTCAATACCATAACTAAACCCATGTGTCATCTCCTAAGTCAGGACGTAATCTTTGATTGGAGTGAAACGTGCCAAAAAGATTTTGACAAGCTTAAAGGCATGTTAATTTCTTCCCCAATAATGCAACCCCCTGACTGGACTTTACCCTTTGAGCTAATGTGTGATGCAAGTGACTATGATGTGGGTGCTGTGTTGGGTCAACGAAAAGATAAGAAATCACATGTGATTTACTATGCAAGTAAAACTTTGAATGATGCTCAAATGAACTATTCAACAACTAAAATAGAATTACTTCCCATAGTCTTTGCTTTGGAAAAATTTTGTTCTTATCTTGTTGGTTCTTCTGTTACTGTGTTCACTGATCATGCAGCATTAAAATTTTTGCTCACAAAGAAGGATGCTAAACCTAGGCTCTTGCGATGGATACTCTTACTTCAAGAGTTTGACTTGGTTATTAAGAACAAAAAAAGTGTTGAGAATGTGGTGGCAGACCATCTGTCCAGGTTAACTTACGAATTTCATGAGGATGGAATTCCAATTAATGAAAAATTCCCCGATAAATAACTGTTCATGATTGATGAGACCCCATGGTATGATAATATTGCTAATTTTCTTGCTACTGGAGCACTCCATCTGTCCTTTTCCCCCACAGACAAAAAGAAATTTCTGAGAGAGGTACGCAATTTCTTTTGCGAAGATCCATACGTATTTAAGTACTGTAAGGATCAAATCATAACACGTTGCATCCCTGCTCAAGAAATCAAACAGGTAATAGCATTTTGTCATTCCGAAGTATGTGGTGGCCATTTTTCATCCAGAAAAACCACTGCAAAAATCCTGCAGTGCGGATTTTACTGGCCCACACTTTTCAAAGATGTCCATGTTTTCTGTTCAACTTGCGATAGATGTCAAAGGTTGGGAAATATTTCAAGGAGGAACATGATGCCTCTAAACCCCATTCTAATAATTGAAATTTTTAACTGTTGGATTAAGGCAATTCCATGTCGAAATAATGATCATCAAACAGTAATCAAGTTTTTAAAAGAAAATATTTTATCCCGATTTGGAATCCTAAAACCCATCATAAGTGATGGAGGTGCTCACTTTTGTAATCGACCTTTTTGGAATCTGATGAAAAAATACTTGATTTTTCACAAAATTGCAGCTCCATACCATCCACAAACTAGTGGACAGGCTGAATTAGCTAATCGGGAGATCAAATTAATTTTAGAAAAAATGGTAAATCTAGACCGCAAAGATTGGTCATCAAGACTAACTGATGCACTCTGGGCATATTGTACTGCTTTTAAAATAATTTTAGGCATTTCTCCTTACCGATTAGTCTATGGAAAGCCTTGTCACTTACTTGTGGAATTGGAACATAGGGCATACTGGGCTATTAAGGCAATAAACTTTGACATAGACAAAACTGGACTAGCAGAAAACTTCATATTAATGAATTGGAGGAATTAAGAAATGAAGCATATGAAAATGCTAAGATTGTAAAATCTAGGATGAAAATTTTTCATGATAAGAACATAGTGCGAAAGTCTTTTGAACCTGATCAAAAAGTTCTGCTTTTCAATTCAGGACTCCGCCTTTTTCCTGAAAAGTTGAAATCAAGATGGACTGGACCTTACATTGTCAAACAAATGTTTGAACATAGGGTAGTGGAAGTGGAGAACCCATCAAACGGTAATATCTTTACCATCAATGGTCAGAGATTGAAACCCTTTGTGGAGGACTTTGTCAAAAATGTGGAGACCATTCTTTTAATGGATCCAAAATAGCGCTTCAGGAAAGGCACCTGCCTACACAAAAAAGGGTCGGGCCAGGGAGAACCCGATGCAACCCGAACCACACCACCGCCTTTATAAGGCCCCACCCTGTTTTCCTCCCTTTCCACACACCTCGGTCCCTTTCCCCTTTCTTTTCTTTTCTTTCTTCTTCTTCTTCTCCACTGTTACGATACTCTGGAATCACGACCCATCTCCCAACAACACCATGCCCATACTACCGGAAGATCCCATCCTTTGTCTCATAATCTGCGTGTGTTTACTTTATTTGTACCTAGCTATGCTTCTTCTATCTGCACTCAGAATCAAGGGTTATCACCCTAACCTAGATCTACAATGAGATGGTTGATTTGTGTATTTTGCTTGTAGGTTTCGGCTAATGAACCAAATCTTTACCATTCAAAGCTCACCTAATTGGTAAATACGAAACATTGGGGACAATGTTCAGTTTAGGTTAGGGGAAGAGAACTACAATTTATATGAGCTTGAGCTTGTTAGAAAATTTTAAAATTTTTGTTATTGTTGTTGTTGTTCTTGACCAAATTTTGTGCCGTAGTTTGATTACCATGTTTTATATTTTGATGATTATATTTGTGAGTCATCTCTGATCATCTTTGTGACTAGCAGACGTTAAAAAACCAGATAGTGAGTCTTAATAGTATAAAAAGCATGGATGTTAAAATTTTTTGGTTTAATTTAGGAGTTCTACACACATTTCCTTTTGATGTGCACACTGTGATCATGAAACAAGCAAGATTGGTAAGAAAGAATGAGATCCAAGAACAACAAGCGAAACCCCTGTGCGGCCGAAGTACCTATGCCAAATGCCGTCGTGCCAAAAGAATTGGTGCATGTAAATATTGTGGTAGATACTTTCATGAGAAGAGATATAATCAATGTTGCAAACTAATTTCTGGTCGAGCGCTTGATCGATTAGACTAGATAGTGAATGAGCAGAGTAAGGATTATCCTGACACGCCATCTTATTCCTGTACATTGCTTAACCGGTTTGTGAGACAGGAAATTGGGATAGTTACTGGCTGTTCAGATGGCACGGGGACAGATGAAGACTCGGATTAGAATAGTTGGGATGAAAGCCAAGGGTCCAAATTTCTGTAAAAAAAAAAATTAAAATTCCTTTTGTTTTGTACAAACTCTTTTGACTGAAATGAAAATGTGGGCCGAGTAAGGAACGTACCAAAATACCAACCTGGAGCGTGGGTAGGGATCTGTCTGAGACGCCATGAACTTTTGGTTCAAATTTGAATATTTTGCCCTCTTTTGTTTTGCATAATATAGTGCAGAAAAATTTTTAAAATTTTTTGAGTTCTGATTCTACGTTCGAACGCCAAGTGATGTTCGAACGTAGCTTGCTTACAGTACTCAGCCTCTAATAAAGTCTCTGATGGAAACAAAAGTACTGGGAGCTCACCACGTTCAAACGCCAATAGCACATTCGAACGACAGAAGCTTAAAATATCTTGGTCTCTGACAGGACTCAAAAGTACTAGGAGTTCACAATGTTTGAACATTATTAACGTTCAAACGATATTTTAAAATCCTTCATACAACGTTCAAACGTTCTTCCTTAGACTATAAATACATGGGTCGTTTCCTCAGTGCAAAATTTCCAAAAAACTCAAAAATCCTCTAAACCCTAGAATCCTTTTTCACTCCCCAGCCCTCAATACTCCACTCATTCCTCATTTCCACCACAAATCAGCCACCCAAAAGCTTTTCCACATCAAAAATCCCCAATTTTTGCCGGATAACCAAAACTTTTCACCACCTCTTAAGCTCAAAACCGAGAACAGCACAGTGCCTAGGGTTAAGCTACCTGCCAGGTGCACTCCACCAGTAAACCAAGAACCAAACTTCGTAGAAGAAGTCATTCAAGAAGGAGAAGGGAAGCAAAGAAGGAAGAGATACGATCGCACCAGATTTCCTAGTGCCCTTAAAGCTGAGAGGTATGAAAACTTCTTTCAAAATCACGTTGTGGTCTATGAACGAGATGTTGTAATCACTGATTTTGTTGAGTTGTGTTTGTTTGTTGGAAGAAATGGAGAAGAGGGAATGGGTGTAGCATTTGAGAAATGGCGGAGACGCCGTTGTTGACTTGGTGAGGGAGTTCTACTCCAACACCGAGATCATCAATGACACAATCTGAACATATGTTCGAGGCACCCACATCGATGTAGACGAGGCATGTCTTTTGGAGGTAAGGAGAAAGATGACTCGGGTACAAAACCCAACATACCCGCCCAAGAAAAATGTGGTGCTGAATGTGGTTAGAAGGGAGTTGACAAGGCAAATTGATTTTTCATGGGGAGGGAGAAAATTTTTGAAACAAGGAGAGCTTACTAACAAGTACAAGATGCTTAATTTGATTGTGGTGGCAAACCTAACCCCCATAGGAAGAAAAAATGAGATTTTGCTCAAAATGGCACGCTTCCTCTATGCACTAGGGCAAGGGCATAGCACTGACCTCCCCTCGTTGATTTTGAATGAAATGAAGAAGGGGTGCAATGCAAAGAGGAATGTGTTTCCATTTGTTACACTTGTGACTAAGATATGCACCGACAATGGGGTGAGGGTGAGGCCAAAAATGGACATCCAAAAGCCAATGGGGCCACTGAACAAAGGGTTGTTCAAAAGAAGCCTAGGGCATAGTGGTGCCCCGGTGGCTAGGCAAGGAGTGCCCCCTCCCCAAGGAATCGATGAGGTGCAGGAGGAGTTGGACGCCGAAGAAGAGAGAGAGATAAAGACAGAGAGAGAGCAGCTAGATAAAGCAGGACCCAGCACGACCACCCGACGATCTCTACGGGACATCATGCTTAGCATTGAAGCTAAGCAAGATGAGATCCTGAGGCTTTTGAGGGGTGGTGCTAGTGGAGCTGGTAGTGCTAGTGGTGCTGGTAGTGTTGGAGGAGCTGATGGAGATAGAGGAGAGGATTGATTATTTCTGTTCTTGAGGGGGAGTAGTTGATTTCTGTTCTTGACTAGTTGTTGTTTGTTGATTCTTCTTTGAATAGTTTTTAGGAGATTTCTATATCGTTGTGAAAGAGTTTCTTTTGATAATTCTTGTGGTTGTTTTGTGATTATTATGGATACTTGTATATGTCTTTTTAGAGTTGATTGTGGATAGTTGAAGTTATGTTTTGAATTGATGAATTGCATCATTGACATTATTGTAAAACAAGTATCATTTATGCAATGAATGATTCAGTTTATCACTTTTATTGTTTAAAATGCATATCTAGGATTCGCATTCTAATTCTTGTTAATAACGAAACACATGTGGATGTTAAGATTGCTTGCAAAAATGACTAAGCACATGATCAGTTTGACACCTCAACTTAACAACCACGACGTAAAACCTCAATTTTTTTGGAACATCGATGCTATCTCTATGCTTAAATTGTCAAATGTACATAAGTATTTTTTATTCTTGAAGTACAAGGTGATCAGACTAGAAAATGGAATCGTAATATAACTAACATTACTTGAAACACCCGACATAATCAGTGGAGATAACAAAGAAAACCATGGTAAGTCTTGATCTTTACGATGCCTTCTTGAGAGGATATCAACAATTACTCAAGGTAAACTCTTTCACTTCTAATCTCTGTCAATAATCTCATTAAACTTGTTTTGATTGATGCAACTAAAGAGATCAATTTTCATAACCCACGGGGAACTTTGCAGAAATATGCACATACTTGGGAAAGGATCTTAGGCCATCTTTGGATTGACTTTGATCCTTAGCTAATTCTTTTACAAAAGTGCATCCCTAGTCAGCCATGTTTGAGCCTTAAAAGGAATGAATTCTTTTTCACTCGTGTAATAACCAAAGCCACAAAAGCAGATATTCATCATACCTTGCTATCTAATGTCTTGCACTCTCTTGCAGATCAATATGATACAGAAAAATAGAGAAGAAAAAGGTGGCTACTGTTCGATAAAAGTTGGTGGAATCATTTCATGTTGAAAAAAAAATTGAGATAGGGAATTGCCAAGAAAGTGAAAAATGGGAAAAATAAAATAAATTCCTTCCCTATGCAAAATGTCGAGAAACTAGAAGGAGGTGTGCAACATTGCGTAAGATAGCCTTTGATCACTATTGACATTATTTCATTAGCCAATGACCTCTGGCCCCATTACAACCTACAAAAAGCCTTAGGTGATCTCAAGTATAATGCATATGTGTATTGTCTACTACAAGTGGGGTGTGTTAACTAGAATTTCTTTATTTACACCAATATTCTTCCATGAGATTATGCCAAGGTTAAGTTTGTTTTCCTCAGAACTTCACTCTTATACTAATGATGCATGAGATTTTTTTCGACTGGCCATCTTCTGATCACATGCCACCTTTGAGAGATATGTCACTATAATCGGAGCGATTTGTTTTGCTGAGAGCATTCCTAGAGAGACTTGTGTAATCAAAGCTATCCATGGAAGGTGAAAAAAGGGAATGATTGTTATATACCAATTCTTGTTTCCAGTATGACCATCCTACTACTCAGAGAATCTCAAAAACTAATGTGGCAGGTGCTAATTTTTGCATAGAGTGAGTACCATTGGAAGAGAAATGTAGGTGATAAGTCACGATTGAGGGTTGAGTGTCCCAGCGACCATGATGCTAATTCATTTTTTTTAGTCAGTAATCTTACACACACATTTGTTCGACTGAAGTTTGTGGGTAGCTTCACTGAAAACCCTCACGAGACAACACTCATCCACTAAGGTAAACCTAGCGATTCAACAACTTGTTACATAAGATAAATGCAACCGGACGACCCATGAAAAAGGCATTAGGAATAGATTTATCTTTCATTGTCATTGTATTACACGAGACTAGCAATATTTAGGTTGGGGGGTGTGATTCGTGCGTAAAGTTAACAATTTTTACTATGCCTTTTTGGACTAATTGTGTTTTGATGGAGTTTAAGTAATGACATTTCAGGTCCTAAAGTGAACAAAGGCTCAAGAATAACAAAAATCACACTTGAATGTAACACCAGCACAAAAGGGAACAAAATTGCAAAAGGTTGGAACAAAGCAAGAACGTTCGAATGTCAACCCACGTTCGAACGTCCTCTGAAACCTTGCCAAGACCAGCTGCTGAGACATGGCGTGTTGCAGTCAACAAAAAGAAGAACCATAAGTACTTGAGTACAACATTCAAACGTCACTCCATGTTCGAACGTTGTCTTGAGTAACTAAGGAGTTGTTGAATGTACAGTCAAGGTTGTTCAAGGCGTATGGAAGTGACCAAGTCAGTGACCACAGGCCACTTGAGTGGAAGAAATCAAACATCATCTCACGATCAAATGCCCTCAAAGCAAAGACGCAGAACGTTCGAACGTTATATCATGTTCGAACGTCCTTGAAGAAAAGGCAGACTTAACGTTCGAACGCTAGATCACGTTCAAACGTCCCCTAGTAAACTGCCTGCAGAATAGTTGATTCCCATGGGCGGCAAATACTATTCACTCATCCTCACTTATCTCCTACCCCCACCCCTTCCCTTCCTTACCTATAAATACACCCTTGTTGGGAGCTTAAAAGGCATTCTTCCTCATATAAAGAAAAGGGGGAGCAATCTTTGTTCTTGTAAAGTAAGAGCGTTTTAGTAATCTAGTTCTTAAACATTTCATGTTGATGCTTTCATTTTCCATTTATATCAACCATGATGGAGGCTTAAACTCCCCTTGTAGTTGAAGTCTTTCATTTACTTATGCTAAGTCTTTACATTCATGTTGTGACAACCATGATGGAGGCTTAGACTCCCGTTGTAGTTGTACTTGCTTTTATTTACAAAGTATCAAGAGAGGTAGTTAATCTTTTGGTTGTGGTGGAAACCCTCCAAAAGCAAGTAGCTTTCTTCTACTTTTATTGTTCATGTATTTCACTTTCATTGCTTGAGCATTCTTTTTTCTTAGAAGAGTGAAACTCTTCCACTTGTCTAGAGCTTTACCAAAGCCGTGAAGGGTGGAAAGTGATTCACTTATTCTTCATTGAAGAAAAGCTCGTTGTTTAGTTTGCTTTACTTAGTAGCTTCTCTACTTAGAGGGATAAGTAGCACCCACTTGTCTAGCTTCGCCAAGGCCATGAAAAGTGAGTAGTTCCTCATTCACTCTTTACTAAGGGGGGATGAGTATGTAAAGATTATCCGAAAGTTGTGTTTGTGCAACTTATTCATGCTTTAATGCTTTATACACCACCTGTTCATTGGACGATTGAATGTACCTAGTAAAGTGAGGTACTTTGTATAACCAAGGACTCCATCTATGATACGGATGACTCCTGCATAGAAAGACCCGTTGGTTCAATGCAAGTACCCCGGCTAGATCTTCATGACAACCTTTCAATCCCCACCATTATTGCGCTTTATTTAGAGAGTGGGTCATTAATGTCATGGTTGGATGCCTTGTAGAAACACTTGCTTGTTTGTAAACAGGTTACATCTCGGCACAAACAATTCTTGTAAACTTCTAGTAAAGCATCGGAATCATATGCTTAATTCTCACAGTCCATCTTTATCTTCCGATTAACTTGCTATTGACACGGGAGTTAATTGAGTTATACAGCACGAACATAACAAACGGATACTCTATTACATGTCTTGATCCTCGAGCTAAAGGGTGGCTGTTACATTTTGAGAATCTTATATTTTGTCTAGAAAACTATGGAAAAGAATCTTCTATTCTATTCAAGAAAACTTCATCACTCCAAACACTCAAAATTTCCAAGTTACTTGGTCTCTATTATTGCTTACTTCAAAACACCAATCATAGTTCCCTATGGATTAGACTCCGGACTGTACCGGACTACAACTTGACCGCCTGCACTTGGGTGTACACATTTCGGATCAAGTCACTAACTATGAAGCTTTGATAGCTGGGGTAAGGCTAGCAATCGAACTAGGGCTAGCAAAGCTCCAGATATTCTTTGATTCACAACTGCTGATGAATCAGATAATAGGGGAGTATACATCAAAAGATGAAAGAATGATGGCGTATCATGCCATTGCAGAAAAGGAACTGAGCAAAATCCCAGAATACTCGATCTAGCAGGTTGGAAGAGCAAAAAATGCGCATGTTGATGCTTTAGCTTCACTGGCCTTGGAAATTAACTAAGAAATTGAAAGAACTCTTACCATCTAGTTCCAGTCTGAGCCCCGCACTTTGTCGACCTGTACTAATGAAGTCTTATATAACGAAGCTGAGCCGAGTTGGATGGACCCAATCACTGATTTATTGAAGAATGGTAACTTGCTTGAGGACAAGAAGGAGGCTCATAAGTTACGTTTGAAGTCGACCAGATTCTGGCTATCTCCAAAAGATGAGCATTACCAACACTCATTTGGTGGGCCATATTCGAAGTGTGTACACCCAAAGATAATCCCCAACTTTTTATCCAAAATTCACCAAGAAAGTTGTGGTGCTCATACTGGTGAAAGGTATCTGGTTCACCGAGCCATCTCTCAAAGTTTTTGGTGGCCTTACATGTAGAATGACGCCAACAGTTTGTTAGGCGGTGTGAGAAATGTCACAAATTCTTACCAATACCAAGAAAATTATCCCAGGAGTTGCTGCCATTAGCGAGCCCATGGCCATTTGAACAATGGGGGCTAGACATAGTGGGCCCTTTACCTCGAGCTCCTGGTAATAAGAAGTACCTTCTAGTTGCAACAGACTATTTTACGAAGTGGGTGGAAGCCAAGCCCCTAGCCAACATCAAGGATACCGATACCAGGAAGTTTGTCTAGAAAAACATCATCACCTGATTCAAAATTCCATATACACTTATTTTGGATAATGGCACATAGTTCGATAGTAGTCCCTTTAAAGCTTTCTGTCAGCAATATAGAATTCAGAACCATTATTCCACCCCATCCTATTCTCAAAGCAATGGTCAAGCAGAAACATCCAACAAAGACAATCTTGGATGGACTCAAGAAAAGGTTAGAGGACGCCAAAGGGAGATGGGAGGAGGTGTTGCCGAGTATTCTGTGGACGTACCAAACCACACCTTGGCGCGCAACTGGAGAAACCCCTTTTGCCCTAGCTTATGGGATGGAAGCGGTAATTCCTTTAGAGATCGGCCTGCCAACCCTGAGAACCGAGCTGGTTAGAAGCAACAATAACAACGCCGTTATTACCAGAGATCTTGATCTAGAAGAGGAAAAAAGAGAACAAGTAGCCATAAGGATGGCATCATATCAGCATCATATGTCCCGAGCCTACAACAGAAATGTCAATCCTAATTCTTTCATACTAGGAGACTTGGTTCTAAGGCGGGTACTGGGATCAGCTAAAAAACCAACCCATGGAAAGCTTGGAGCAAACTGGGAGGGAGACCATACAAGGTGTCCTGAGTAGGAGGCAGTGGTTATTATGAGCTCGAGACCTTAGACGGTAAAGTGGTACCGCGCCCCTGGAACTCTACCAATTTGAGACAATTCTATTTCTAAAAAGTGCCTTTTTAGACAGAACTCCGAAGTACCTTCAGAAGCTTAGGGGTGCCCCTTAAGAATGAATAAATGTTGAGCAAAATATGTCGATATGAGCAGAAGTAATTAATAAAAGACCTTTTGGAGACCCCCTTATTCTCGTTCTTCTTTCCTTGATATGTATACGTCCTACTGCTAAGGCAGGGAGGCAAAAAATCCTAATATAAGTTATAAACTTAAATCAAGCACACCACCCAATCTTATTCAAGCCCTCAGCTAGATATGACGATGCAAGCTGATTAGAGATGGATTTGAGTCCAATTAGATTGGCGGGTCGGTGCGAAGTAGAAACTCTCTTAGATGCCCAAGGGGACTATGAGTAACTCCACAAGGAACCGAGCTCTTTGAAGAAAGGCTGAGCAAAGGCCATAACTTCAAGAGCTGAAAAAATTTCTAAGTTATTTTAGGAACCGAGCTCTGTGAAGAAGGGCAGAGCAAAGGCCATAACTTCAAGAGCTGAAAAATTTTCTAACTTATTTTAGGTTCCTACCAAGGAGCCGAGCTCTATGAAGAAGGGCCAAGCAAAGGCCATAACTTCAAGAGCTAAAAAATTTTCTAAGTTATTTTAAGTTCCTACTAAGGAACACAGCTTTGTGAAGAAGGGCCGAGCAAAGGCCATAACTTTAGCAGGTAAAAGATTTTCTAAGTTATTTTTGGTTCCCACTGAGAAACCGAGCTCTTTGAAGAAGGGCCGAGCTTGGGGCCATAACTTCAAGATTTTTCCAACTAAAAGATCAAACTCTCGAAATAGGACCAAACAAAAGCCAAAGACTTCAAAGGTCACATTTTTTTTCCAAACATACAGTAAATTTAAATAACAGAAAAGAGAAAAAATGATTTTCATTCAAATTTCAAAAGATTACACAGATCATTGAACATTTACATATGAAGTGGCAAAAAAGAAATCTTCCAAGCGTTTTAGGAGGCTGGAGGTTGGGGAAGTGCTTGGAAGAGGATGCTTGGAGAAAAGTTCAGACGAAGAAGGGATCTCGGCAGCAATCAAGGTGGCTTGCCAGCCCTTGTTGAAGAATGCATCCCGAAGTTGGGGGATCTGCAGAGCCAGATCATCCTCTGCCTTTTCAACCCCTTCGTCATATGCAGCATCTTCTCTTTTTCTTTGCCTCGGATTTGAACTGATCAAACTCTTCAAGAAGACTGGTGAAATCAAGTTGGGACTGGGAAAGTTCAACATTTGCTTCATGGTCTGAGTCCCTTAGCTTCCTGACCTCTTCTTGAAGCTTCTGGTTCTCCTCGGTTAGGCTTTGATTTTGAGCCTGCAGAACCTTAACTTCTTTTACAAAGCTTGGAGTACTCTTCATCCATTAATTCTTTCTTGGCCAAGGGAGAAGCTCGGGCATGGATAACGTCCTTCATAGCCTTATCCTTGATGGCTATCCTGGCTCCAACCTCATATTCCTTTTGTAGACCCTTGGTTGAAAAAATAAGAAAGACTTGGAAAAATTTTAGAGGAAAAAAGGAGAAGCTTAAAAGAACAAATCTTACCAGGACCATGTGTTGAATGGCTTGGCGAGACACCTCATCATCTGTTAGAGCCTCGTTCATAGCCAGGTCCCGAGGTAGGATCACTCCCCTAGTAATCCCCACTACTACATTAAAGTCTTCAATGGCAGAATCCTTGGCAGTAATTTCTCTCCTTTTTGTCCTAAGGATAGGTCGGAAAGGAGGGGTGACTGGTCTTGGAGAAGGGCTCGCCTCGGTCTCGACTATTCTTCGCCTTTTTGGGGCTAGGTCCTTGGTAAGCTCAAAAATTGAGTCGTCTTGGGGGATCGGAGAATGAACAGAATCAGGGGGATCTAACTCTACTGAAAATGAAATTTCAGTAAACTGAACCTTATCTGCCTGATCACTACTCAGCATTTCTGCATTGTTCGGAAGAATTGGCTCGGCAAGAATCTCAGCAAGAGGCTCATCTAAAACAGCAATTAAAGGAACGGAAGTAGATGGAGGAGGCTCGATAGACGAGGTCGGCTCAACAGTTGATAAAAAGTCCAAAAAAATCTTCACCATTATGCGTCCGGTGGCTGCAAGGGAAGATTTTTTCTTAGCTCGGGAAGTATGTTCCCAAGTAGCCTGGATTGCCTTTCGATCCGCGGCCAAAGTGGTATTGGGTCTGTTCGACACGACAATGAAGGAAGTATAGGATGGAGTGTATCTGAGCAGTGTGTGGGTAGCTCGGCAGAATAAGGACTCAATAAAATCCCAAACTCTTTTAAGCTCATCCATATTCACAGAGGACTCAGGAACTCTACCCTTGACAGTTTCTCCTTCACAGAGAAGTCCAGAATTAAAAAAAAGAAAAAAATGGAAGAGTAAAAGACTCAAATACCTATCGCACCTTCTTTGT